>CM061141.1:246160769-246535769 GCA_030789695.1 Scilla litardierei
CTCGCATTTCCATGTTAAACCTTAGGGAGCATCTCAGGTCGGCATGTCAAGCCAAACGACGAGGGACCATTGTTAGTGATGTTTTAGGCTAGGGCCCAGTAAGACCTGACGGCAGGACCCACCACACCCGAGTTCGAAAGCTGCAGATTTCTCCAGGGACTGCTCGAGGGCAACTGGGGAGGTCAGCCCGAACGAGTCCGAACGAGCTGCAGACACATCCATACAAGGACAAACTGATCTCCTCGACCTAAGGCGGCAAGCATCCTACTGGGATGCCCTCCACAAGGTCGGCTCCCTCTCACTAGCAAGAATGACCTCCACAAGGTTTGCTCCTTCAGACATCGACAACTCTACAAAGACGACCTCTATCGGGTCTGCTCCTTAGCATCAGTGCTCCACAAGAACGCCTACAAGAGGAAGGCTCCTACGACCACCACGAGGCTGGCTCCTCCAGTAGCCACTCTCCACGAGGACGTCCTCCACGAGGTTGGCCTCTGACAACAACATACTTGCGAGGCTGACCTCCACGAGGTCGTCTCCTGACAGCATGGCTTCTTTGGACGACCTCAACGACACACCCGAGGTCGACTCCTTCGGCTGCATCATCCAAGGGTCAAGAGTCCCCTTGTCTGACAGCTTAGCTTTCATAAATGCCATGCGCAATCAAGTGATGTAACCTTCGACAATCCACTCTACAAACCGTTATGAGCAAAAACCGTCTAGATTCATCAAACCGCGTACATAATTTGGAAGTCAACCAGTATCCTTCCTTATCCATTACTACACAATATGAGGAATCGGTTACGCGCTTAAGATTCGTGATCTGCACCCAACCCGGCACCCGACGTAACATAATCAACCACCATCCAATAAAAACACTGGATCAACACGATTTCAGTTACACGCACACAAAGGCAAGCCCCAAGCCTCCTTCCTCCTGCTTAGACCTTGCTTAGACCTGACTTAAGCATCGGAGGAGAATCGGGGATTACTCTCTCCGATCCGTTCTCTCCGGCACAGAAGGAGCATCTCAATCTAGCAAAACCATGCACGGGCTCTTTGCTGGTGTCAGATCCTTCCATCAAACAACGTGCAAGCTTTCTGCATCAACATTGGGAAAGAATGAAAGAAGAAATATTCAGACATGCATGCAAGGATACTGATTTGAGAAACAAGGCGGGTCATAAAAGAAGAACAAATTAGAGTAAAACATCACAATTTTACAATACAGATGCTCGCAGTCCAATAACATTAAGCTGACCAACATCTATCCGCAACAAGCCGCTGAAAATCAACAATGAAGCTTAGGAACACGACTCATATGGTATCCGCCACCTATACAGTGTTACTTTGTGAAGTCCCATGCAGGTAACCGCGAATTAAATTGATGTTCAAACTATCTACGGCCTTAGATAGTCGACCCTCCAGGTTGACTGCCTGAATCGTTAAGATTTATAATAGCCTGTTCAGCAACCGATCCCTGAGCACTGACATTGCTTGAAATCGACGGGAGCTGGTCAGATGTTGGGGGTAAAACTGAAGGCTCGGGTAACTTGACTGGGTTAACAAGTGTCGTTGGAGTCGCATACTGGTTAAGCGCGGCTGAATAAGCATTACCTGTTAAACTCCCCCTCATTCGTCCTGTTGGTCGCCAGTTCTTGTTAGGTTGCAACTCCGCTACATTTCGTGACGGTTCCTCCACTGATAACCTAGAACTGCACACTGCAGATGTACTGGATTCTGGAGCTCTTGATGCTTGTGGATTAGCTGCTCCAGCCTGAACCTGCCCCATTTGTTGCGCTACTTGTCGGGCCAATTCTCTGGTAACCCCCAACGGCAATGCCGTATTGGATCTTAATGCATTGGACATGATGAGGCTGGCCTGAGGATTTCTGAAATTCGTTGGTGGTACCAAAGGAGTTCGAGTGTTGGATGAAGACTGCAAAGACGATCTATACGCACCAGCTCCTCTTTGCATGCTTGATGGAATTCTTGTACCCATCAGGTTTGGTGCCGGTAGATTGACCACATGCCGAAATTCTGGGCTCCTAATCTGCTGATGGTTTTGGTGATCCCGATCCTGTTACATGAAGCAAAAGGGGACTACCATAGTCAGGAATCACATGAGAACATTAGGAAAAACCAATAGATACACTCGTCAGGGAGCATGAAATAGAGTCGCTATTTACATCAAAATTCAGTGCGAGTTGGAGCCACAAATAGTAACATAAAGATAATGAAACGTTATTCAAGATAGAATAGGTTTATGAGGTCAGAATCAAGTTGAGGTAGTATAACCAAAATAGACTGTTTTCCCAGCTCTTATGACCATGGCTATAAGTCCAACGATATTCTCATGACATGTATTTACAGAAAGGGATACAGAAAGGAAGCCATGAACCAAAAAGCACCTGTTTCGTTGGTAATGGACATAATGGTCCCAGTTCACATCTGGTTGTGCAACAATTTCTCCTTGAAGTCCTATCTTGTAGAAATAGTTCTATTTTACCTTTTCACAAAGTTATTGATCTAATGAATTTTTATGTTACCAGCAAGATCCAACCTAGCATACCATTATACAGTATAAAAAATCAAAAAAAATGACAGCAAAAGGAAAATGTGATGCATAGACGATGACCTGATACACATAAACTGATTATTTTGACCACATAAAGACCTGAAAGGTATGGTATTGCGGAACAAACATGAAGCACGCTCAAATTCTATTTGGAATTGAAGCGAATCCTAATTAAGGAAGGATTCCTAACCGTCAACGGAAAAGAAATTAGAAAATTTAAAAGACGAGTCAATCTTTAAGAATTCGAGTATGTTTAAACTTTTAGTCTCCAAGTCTTTTTATATTTTGTTAAGAGCTGTTTTAGAGTTTCCTTTTCTAAGGAAGTTTGAATCCTTTTAGACTTTTATGTTCTATGAAAGGCTCTTTTAATTCAATTTAATTTAATTATTTATATGTTCAAGTCCTATTAAGAGTGCATGAGTCTAAATAGGAGATTGTTTCTTATCCTATAAATACAAGTCTAAAATTGAATTTTTAAATGTGATGGAAATATTAAATAAAAAATTATGCTAGTAAACTTTGCATTTTGGATTCTATTGAACCTATTAAGTATGCGAGATGTGATGGTTGACTGTTTAGACGTGAGGTCCGAAAGAATCTTCAATGTGAGAGGTGATAAAGTCAGTGATCGTACAGTGAGATGCCTAAAACCTATTTATCCTTAATTTTATTAATCCATAGTTAGGTCCATCTTCATTTATCCCACCACATCTACTTTCCCTTCTAATGTTTCCCCTCAACTGGTAATAGAGCTAAAAATTTGAATTTTTTTATCACCTTCATCTTCATCTTCATCTCCTCTTTAGTTTTGTTCGGTTTAGTTAAAAAACTTAGCTTCAGTTTCAGTAAAAAAAGCAAAAAACATAAAATCACCATGCATTTGTTCATCATCACTCCCAATTTTCACCAAACCCAAGACATAAACTCAAAATCACAATCTTATTCCACTTTCAAAAACCCATCAAGTTCTCACCTAAATCCAATAAAGCCCAACAATTCAAGCCCTAAAACCTAACGAACTCCATCTTCCCCATCACACTGAAACCCCACAACCTTCCTGTTTTTCATCTTCCCTCTCAAAACCCATCATCAGCAAAAACTGATTCCCCTACACTGACAACATCACCTCCCACATCTTCTAGCATGTCTTCATCAACCAACAATATCATCATCATCATGATCAAGCTGCACCACTGATTGACGTATTGTCATCGATCGAGACCACGACCAACAGCAGCAAGTGTTATCTCCTTGTCATGGCCCCAGGCATCTCCGATGTAAAATAAGGCTGCTCCAACCTTATCAGCAACCATCTCCTTCGTTTTCGTCTGATTTCATCAACATCAAGCCCTCACACCATTTCTTTATCAGCAACAAGCGTAGTTATCTCCAGCTATCTCCAGAGTGGTCTTTCCTCACCACAATTACGTCATCTCCGCTCTCATATTCATCAACAATTGCTGCCTACGTCTTTTTCATCAGATCCAAAGCACCGCAATTAAATCAGACCCTCATCGAGATCTCCTTCCATCACATGTTGCTTCTAGCATCTTCTTTGGCCATCCCTACAATAATTGTCTTGTTCTCCTCTTCATGAAATTTCAGATCTGAGCCTATACAACATATCTAATTTATCAATCAGATCCGAATTCCATTGGGTGTAGCAAACCCAACACAACCCAACCGCACGACACAACCAACTTAAAACAGAGCCCAATAACAACGGTGAAGTTTGGGTTGATTTTCTTGTAATACACCACTCAAGAGCTGAGGGACTAATGTTCCAACAAATTTTATGTGATCGTATGATTGCGCATAAGTTTCTTTGCAACTTTTGGGATCTGACCCGGCCAAAGATGTCTATATACCTGAGGATGGTCCTACTGATGCAAATGATGACTTACATGATTACAATATCGTTATGTGCTTGCTCACTATCCCTTGAGGTAAGAAAGATTGGCATGAGACTAGCATTTTCATCTTTACATCAAGCTAGGTGATAAAACTTATAAAATAATGATTGATGAATGTAGTTGTATTAATATTGTCTACAGGTTGGCTTTAAAAAGATATGTCTAAAGCTAAAGCTTACTCATAATCATATAACATTGCACGGATTGATAAGATCACTCACCTAGTTACCTGATAATGTTTAGTGCCTAACCACCTTTCAAACTATTATGATAACATTTGGTGTGACATTATATCCATGGATGTCACACATTTTGCTAGGTAAGTCATGGTTGTATGACCTAGATGTCAAGAGTTATGTAAGTACAAACACACCAATATTCATAATATTCATGTTTAATGGAAAGAAAATTGTGTTGACCTCTTCTTAACGCAATAGTCGATATATTGATCAAAAGAATGTGTTGAACTTCAAGAAGATGAAAGTAAAAAAAGCCTCTAAAGCCCAAATGGAGCCACAACCCAAACTATTGTTGCAAATAAGTCCACATTAAAGACGATGCTCGAGTCAGTTTCTGAGCATTTGTCATAGCCTGAGCCTAAGACAGAGTCTGAGTTGAGCTCAAGTCAAATGTATGATAGGGATCTACCTGAGATATAGCCCTTCTTAAGTTAATTTTTTAGATTTTAGATTTGAGAAATGGATAGAGTTTGTGTCCTTTGAGTTTTTAGTTATTTTGAGTCTTTTGTTTAGTGTTTTACTTATTTTAAAGTTTTAATCCCACATTGGTTGGGACAAGAGAGGACATTGGTTGTAAGCCTATAAAAAGGCCTAACGATTGTTTTTATTAATCAACGAATCAACAAAAGTTGAGAAAGGTCTGCATTGACAAGAAATCAATTCTTTGGTAAGAAGCCTCGGAAACCAAATCAATTCCTCGGTGAAAAGCCTCGAAAACACTATATTTTATTGTTATTTCCCAAAACTTTGCCACAAATTTCCCCAAATCTTTCTTTTTATCTTTTTCGTCATAAAAAAGTTTTTTCTTTTAGTTAGGTTTTAGATCAAATATTAAAAAATCCGTTTTTCTTCTTTTTCTTAATAAGCAACTTCTTATCTTTAGAATTTTAGATTCAAAAAAATCCTAACCTTTTCTTAATTGTTTTCCCTCATCATAAACCCTTCTTTTTCTTTCTCCGAATTAGATTTGGATTTATTAAAAAAAGTGAGAAAAAAGATCAACAAAAAAGAGGAAAAAAATCAAAAAAGCAGGGGCAAAATTTTTTTGAAAATAAAATTTTTTTTGAAAAAAAGAGATGAGAAATGAAAAAATAATGAAAAAGGCTTTTTATTGAAAAGAAAGGAGAAAAATAGCAAAGAAATAAAAAACTTCTTTAATTTCGCCGCCGCCTCAAACACTATCTCTGTCATCGTCGCCGTCTGTTGTCATCGCAAAACATGGTCATCTTCCATGCGAAAAGATCTGCTTCAATTTTATGGAGTACTATGATGATTACAACAAAGACTATTGTCTTTCGACAAATTATGAACATAAATGTTCAGATAGATCCCACTCTTTTATGCCTTCAATGATAGGTACGGATATAATGATTGAAAGTACCATTTTGAATATTTCTTCTCATGTTTTGATTTTACAAATAAAAAGAAATATATATATATATATATATACACACACACACGCATACAATAAGTTAAGTGTGCTGAATATTGAATACCCAAATACATGTTTTGATGATGTACAAACATTATTTAGTGGTCTAATAAATTTCATTGAGTGTAAAAGAATAACTTAGACCAAGTGATTTTGCTCAAGATTGTTGATGCATAAAAGATAATAATAGCATAGTAAGACTTGACAAATGAGGGTGTGACTACAAGGCAAATAATTGAAGATGATGGATTCAATAACAATAAGATGAGAAATCAAGTCTATAACCATTCAAGAGCTTGAAGACGTAATATGTAAATTATTGTATCTTTTTTATTCTTGTCATTTGAATTATTGTAATGCCTTGAAGATGTCACACACACACTTAAGAACACCCACAAAATGTTTTAAATCCATTTCGATAGTGTAACCAAATGTTTTCTGATATGTATTTGCGTATCAGAACAGGAGTACACTCCCAAATGAACATGAGTCGATTCCTAAGGCTTAGGCGGCCTCAGATAGTTACGACCTGTGCTGAGAGTCGACTCATGTACTCAAGAGAGTCAACTGCTACAGTGTAGGAGTCGACTACCATTTGTACATGAGTTGACTATTGCACTATTCATAGCCTTTAACGGTCATATTTTTAGCCGTTTTTTGACCGATGGAGGGGCTTGTTGGGATTTTCTTGAACGGTATTCTTCCTCTATTAAGTGAATGACCTCAGATGTTTGAAGCATGATTCTAAGTGATTTTAGATGAGAAAAAAAGGAAGAAGAAAAAGAAAAAGCACAAATCCCTCTTTAACTCATAGTGTAATTTCCCCATTCTTATTGTACTTTCTTCTACTCTTTCATTGTTCAAATCTTATAACGTAAAATCCAAACCCTTAGCCACACTACAAACACATTGAGAGTATCTTCATGGATTAGGGAGTTGTAATATTTAAACTTCAAGTTGTAAACCTCAAAGTGTGAGGTGGTGATCTCAATAGCAGAAGTGTTGGTGTTGTAAAATCCTCAAAGGTTGAGGTGTTGTATTTGTGCAGCGGAGACAAGGATTTTTTGCCGAGTTTCGATTATAATATTTGTTGAAATAGTGGAACGAGCCAACTGGGGCTTGGGTACTGGACGTAAGGCGCGTGGTGACTGAAGCATGGTAAATTTTATTGTATTTATGTTTGCCTTTCTGGTTTGCATTTCTTTGTCTCTTGTAAACTCTTGTTTATATTTTCGATGTACTTGTTTTTTATAGATGCAAGATTTAGTTGTTGATTAATATTAAATTAGGTAACACTAATTGTAATCTTAGGCAGAATTTTCTAGAGGGCTATAAATATTTCATATACACTATTCATCTTATAGTGTCTACTTGTCATCTACATGGTCCCAACACGTGGTATCAAATCTTGGTTAAAAGATGACATCAATGTAACGGTCGCTTTCCGACCTTATGAGTTTCTACGTGCACGTGCTTTTCGTGCACGTGGTTTATTTGACTCTTTCTTGGTTTCGGTATATACGATGTGATATGCCGTTGTGACCGTATGAAAGTGTAGAATTTTATGGTAGTTTTTGGGAACGTCATCTCACGGCTCGTCTTTGCGCAAAACAGCTTTGAATGAAAGGGCGTTTTGGTCTTTTGATACCAATACGCGGTTCCCGATTTTACGATAATTTTTGGTAGGTGTAGTATGCGATCGGACCCTGTAGCCCCATACTTCTCGTCTCCACGATCGTCCCGGTATTTTCGGATTATTTTTTCGATGCCCGTAGTGGAAAATATCCCCTAATCAATTTTCCACCGTTGATTAGTCGCTAACCAATTTGAAATTCAAATCTAAATCATATCCCTAACTTTGCTCCTACGTATCATGGGATATTATTCTGCCACTATTCACACCTCCCCTTTCTCCTATCTCCACTCCTCCTATCTCTCTCTCCCTCTCCCAATTAATCAAAATCGCAAAGCTATTTATCAAAACCCTACTTCTTCATAAGGAAAACAACCATCCGCAAGAAACTCACGATAACCCTTCTTTTGCTGCGGTTTCCTCTTCTTCTCCGGCCATCCCAAGCCACCTCCGACCACCTCTGGCCGTCGGCCACCCATCCCATTCCGGCACCCTTTCTCTCTCCTCCATTTTGTCTCTCTAAAAGACCTATAGCCGCAAGATAGCACAGATTTGGCCGCCGGCCAACTTGCTCACGACCAGCCGCCGCCGGCCCCCGCCGCCGGCCACTTTGTTCCCCTTTGACCCCTCTCCGCTCTGCAATTTTCCCTCACGCTCATAGCCCACCTATAGCTCCCGGAATCCTCGTCGGAACACGCCGTATCGGCCGTTTTTCACAGATCTGGAAGCTGAACTTCCACGCCGGCTCACGCCCGCCTCCGGCCACCCCCTCCGGCGATCTCCACCACCATCGAACTCCTCTTTGACCCCCCGATCATCTCCAACTCCCCTTACCCTTTTTCCTCATCTCTACATCCTCGAAACATCTCCCGAACTTGACTTGACGACAGTTTTACAGATCCGCGCCACAGCCAGGAAAACTCGTGCCCACCAGCCATTCGGCCACCTACGACGACCACCATACCGCCGTTGGACTCCTATCAAAACCCCCTACCAACTGCAATTTCTCTCATGCTTATATCCCACATGTAGCTCCTGAAAAATCCGTCGAAAACAAGCCCAGCTACTGTTTTTTGACAGATCTGTGCGCTGAACTTCGACGCCCGCGCACGATCACCTCCGACCACCCCCAGCGACAACTCCACTGCCGTTGGCTTCGTCTTGAAGTCCTTTGCCTTCTGCAACTTTCCGTTGTCGCTGACCATCGCTGGAATTCCGCTAAGACGCGCGACAACGAGCGTTGTGCGAATCTGTCCTCCCCGGCTTCTCACGGCCGCCCACCGCCGTGCGCTCACACCGTCGACCATCCACCGGGCCGAGCATCTTCCTTTGGTCCCACTTCATCTACCGACAGCCCCCTTGGACTCTCGGAGTTCACGTGCGTTGCCGCATGCACGTACTTTTAGCCGACGTCGCCGTTATCGTGAAGAACAGTTGCGCTACTCGCAACGGGAGGAGGATCGCTGATTAGCTCGCTGATTTCACGCCACCACCCCGCTGTCCAGAGGTAGCTCGCTGCGCTACCCGCGGCCGAGGAGTTCCAGACGACGCTGACGTTTCGCCCTGCTTATTGGACGGCATCACGAGGTTGGTTTCCCTAACGAGTAGTAAAACCCACACCGTAGCTAATCAAACCCTAATCTAATATTGATCAACTTGAACTAAATTTATTTTCAGCATCTGCAAAACGTTGCCCACCGTAGGAAAGATCGACGAATGGACAAATTTTTTGTGCACATAGGGTAGAAGTCGATCTAGGTTGAACGAAACGCCAAAACGTGACTTTTGACAAATAGGGTAGTCCCGCCAATCTAGAAACATACCCTAATAGGACTTATTGAAAAACGCGACCTGACACCGTCGCCGTGACCCTATTTCAGACGGACTACCGCGGACGCGACGCCTGGACGAGATGCTTCGGACGGACGACACGCTCGCCACCGCAGGCAAGTGTACTCACTTGCACTTTTGGCCGTGCCTAGGCCTTAGACTGCTAGAACAATTAAACTATGAACAAAGAGAACCGGACGTGAAATGATAGCGTCTGGGATACCCCTTGACGGCTTAGAATTGACGACGAAGTCTAAGCTTGACAACAACTGACACCTTAGGGTTTCCCTGTGGGTGTGTGTGGACCCCCTAGAATAACATTCCTTGCGTGTCATGTCCTGTTACACAAAAAGCCTCTGGGTGTTTCGGATGCTCTCCACGCGAGAGTGATCCCTGTTACACAAAAAGCCTCTGGGCATTTCGGATGCTCTCCACGCGAGAGTGATCCCATTTACACAAAAAGCCTCCAGGCGTTTCGGATGCTCTCCACGCGAGAGTGATCCCAGTTACACAAAAAGCCTCCGGACGTTTCGGATGCTCTCCACGCGAGAGTGATCCCTGTTACACAAAAAGCCTGCGGGCGTTTCGGATGCTTCCATAGCGGAAGTGATCCCTGTACCTTCTTGTCCTGAGTTCCTGGGTTGGGGTAGGGTTGAGCGTGCGCACGGGTAGGGGTGGCAAACGGGTCGGGTCGGGTCAGGTTCGACCCGACCCGTTTAGGGGTGAACCCGAACCCGACCCGAATTTAATCCGGGTCGGGAACACAGAACCCGAACCCGACCCGGCGGGTTGGCGGGTCATCCGAACCCGACCCGCTTTCCTCTTTTTGTTTGAAAAAATTCGAATTATCTCGCGTAGGAAGGGAATCGAACCCGCGTCCCCGCTACAAACGAACTCCCAGACAAACCAGCTGAGCTACATGGTGTGTTAGTACTCTACATCAGAGTATTCATTTATACAAATTCCAAACACACACACTCATTTTAAAAAAAGGCAACACTAAAGTGGGTTTGGCGGGACTCGAAGCCGGGTGTTCCGAAGAGAGAACTCAAGCACACCGCTCTAACCAAGTGCCCAAATTCTGGGGCTATGAAAAGTGAGACAAACTATATACATATAAATATATATTAACCGGGTTGAATTCGGGTCGACTCGGGTTGAGGGTCAAACCCGTACCCGACCCGGATTTTATCCGGGTCGTGTCAGGTCGACCCGGATACTACCCGACCCGGATTGGTCCCGACCCATACCCGGCCAACGAGGCCGGGTTCGGGTCAGGTCGGGTACATTTTGCCACCCCTACGCACGGGGAGAGGGTCTGATCCCCCTCGAACCGTAAGGCGTGAACCCTTCGTGTCTTACGTGTCTTGTCCCGTCTTGACTTGTCCCGTCTTGTCCCGTCCCTCTTTTAGGTTAGTCCCGTAGTCGATAGCACACGCTACGACTACCGCTTGACGTGTTTTACTTTTCCTGCTACGTTTACCTTCTTTTGTTACTCTGTTATAACCCCATCATGCTAATCAACCAGTAAATCATTGCTTAAAGTTTCAGTACACTTGCAGTAGAGTCTAACTCTCTTTTGTAGACTTTACCTGATGTACAGTTCCTTTCTTTTGGGTGCTGTACGTCAGGCGTCGAGCCAGAGTTTGTGGACGAGGCAGACTTACCGGAGTACGTGGAGCCCGAGGTCGTTGACCCGGAGGACGTACCTGACGAGGACCGGACTTAGAGGTCTCTTCTAACGTGGACGTTCAGAGGTTACTACTTTTAGCTTCTCTCTTTCGGTAGTTGCTGCCATGCTTAGGCTTCCCTCTTTTTAGACTTTTGTACTCGCTGGATATTAACTCTTTATATTAATGAATGCAAATTTCTTTCCGTACTTTCTGTTGTTTCGAACTTTATAAATGCAAGAACCTAAAATTTTTTAAAATAGTACCTCTACAGACGCTTATTGGGCCCGGGCTTCACAGCTCCGGCCCAAGCGGGCCTTAGTCACGCTTCGCCTCCGTATTTTTGGGAAGCGGGGCGTGACAATCAATAAGTGACATACTTTTTGGAGATGATCCATCGAGACCCCTAATATTCAACACGACATATGGTCAATGGAATAACCAAATGAAGATCTACACCAAATCCATTGATTGTGATATGTGGAGTCTTATGAAGGAATCTTATTGCAAACCCACAAGACACATCTCCAAATGATCAAATAAAGAGAAGAATTGCCACTCTTCATGAGGAGGTAATGAAAATTTGATTTTCCCTTTACCTGACAAAGTTTTAAGTTGTGTCAGGAGCTTCTAGTGCAAATCAAATATGGTACATACTTGATGGTTTTGAGGAATCCAACAATATATCAACCTCAATTGATGAAGAGGAATAACTAAGGGAAAGTGATTGTTACGACCTCAAGATCAGCCCAGATGATCTAGACCCGGTGATCTAAAGTCCGAGTCTTGGCCCGCCAAATCATCACAATGAAGCCTAGTTCGCCGAAGCATAGAGAAGATCGCCGATGTTCACGAAAGATCGCCGAGCAGAACGACAAGCTCGCCCCCAGAACAGCTCGCCCCCAGAGCAGCTCGTCCCATAGAAAGCTCGTCCAGGCGCCGCTCACCTACCAGTTTGCCTAAGGAGGAAGACGACACGCCACTGTCAGTTTCACTACAGTACAAAGTCTGACAAAAGCGCACCTGGGCGCTTCGCCACCTGACCATCTACCGAAAGCACGCCTAGCCGTTTCGCCGCCAGACAGCCTGACAAAAGTGCCACCTGACATTTACGGCTCTGACCGCCTGACAAAAGCACGCCTGACACGTTCGGCCCTGACGCCAACGGTCAGATCCCTGACATCCTGACACCGCCAGCTCAGCAAAAGCAACCGACTCCAGCAGCATATAACTACCCCCTCCTCCAACGAGGAGGCTGCCTAATCTGTAAGAATTCCTAACACATCCAGTCACATTCAAGGCCAAAAATCCTTCACACATTCACGCCTTCATATTAGTCCGCCACGCAAGCGCCGATCTGCCTCTTAGATCGCTCTTCGTGTCCGACATCTCTTCTTCAGTCATCTATTGACTTAAGCATCGGAGTGGTTGCGGGCTAAAAGCCGGCCTGGTCTTTCTACGAGTTGCTCCTCTTGTAGGAAGTTCGCACTTGCTGCCACTGGACGAGCGACCTGCGACATCCTTCACCAACAGACGGGCGACTCTCGTCAATCATAGGCGACCTACTCCATCTGACGGGCGAACTCGAGATTCTCATCCTCAAATCGTCCTCAGACCACAGTTGGCATCGTTATCCCCCATAAACTTGTAAACATCGTGTCCTTGGTTCCCCACATCAATACAAATTTATTGTAGCGGATTTCACCCCGCAATAGGGATACTATGTGCTTCATAGCAAAAGAAGGTAATGATGGGGTAAATCCTACCTCTAAAGACGATTTGCTCAAAGATTATGAATTATCACAATATAAATATAAATCGCATGAGCATAGTAATTTAGTGCTTGATCGTGAGTGCCCAAAAGTTAAATATGATACTTTGATGCATGATCATAATATTTTGAGTAGTGAGCATAGTATTGAGTGTTGTTAGATGCACTGCATATCTTTATAATTTCACCGCAACTCTAACTTAACCGCACCAAACTCTTGTCATTTATTAATTCATCGCTATTTGTTTCATTTTTACCCGTTATATAAACTTGACCTCGCTTCTCTCTCTCTCTCTCCATTTTCTGTTAATTCCACCGCAAAACGCCTCCTCCATCTGTCTCAAAATCATTTCTGTTGCTCGCTTAGCTCGATCTCACTTCGGTGAGCTTCCTTGCAACGATCGGTTACTCTTCACTGCCCGACCGCTACTTGCCCACTTGTCCCTCCGGTGGCTGCTGCAGGTATTTTAATGAAATCAATTTTTTCAGTGAGGAAGATGAATGTGTATTTGTGTGTGGTATCTAACAGGTGAAGAGAGGAATCACTGGGGGGATGGAGTAGCTCGAATTCCGCGTTCTATGGCGTTTCTAGGTGCCGATTCGTGACGATATTGGAAGTGATCGAGTCTCTAATGGGTTTTATGATGTGCTTTCTCAAGGTAACTCATTATCACAATAAGTTGCAAGCCAACCATTTGTTAATTGTCTTTAATGGCCTGATAATTGATACATGTTAATTGTCTTCAATAGCCATCCAGACTGTTAACAACATGCCGTTCTCATGCCAAAAGATATTTTCTCGGCATTTCTCAAGAATTTAACATTAAGAGCTTGTTGAACTAAAGCCAAAATTGAATTATGTTTGATATGTTAGAACTGAATATTATTGTGAACATAGTAATACACTGCTATTCTTCCGCCTGTTGGACATCTGTCACACTCCCATACATGAGATTGATGAAAACTCGGGCAAAATTGCCTATGAAGCAGAGTCCCCAGATGCGGATGCCTTTGTTATTGTGGGAATTAAGCTTTGAGTTCTAACTGAGAACACAGACGGCAATCTCACTTCATGAGCTTGATCCTAAGTCCGTCAAGATTCTCAAAAGGTTAGCCCAATATATGGACACGACAAATAGCTAAAATGATTGTCGATGCTAATGATTTAGATAATGTAATGCCCTACTGCCTGAGTGTTGCCACAATTGAAACAAGTGTGTGCAGGTCTCGCATGTACCCCTGAAGTCTATGTGGAGCAGTGCAAAAAAGCGATCAAATACGCATAACAAAAAGGTAAGAACAGTAAAAAAATACACGACAGCTGAAACGTAAATAGAACACTCACCTGTTGCTAGCTTAAGTCTTAAAAGCCCTGCACGGGAAGTCTGACTCCTCGTGCTCAGATGCCTCCGTATGATTATGTGCATCGTACCTAGTGGGCAACAGAAGTCGCACCACGCTCAAATAGAGTAGACAATATCTAAGCAAGAGACAGAAAGATAAAGGTGCACAAAAGGGGATATGACAGCCACAGATATGATAGTACTAAACAAAGAAATAACATGGTGTGATATTAAATGTCCACAACTACGGTAAAGTGGTACTCACTAAAATGAACCAATCCTACGCCGTGATTTATGAGGGAGAGAACAGTGTGCAACATGAAGACCCTCTTAAGATCGTAAGGGTGCTACCCAAGTCCGAGTAACAGACTAATCAGGATCCATACGCTAATGTTAGTACAATCGAGTACAGTATCGGAAGCAAGTATTGAGAGCAGTATAGTATCGTGTGGAATGGAAATCCTCCCAAACAGGGCCGAAAGACAGGTCCCACTTGCTCCCGCACTCTCCAATCATAAGTTTCCCCAAACCCGATGAGTCAAACTGAAATAATCAATTATTAGTTTTAATGTCGTGAGGTTTAATATTATGTAAACTATGTAGTCAATGGGGAAGTACTGGATAATCCTTGAATGTAGCGGGAACAAGTGCTGAGAAAGTATCAGGAACAAGTATCGAGAACGGTATCGCATCGTGCCATCACTAGTAACATCCCAAGACTACGCATTTTAACACAATATTAAACTATATGGTACTAGCAAGCTCAAGAGAGATAATTAAATGACATGAGAATAAAGTTGACTAGTGATAAAGCAGGGATATTCCTAATGTCATGATATTCCAAATTGAACTGATATAAAAAGAAGCAACAACAACTGTTCCATGCAATGAATCAAGAAAAAAGAAATATAATAACTACTTGAATAAGATGGTCCAAACATCAAACTCACTCATGATGACACTAGGCCAAAAGGGTCAGATCCCAAGTAAACCACACCGAAACCCAAAACCACAAGCGAGGAAACCAGCCGAGCCCAACAATAATCCAGGGAACCAAGACATGATGCGATAGAAGCCACATACCTAACAACAAGAAAAGAACCCAAAACAGTAAGCCGTAGAAAAGCCAACCACAACTCAACAACCAGTAAGGGGAGCCCAAAGCTGCAAGAGAGGGAAGCCACCGAACTCCAACATCAAGCGAGGAAGCCCAAACCGTAAGCAGAGGGAAGCCATCGAACTCAAAACAGCAAGCAAGAGACAGACCAAACCCACAACAAGCAAGAGAGTCACAACCCGCAAGCAAGGAAAGACCAAACCCCAACGGCATGCAAAGACATCGAAATTGGAGTATATGGGATAGAGTCTACCTGAAGTCGGAGCCGAATGACCAAGATAATTAATGACCAAAGCTCAAATCAGCTAGCAAAGGATCCAGCCGAACCCAATCAACAGCAGGAAACAGCCAGCCACAACCACAGTCAGCAAGGGACCACAAACCGCAAGCAAGAGGGGGCCGCAGCACCCCAATTTCAGCAAGCAAGGGGACAGCCCGCAACCAAGGAGCCACCGAACCTCAAGATAGTAAATGAGGGACAGTCTGCAAGCAAGGGGAAGCCATGAACCCAACAAGCAAAGAAGGGTCACACTGCAAATAAGATGAGCCACTATACATCAATCAGCGAGGAAGGGGAGTCACGCACCTCAAGCCAACAAGGAAGAAGTCAGTCGCACCCAACTCAAGCAGTAGAAGGGCCAGCGAGCAAGTGGAACCACAAACACCAAATTAGCGAGCAAGGGAGCCACTAAGCCCAAGTCAAGCAGCAGACCCCAGATCGCAAGCAAGAGGAGAAGAGGGGGACTAAATAGCAACTGGGGCCACCCCAAAAGGCAGACGAGGGCATGGAGGCGTGAGGGAAGGGGCGCTACGAAGGACGGATGGGTGGGGTTGCTATCGACGAAGGAGAGAGGCCGATGGGGGGTTTGTCACGTCGTTGTCGCTCAGGATAGGACGGAGGGGTTCGACGCGTCGAATCAACATGTTGTCGAAGCCCTAGCGAGGGTCCGTTGCGAGAGAGAGAGGGAGGGAGTCGCAAGCGTCGAAGAAGCGCTCGTGGGCTTCGGGGGCTCGCTGCGGAATCGAGAGGGGGAAAAGAAGCCCCTCGTGGACTTGGGCTCGATCTCGGGGAAGAGAGAGGGGGAGGGGAAAATATAAAACCCCAAGTGGCCTTAGGCCGTTACAGATAACTTATAATTTTTTCACCTTGTTTGTAGATCATATATCCTCTTGAACATATTAGAGTTCAACAACACACAAAAGAGGATGTGCACACGGAAAAGGATGTCTGTGTTATAGTTCAAACCGATGATGGAAAGCTGTTGCTTCTTACTAAAGGCGCGGACAAGTATGTAAATTAATGCTGGGATAATTCACCAAAAGAGTTAATTTGATAGCTTAGTGTCGCGGCTCTCATTTTGAACCAATTATGACTTTTCTCTAATGGTTTCCTTTTGGACATGTAAACGGAATTTCTTTAGGCCGTACCTGAGCCACCGACATATCGATCAACATTTCAAACTCTTCCTTATGTAACCTTCCAGCAAATGAGTGTCCCTCCAGATGCTTTGCAGTTGGATGGTTATGCGTTCCACATACAACCATTACCTGCCAATCATCATTCGTGGGTAACTTTATCCCTTTCAAATAAAATGGACATCCACACTTCTTAGTTCCATGAGAAACCCGACTCTTTCCATTGGATTTTCCGCATGAGCGATAACTACCACTTCTTTCACACGCAAAATAGAGCCTTGGCTTTTTTCCAGGTTTGGCATTCTCTGAACGTTTTAGTGAAATGACAAGTCCATAGGCGTTTCCAACATCTCGCACCCAGTTAAGAATTTCTTGTCGACTTGAAAATACGATGTCAGTTGTAAAAGCATCTGTGTAGTCAATAACAATCGGTTCCACAACAACACAAGCATCATCCTGAAGGAAAAAAGAAATAGACGAGATTGATTAATAGATGTAAAATAACATGGGAAACTTAAATAAACAAAAAAAACTACGTAAGGATGGTCACATAGTTTAATTAAAAATAGAAAGCTAAAAACTGCATAGAAAACAAATAAGAACATACAATAATAATTTTAATTTGAGATCTGGGCCCAACCGTCAGCTTTCAAAAGCAATTTAGATTTAAGTAGAAAATGTGAACGGATAAACAATTGTGAACAGAGAACAAATCTTATTAAATACTTCCACATAAAAATTGTTAAACATGTATGCACATAGAAACAAAAATTATCAACTACTTGTAATCAAAATTAATTCCCAAACTACTTCCACGGAGCATATGATGTTCTTAATGATGCAAAAAATTTAAGTTGGGAATGTACGGTGAAGAACATGGAAATTATTATGAAGAATCGTGAGTTAAATTTAAATTTAAGCTTGTTTATCACTATTTATAAGTTTGGTTATCACGGAGCATACGAAATTGCGGCGGTTTAACCAAAACTTAAATTCAACTCAAGAAATTACCGGCGGTTTAACCAAACTTAAATTTAAACTTAAATTGATAAACAAATCTTTAAAACCCCCTACTTCATTCGAAATTAATAACCAAACTCAGGAAATCATGGGAAATTAATTTTTTGATACCTCATATTGATAACCAAACTCAAATAATCATGTGAATTTTTAGATACATATTCAAAAAAAACAAATAAATAATATATGGTTTAGTTGTTATACCTTTTTTGCTCCATCGATAATCAATGCATGTACAATAACTATGAACCCTGAAAATTTCGTAAGCTTAAGAACAAATGGCAAAATTGAGGAGAAAGAAGAACATAGGGTGAAATAGATAGGAAAATTGAGGCGTGAGAAAGAAATAGAGAGGAAAGCAAATTTTGCAGTGAAATCAAAAGATCAAATGGTAAAGTTTGTAATTAATTAACAAATTTAAAAGTAATAAATTCTAATTAAGGTTAAATTTGTACTATCGAAAAAATTTAACAATTACGATCAAATCATAAAAATATGCGGTGCATCTAATAACACTCCATAGTATTTCAATTGCTAAATTAAATGATGCTAATTTATTGATTGAAAAATTAAGAGTTGATAATACTTTACTCATGAATGATTTTAATGCTCGTACTGATGTGCTTATGAATGATTTATCTTTTAGTAAGTTGAAGCATGAGGAAATGATGATTAAGTTTGATAATTTTAAGAGCAATGCTAGTTTAAGCACAACTTCTTCATGTAAGCATGATTCCATATCTAATAAAGTTATTAAAGCTAAGAAGTATCATGTTAAGTGTTTGCATGCCAATTATGCTTTCATGTATATATCTTTTGCATGTAAAAAGAGTGGTAATTCAAATGTTTGTCATAATAATCATCCGAAGTATTTAGAGGAACCACATATTGTGCATCATGATAGAAATAATGTTAAATTTAAATTACATGATACACAAGTTTGGATTCCAAAAAATTTGAGCTTAATTGAAAGAAATGCATGTATAGATAATTTTGTGACAAAGATACATGTATCTCATGATTATTTGTATATGCATGCTAGGAAAACAAATCTAAAGCGTATTTGGGTTCCTATTAGATAATATTCTTTGAACCCATCATTTTCGGGTATCCATGCTATATTATTGTATATCTTGTTGATACCTTAGTTTATACTCATTGACTAACCCCAATGATCCTTAATGAAAATGGATATCAAGCTTCTGATGTTTATTTTTAGGGATGCAATGTTTAAAGGGGGATCAAATATGTTTTGATGCAACTCTAAAGCTTGAAAGAGGGAGGGACGCCCTTGTCACTTAGCCTCCCATCTTTTTGTGCGGATAAAAGGTGAGAAGAAATTCATAGAGGCATCATAAAAATCAAGAGTGTATCAATTCAGGAGGAGTATGTGTTACAGATGCCACGTCACCGCCTAGTTGGCGCTTATTTGGCACATGAGTCATTCTCTAAAGAGTTCCTAGGGATACTCTTGTAAATATTGTATCTAGAATGTTCTTGGACATTCATGTGTATTCTTTAAAGAGAGAATTTAGTGTAGAATAATGGGAAAGGTTCTAGAGACTCTTCCTTAGTCACTGGATCATGAAAGACTCTAGAAGCCTAATCGCCGCCATTAATTAGAAGGGAGCCTCACCTATAAATAGAGGCAAGGGGGTCACTTGTATCCATCAAGAGTTGCAAGAAATAAAAGCAAATGCATTCTCCACTTCCAAGTTCTCTCTTGTGCTCTTTTGCGAGTATGAGAAATGAGAGAAGGCTGACTTAACCATTCTAAGAGAGAGTATGAGCTAAGTGACGCATATGATTGGGATAGTCAAGTAGCTACATAATCCGTCCAAAATAGTTTGTATCTGAGCTTGCAGTTCGGGAAATAGAATGTCGACTAGCGAGATTCCAGTTGCTGGCGACTCTAAGATGGCAAATGGCACGACTAGGCCGCCTCGTAAGGAGAAGTACATGGACATCATATCGGTGTTCAACGTCAGACTACATCCTTTAAGATTTTATATGGACGGGTCCCTCCATGCTTGTTGCATAATGGGCATGACTTGACGTTAGTCTCGGAGGTGGAGCAGTACTTAGCAAAGAGAGATATGGTGTTGGAGGAGCTGAAGCATTATTTGGCCCGGGCTCAACAAATAATGAAGGCTCGCGCGGATTCACATCATCGGGACTTCCAGTTTGCCATATGGGACATGGTGTATCTGAAATTGCATTCTTATCGGCAGAATTACTTGGCTCGTTAAAGAAATGAGAAGTTGTCCCCACGATAATTTGGGACATATGAGATAGAGGCTAAGGTTGGGCCGATTGCTTTCAGCCTGAGACAACCCCTAGGATCGGTCATCCATACCGTTTTTCATGTGTTGCAACTCTGTGAGGCCATTGGAGATCATACCCCTTCGCCATCACCTTCTGATACATTGATTGAAGATATGGAAGTGGTTTTAGAGCCTGCGGAGTTGAGAGGAGTCCGCAGAGGAAGCGCAGGAGAGTGAGAGGTGCCGGTGCGATGGAAGGGCCTACCAGATCAAGAGAGCACTTGGAAGTTGGTGGGCGTTATGGCGCAGCAGTTCCAGACTTCCACCTCGAACACAAGATGGATCTTTTGAAAGAGTTATAATGGACGTATCAAAGGAGGCAAAAGAATGCTTCGGTGGCTAATCCATGATACATGGACCTTTTCGCAAACTTTTGGACCTTTTTGTGATTTTTATTATTTTGTGGGTTTTCATGCAAAATTGTAAAATCTGAATATTATTTATATGCACAAGGAGGGGAGGGATTTCTTATGCTATTTTTGAGAGATTAATCAAAAGAGAGGTGAGATTATCTCTCTACATCAGGAGAGTGCGGACGTACTCTTTAATTAGCGTCTTGGAAGAGCAGTCCACTTCTATATGTGACATTACCTTTATTGTTTTTAGATTTATTCCATTAAATATCAGATTTTTCTTGAGTTCCTATCAGTTGTAAACCTCAAATTGTGAGGTGGTGTTCTTAATAGGAGATGTGTTGGTGTTGTAAAATCCTCAAAGGTTGAGGTGTTGTGTTTTGCAGCAAAGGCACGGATTGTTTGCCAAGTTGCAGTTGTACTATTTGTTGAAATATTGGAACGAGTCAAGTGGGACTTGGATGTTGGATGTAAGGCACAGGTGCCTGAACTAGGATAAATTGTACTATGTTTGTATTTGCCTATCTGGTTTGCATTTCTTTATCTCTTGCATACTCTTGTTTATATTTTTGTTGTGCTTATTTTTATAGTTGCAAGATTTAGTTGTTGATTAGGATTAAAGTAGGTAACACTAATTGTAATCTTAGGTAAAATTTTCTAGATGTCTTTAATTATTTCATATATATTATTCATCACCCCTCTAGTGTCTATTTGTCATCCACATGGTCCCAATAAAGTGGAGACGTGTTATCTTGGTATATAAAATTTCAACTTCTTTTTCGTCAATGATCAGTATTCAAAACCACTCTTTGATGTAGTTATCTTTCCAAATATTGAGTAATCTCCATGCATCCCAGCAATTCTCAAGTCCAAATGTTGAGAAGGATTCACTAGAAGAGTACGTAAGAGTCACAACAAACTTCTTCACATGCTCGAACGATGAGAGAGGAAACAAGAAATCGAACTCAAGCCATAGTCCACGACACAGCTTGAGCCAAAACCTGAGATAGAGTATGAGCTTGAGCACAAGTGTAAGCCAGATCTTAAGTATGAGATTAAGACAAAGTTTGAGCCTGATCTCAAATTGGAGTCAAGCCAGTATTATAGTCAGGGCAAGAGCCAAAGCTCGATCAAGCATCGCAATTCGAGCTAGATCCATATCTTGAGCCATTTCTTGATCTTGTATTAGAGTCACAGAAGCGTCGCTGAATCTGATTAAGCACACATCGAGTTTGTTATCATATATTCTCCACACTCTACCAACAAACAAGTTCGATATACTTTTCTTTCTTTTGTGATTTGGGAGAAATTTTCAAAAAACATTCATATGTAAATTTGCATTCTTCTACACTTCAAAGTTCGTGGACGTATCTTTTCTAACTGCAAGGGCCTACTGATTCTACTGATTTCTGTCCCATTGTGCTACTCCATTCATCATGTGTGAAGTTCTCAAGCTGTAGAGAATGACAATGATCTAATTAAGATAGACTCCTTTTTATTTTTATTTTTTAGATTTTATATTTGAGATGGGGATAGAGTTTGAGTTTTTGAAGTCTTTTAATTATTTTGAGTCTTTTATTTATTTTTTAGTTTTTTAGTTTTTTTGGAGGTTTAGTCCAACATTGGTGGGAAGAAGAGATGGTATTGGCTGTAAGCCTATAAAAAGATATGAAGATTGGTTTTGTTTATCAATGATTCAATGAAAGCTTGAGATTAAACTCCTAAACTTGAGAAAGGTCTACATTGACAACAAATCAATTTCTTAATGAGAAAAATTGGAAACCCTATCAATTTCTAGGTGAGAAACCTTAGAAACCCTAAATTTTATTGTTCTGCCCCCACAACTTTTACACAAATTTCTCGAATCTTTCTAGTCCTAGATCAATGCATGACCAGAAATACCGCTCAAGTCAAATTCTGAGCCCGAGATGAAGCTACAATTGGAGACAAAATAAGAGGCAGAGTTTAAATCAATACCTCAAATCTAGGTATAAGCTGCCATTCTAGCCGCTTGCTGAACTTGAGGTACAGCATATAAATTTTATTATTCCAACTGAGCAATTTCCTAGGAGATGCTCATCCTTGCTATCACCGGTAAGTTACTCCCCATATGATTGCCCTAAGTTCATATTGCATTACTTCTAAACTCGATGTCAAGTTTTCTACTACTTGAACTAAGTTCAAATTCATAAGTTGCCATTCTAAGATGAGTGTATTATTTTAGAATAAATATTTTATGGTTTTTTCATGCTAAAATATGCAAATGACAAACGTGACTATGGTTGTCATTAACCTGGAAGTAGTACCTGGCTAATTGATGGGGATGAAGTCCCCAAGACATGTTGCATATCATTGTCGCCACTGGTTGCAGTGAGTCCATCAGAGATTGTCACTGGCTGAACCGTTTCATACGTGACTGATGGTGAATCTTTTGTGTTAAAGGAACTTGAACTGGGCCCATTTATCCGCATCCTTTTAAATGAACTAATTGTCTGTGTCTGCAGACTCTGCACTGGAAGAGCCTGAACTGCTATAGGGTTTCTGTTGACACGTCTAGGTATTGGTACCCTCTCAGGTTCATAGCTGAACATTGGATTTCTCAAGTGTGGTTGTAAATGCATGATATCTGCAAGTGTTCTGAACTGTGATATTTGATGACTAGAGAAATTTGGTTGAGACGGGTCAACACTTGCCAGAGGTTCTGGAATAAGAGAAGGAGAAACAGCATCTGTGACAACAGGATTAGCTAGGAGAGCAGGCAAAATGGACGTAGAGGATTCGGCTGCAATATCATCTTGAGCAGTGAGGGTGAATGATGCACTGGAAGAAGACAGTGATGACCACATGCTGGGCCACGTGGCATTTCCTGATTGAGATGTAAGTGGTACAGTCATCGATGCATAGTTGGTGAGTTGTGCCTCAGCAATATGCTGAGGAACAGTAAAGTCACCATTATCCTTGAGAGGTTTTCTATCTTCTGTCTCAATGATATGATTCTCGTTTTGGCTGACAGAGTTAATTAGAGGTCCCACTTGACAAGGACTCATTGTCGAGTCGCTCTTTTCATCTTCACCCATAGTCAAATCAACAGCCTCTGTTACTGCATTAGCAGACCTGCTCTCCATATTGAAATCCGGCTGTCCAGATAGCTTTTCTTTATGTTCTTGATCTTTAGTTCCATTATGCTCACTGAGCACCTTCCAGGATCCATCAGCAGAAATAACAATATCAATAACATCTTCTCCCACATCTTTTAATATCTGCAGAAAAGGACAAAAAATGTTAAATTCAAGGCATATAATTTTGAATTATAAAAAAGTAGGGATACATGTAATTCTCTTCAAAAAATTTTATACATGAACACCTAAAAGGAGTCGCATATAATTCTCTACTAACCAGACCCCACAAATCCACTCCTTATGCGCTAAGATAGTGTTTAGCTCGAACCAATAATCTATTAACTCGAGAAATATGCATGGTGTACTATAAATGTTGCACTTTTTGGTCACATACAGACTGATAACTAGGGATCACATAAAATGCAAGCATGCCCTACAAGGTCAGCCTCAAAGTAGGAAATGATTGGAACTGTATTTATAATACAATTAGAATTAATCATAAGTTAAATGCTCAATGGACATATTACCCTCCACATGTCATAACCCATCATAACCCTACTCTACAGACGAGTTATCATCTCAGATGTGATCATGATGATTTCCTAATATTTTTGATAGATAATTTTCAGGAAAAGTATAATTTCAACTTCAATGACCATCACGTTACTATTGTATGTTTAAAAGCGTTGGAACTCCAATCAGGATCGAAATTGTTCATAACACTTCCCAAAAGGTAAAATATTGGTATATTGCAACCTTTTGACGACAATCTTCATAACTGCGCTCAAAGAGAATTAGTATCCAATATTTATGTTTGTTCATCATCAAAACCAAATCAGGGGAATCAATACTCAACAAAAAATTCTATAACCAAGATAGATTTGCAATTGTGCTCTAAGTGGCTAAAGAATAAATCGTTCTTTGATCACACAAAGAATATTAGATGATTAAATGTGACCAAAAATCTTGTTGTTTCAAAAATCCTCTAATAATATTTAAAAAAAGGTAGAAGGATTTGAAAAACAATTAACAATAGCCAAATGAAAATGATTTTGAAAGAATACAAAATACGCACACTGATAAGATCAGGAAATTAAAAACAGTTTTTGCTATGAAGAACTTGAGAGGGATGAGAATATAAAGAACTTGAATTTGCTTGAGAGAGTTATAACTTTGCTCAAGAATGAATTGGTGAGGTAAAAGATCTCAAGGGTTCTCTATTTATAGAGCTAAATGAGGATTTGAAATAATTCAAATGAAGTATGACTTCAGCCAACAAAGTTAGCAAGGAATAAATGGGAGATGAAATCAAGGAAGTCTGCTCGAACACAGCTGGTAGTCGACTGCCAGAGACTTTTCAGTGTGAGGGCAGATTTCAGGGTAGTTGACTACTGGGTGTTTGTAGTTGACTACATATTGAACCTTAGCTCCAATGGAAAGTAAGCTCTCAAATGACTTTAAAATACGTTTTAAAAAATATTTTAGAAAATCATTTTGTATGTGTGCATATTCTTCTTGGCTTTGACATAATCCTAAGAAAATGAAAAACAACTCACACACTAGACACTATGACGACTTTGAAGCCATGGTTGAACATGATGTAGTAGCATGGGCTTCACTTGAATTTGAGCTCCTCTTTAGCTTGAGCTTGAGCACATTCTTTGAGCTCCATCTTTAAGCTCCTCTTGTGCTTGAACTGAAGTTATAGAATGTAAACTTGGAATAGCGAGCTAATTTTATCTTCATCTTCTATGAGTGTGGTTGAAGTTCTTCTCGGAGTACGCTTTAAAGTTCACTTAGCTTATTTGCACAACCTACACACTTAATCAGTATAATTAGTACACAACAACATTTGGTGTGATCATCATCAAAACCACTTGGGGTGGGACTAGATTTCCCAACACCCTCCCCCTTTTGATGATGACACCCAAATGAAAAACATATGAATAATATGACTATGAAACCGATGAGTAAATGTACTTACTCCCCCTGCTTAGATACGGGTTGAAATCATATCAAACTCCCCCTACATCAAAGCTGGTTAGCAATATATTATTCATTCATGTTTTTTGCTTTTCACTATTTTTCTCCCCTTGTCATCATAAAAAATGGATAGCATTAATGACAATTTTCACCAAGGTATACCAAGTGTTAAATAAACTTATAATCAAACCAACTCAAAGATATCTGCATGGAAGAGTTAGTGTATATATATATATATATATATATATATATATATATATATATATATATATATTCCATGCAATCTCATTTCTAATCAAGCAAGCTATATGTGGAATATCAAGAGATAATAATAAGCATGGCATAACAATTAAAGAAATGTAAGAACATTGTATCAGTATATTACATACTAAGTTGTTTAAGCCATCAAACAACCACAAGTGCAAAGTATAAGGAATCATTACCAACCATAGTTTTAAAAGCATTGTTTCAAGCAAGCAAGAAATCAATACTAGGAAGAACCACCATTCTTCTTTTCCTTCTTCAGTTCCTTGATTTCATCAAGGATTTCACCAAGAAGCTTTTCGGTGATCTTATTGCTGCTTACCACCAAGTCCTTCAGATTCTCCACCTTTGTGTTGAGATCTTCAACGCCCTTTTCTTGTGATATCTTCAACCTGTCAATCTTCTTCAAAAACATATTCTGAAGCTCAATGACGTAGGCAGGCAGATCGCCTGAAGGCATGCTCTTCTTCTTCTTCTTCTTCTTCAGTCTCCTCTTCTTCTTCAGTATCTTCTTCTTCTATTACTTTCTTACCTGTCCTTTTCTCTGTAACGGAACTCGATTCACATACTAACCTCTCCTCTGGAACATTCTCGTTTAAGTCTTGGTGAAGTCTCATACGAGCAAGAGTACGAACATTAAAAACAAGAGCAGGTTCCAAGACCTCAGATTCATTGTCTAGGGTGATATCATATGCACTAAAGAGGACAGTAAGATAGTGACCATGAGCTAAAGGAGTGATGACTCTACTAGATAAGGCAGAATGAATAATAGAGTCCATGATGATCCTAGCCCAGTTAACTTTGATATTACCAAGCATAGCATAAATACACTTAGCTTGACGTTCAGAGAGCACAGCATGACTGCCAGATTTCTGAGTGATGTTGTATGACATGATGTTTGCTAAGATCCTAGAGGGATATATGAGATCACTACTAGGCATTTTGGTTTGGAAGTATCTTCCTGGCAGGAACATCTTGTTTAATACATTTTCATCAGCGAATTCTATATCATCTAAGAGTTTCCTAATGCTTGTCCTAAGAATTTTATAGTAGATGAAGTTGAGTGTCAAGAACTTTGGTGCAAAAACGGGATTTGTTAAGATCGGCATCAATGTTTGCATAAAATAGGTGAACACGTTTATGATAGCAAAGATATGAATTGTTCTTTGAAAATAAGTTGAGCAAATTTTGATACTCAAAGATACTATCTATACTATAGTTTTCAACATCTTCAATGTTGACAAAACTTTAATGAAGGATTTGCCTTTTTAAGATGCTCAAAAATTTGGCATAGCTACTGAAATCTACAAGGTACGGTTGAATCACTTCCTTCTCAGTTAGAGCATGTGTAGTTTCATCAACTTTTCTCTTCTTGATAGCAACAATCTTCTTAGGCATGATTTCTAGGATGAAAGTATGAAATATTGAAAGGAGATGAAGGATATTACCTTGTTGAATAAGAACTCCTTAAAATATGAGAGATCCTAGAGGAATTGAGCTCCAAGGAAGAGAGATGCAAGAGGATCAAGAAAGAATTCACAAGAGAAAGCTCCAAAGAGGTAGTCAGATACCTTAGGGGTTTGGGAGATGGGGTTTTGTGAATTCTTGACGAAGAGGAGTAGGAATAGAGTCCATTGATCTAAAGGATCAATAGTTGAGATTAAATCCTCTTAATGGGCATAAGTCACCTAGTGGGTATGAATCCAATAGGCCTTGAGAACCCACTTAAAGTTAGAAAACACAACACAAAAATTCGACAGACTACACTCTGGGAGTCGACTCCCTCCCTTGGTAGTCGACTCCCTCCATGGTTTGAGAGTTTTCTCATCCCAATGGGATTCAACATGCTAGTTTTGAGTGTTTGCCAAAAGTTTGAAAAGAGTGTTATAAAAACATCAAAAACACGCATATTGAGTCACAAAAAGTTATAACTTGTTGTGAAGGGAAAGGTAGGGAAATAGGTGTAGGGGGTTAAGAGCCACTCTACCCTCATATTTATAGCTTTCAATGGTGGGCCGGATACCCAATGAGCCTCATGGGCCTATTCATAACACTTCCCCTTATCCAACCAACATTGAATAAGAGGCGGATTCTTCAGGATCCGAGTTAGGATAACTGCCTTGTTAAATAAAGAACAGTTAATCCATAACTTCCCCGGTTTTAGTGATGTGTCTAGGGGTGGATACTTCAGGATCCAGAGTCAACGAGGTTGCCTCGTCAAAACCTTGACTACGGAAAACCCTGTGGGAAAAATCCAGTAACCAAGGGAAAAGAGTACAACTCTGCAGTTGACTCCCCTCATTTGACCAAGCTTCAGGCTTGCAGTTTTTTTATGAATCTATACATCAGTATCCTATGTATCTATGAGTTTATAGTCCTTTCATCCTGACCCACTTTACATTTTCTCACCCTCCTCATCACAATCCCATATACAAGTTTCTCAAAGATACTAGTAGGCCGGGATTTGGTAAGCAATCCGCCAAGTTATTACATGATTGGATCTTCTATACCTCAAATCTGCTTTTGCTTCTGAAGGTCGTGCGTCCAGAAGACCTTGGGGAGATATGCTTTGTCTTGTCACCTTTGATGTAGTCGTCCTGTAGCTGGGCTATACATGCTGCATTGTCTTCATGGAGAGGAGTAGGTGCAAGTACACCGGTCATCAGGCCGGTGGAGGTGAGAGTGTGCTGGATCACAGAGCGTAGCCAGAAACTCTCCTTGCTTGCTTCATGGATCGCTAGAAGTTCTGAGTGAGTGGATGAGACGGTTGTCATGGTCTGCTTTACAGACCTCCAGGATATGGCAGTGCCGCCATAAGTAAACATATATCCGATTTGAGACTTCTCTGTATGAGGATCGGACATGTATCCTGCATCAGCATAACCAACTAAATCAGTTGATGCCCCTTTCATGTAGAATAAACCTAAGTCTATGGACCCTTGGAGGTAGCGCAGAAGATGCTTAACTCCGGCCCAGTGCCGCTGTGTAGGTGCAGCACTATATCTGGCTAGTAAGTTGATCGCAAATGCTATGTCAGGGCGAGTGCAGTTAGCCAGGTAAAGGAGTGCACCGATAGCACTTAGATAAGGCACTTCAGGGCCTAGTACTTCCTCCCCTTCTTCCAACGGCCGGAAGGGGTCTTTATGCACATCCAATGATCTGACAAACATTGGGGTGCTGAGGGGGTGGCACTTATCCATCTGAAACTTTTTCAATAAGTTCGATGTGTAAGTTGACTGATGTAACAGGATCCCATCGTTAAGATGCTCTATTTGAAGGCATAAACAGAATTTTGACTTTCCGAGGTCTTTCATCTCGAAGGTTTCTGTCAGGCTTCTAGAAATCTCGGCGATCTCTTCAGGAGATCCGATGAGGTTCAAGTCGTCCACATAGACGGCTATAATGACAAATCATGTTGCCTTTGCTCTTATAAAGATGCAAGGACAGACTGGGTCATTTGTAAATCCATGTTTTGCAAGGAAGTCGCTCAGTCTGTTATACCAGTCTGTTATACCATGTCACGTCTTTTCCAGCAACATTTTCTCAGTCACGGTCTCACCACACAATTTCAGGCGTGAGGTGATACGAAACAGTGCTGAGTTGTACTCCACTACGGATTTGTAATCCTGTATGCGGATTTGGGGAGTGGCCTTCTTCAGCTTCTTCTGTTCTTTCCATTTCTGGAATTTAGCCTTCTTGTCCATCTTCTTCTGGGAAGACTGAAAGTGTGCCTCTGCAGGAGGTGGCATTGGAGCGGAGCCAGGAGGGCGCAAGTTGTGAGTGGCAGCCAACAAATCTCTGTTCTGTTTAGCCATTAACAGGCAAGAAAGCAGATAAGAGTACTTTGTGAACTTCCTCTCACGGAATTGTTGCATAAGGATCATGTCACTCTCGTGGAAAGACGTGAACGTCTTTTCCATCAACATTTTCTCATGCACAGTCTCACCACACAATTTCAGGCGTGAGGTGATACGGCACAGTGCTGAGTTGTACTCCGCTACGGATTTGTAATTATGTATGCGGAGGTGAGTCCACTCGTACTGTGCACGGGGGAGTATGACATCCCTCTGATGCATGTACCTCTCCTCAAGTGCGTCCCACAGTTCATAAGGATCCTCTACAGTAAGATACTTGTCCTTCAGAATCGAGTCTAAATGTTTCCTGATATAGATAATGGCTTTCGCCTTTAGTATATCGGAAACTTCTTCTGTATGAGGTGCTTCTTTGGAAGCATCTTTTTGAGCTGTGGCAGTACTTGTTGCCTTCTCAGTGGGGGTCAGACTGAACCCATGAGATCGCAGATGGAACTTCAGGTCCAACTGCCAACTCAAGTAGTTCGACCCATCGGCCTTCAGGACCGAGAAATCGACATTCGCAAGTCTGGCCATTAAATGATCTAGCAATATAAAAATAGCATGGATTATTAAACTGTAAAAAGTAGACATCCACGCATGGATTTTTACCATTTTCATAACATGAATTATTAAAGAAAATTAACATCCACGCATGCTTTTTAACATTTTCATAACGTGAATTATTAAAGGAAAAATTAACATCCACGCATGCTTTTTAACATTTTCATTTTAACATTAAACTAGCATGAAAAGTTAACATCCACGCATTTAATGTATAAGCAATGAAAAATAAATTAGTGATATGGAGATCAGCCAGCCGACACCGAAATGAAAAAGACAGTCCGAAATTACATCAAAAAATTGCAAGAAAGAGTAAATACAACTCGGGAACTTCAGAGAGAAGCCCCTTTCATCTTTGTGCATACGCCTTCAGCTCCTTTTTGGTGTCCTCCGGTCTTCTTTTTCATATATGTCCTCACTTACAAATTTCTCTCAAAAAGAAAAAATTGCAGAAAAGAAAAGATGTCGGAAACCTGGATGATCCCTAAAAACATAGCCTAATAGCACATCCACGCAGATAATATATGAAAAATATACAGATAATCATATCACAGGCAAGTAAAGATTAATTAATAATCTAAATAGTGTGTGACGTGCTAAAAATATTTTTTTGAAAAACTATTTACTTTTGATCCATATTTTTAATTTTTTATTTTCCGCTTTAACCCTTATTTGAAGATTTAAAAATTACTTTCTTAAATTATTTTGGGCTTTTGGGGCCAAAAAGAAAAAAGAAAAATTATTGTGTAAATGGGCTAATTTTCGGGCTTTTGGGCCATGAAAACAGCCCATTAGGGTTAATTGGGCCTCCCCTAAAAATTGGCCCGTTAAGGGCTAGGGTTTCCGAAAAACCCTAGGGGGCCCGCGGCGCCCCGCCGCCACGGCGGCCGCGGCACGCAGCCGCGACTGCCGGGGCCGCCGCGACAGGTGGCCGCGGCGACAGGCCGCGGTGCATGCCGCCGGCGGCGCTTGTGGAGCGCCGTCGTTTCGCCCTTCGGGCGTGCGGGGTATGGATCAAGGTTGGGGGGTAAAATACTGATTTTTTCAAGCATTTAGATCTCTAAAAACCGATTTTTATTGTTTTTAGACATGCGTATCTAAATAAAAATGTGATTTTTACCGTGTTTTCAAACTTTTTGATCTTAAATCATGCAGATCTACGGGAAACTCAAATTTAGATCTAAAATTTTTTGAGATTTACCTCTAGATTCGACAAGGGAATCTAGACGACGGTGGGTGAAGGATGCTCTTTTCGCTCCCCGTTAAGAAGATTACGATCTTCTTAAAACTGAGCGGTTGATGGATCTCCTTTCTCGAGCGTTGCCGCCTTTTCCAACAAGCGTGATCGTGCTGATAACGTGTTGTGAAGGGAAAAGTAGGGAAATATGTGTAAGGGGTTAAAAGCCACTCTACCCTCATATTTATAGCTTTCAATGGTGGGCCGGATACCCAATGGGCCTCATGGGCCTATTCATAACATAACTATAATTTTTAAACATTCAAATACTTCTTACACACTTGCGATGCGACGAGTTTTAAGAATTTTCCCGCAAAGTGCTGATTTTTGTTCAAAGCGTTTGAGCAGTTGTCTTTTGACTTCCGGCTTTGTTTAGAGTACCTGAAAAGATCTAAACATTGTGGTACTCTTATATTCTTGAGTCCAGAGGATTAGTTTTCAGGAAGCCAAACCCAATATGGTTTAGCTCCTTCAAGAGAAACATATTTATAATTTTTATTCAAATGAATACTTTGAATAAAGTCAATTGCGTACCTTTGTTTCTTTTGATACGTTCATGCTTAGGGATCCATATGCTCAAAAATTTAGTGTTAGCATGATGCATCATATTATGATTATTCCTTTTCTTGGCATGAGAGAAGTCATAACCAAGTCCGGTTTTACTGGATGATGCTTTCTGACTTTCAATTAAGCTATCTAGTTTCCCTTTTCCTTTATTAAACTTTTCAACAATCTTCATAGTGGAGTCATATTTGTCTTTAATAGACACTAGAAAATTATCTAATCCTTCAATCTTTTTCTTCATAGCATCAATATCCTTTTCAAGCAATTCATTTTTCTCTTTTAAAACAATGTTCTCTTTGAGTAGTTCTTCTTTGTCTTTTGCATCTTTCTTAACCAATGTAAGTTTTTCTAGGGTCTCTAATGAGTTTTTCATGAAGGTCACAAAGTTCTTAATATGCACCCCTATGTCCATATCTTCATCATCACTAGATAAAGTGTCATCTTTGCTAAATGATGAGTGATGGGTTGAGTTTACCTGAGAGGGTGTGGAAGCCATGAAACACAAATGAGCTGACTCTCTTCTACCTCCTTTGTCGTCGGATGAGGATGACGATTCGTCGGAGCTCGAGTCATCACTTTGGTCAAAAGCTGCATATGCTTCCTTTCTTGGTCGTCGAAGCTTATTTCTTCTATTGTTCAGTTTCTCATTGTTGTTTATACTTTTGTCTCAATCTTTGATGTCTCTGTTGTTCTTCTCTAGCGGACAATCTCTTTTTACGTGTCCTGGTTTGTTACAGCCAAAACAGATAATATTGTTAGTAGAACGAAAAGATCATTTACCGTACTTACTTGCCATGAAGTCCTTGAAATTTTTCGAAATGAATGCAATATGTTCTTCTCTGTCAGTGTAGTCAGAGTCTTCTTCGTTGACGTTGAATGCTAGGTTCTTTTTCTTTGGCTTTTCTTCCGCCTTCTTATCTTTTTCGAGTTCAATCTCATATGCCATAAGATTTCCCATCGACTCTTCAAGAGTGATGTCACTTATGTTATGAGCTTCTCGAATTGTTATCGTCTTTCCTTTCCATTCGGGTCTGAGCGATCTCAAGATCTTCATTGCCTGATCAAACTTAGATACCTTTTTCCCTAACCCTGCAAGCTCATTGGTAATATTAGTGAAGCGAATATTCAGATCAGTGATAGAATTGCTCTCTTCCATTTTAAAACTATCGAACTTAGAATTAAGCAGATTAATACGAGACTCTTTTACCCTGGCCGTTCCCCCATGACTTACCTCAAGTGTGTGACAGATCTGATGAGCAGTCACACACTGTGTGATTCGGTTGAATTCGGATCCGGTTACAACACAGAATAAAGAGTTCAATGCTTTGGCATTTAGGTTGCATGCTTTCTTCTCCTTTGCAGACCATTTCTCCATCTCGGTGATCGGCATTGTGTATTTGTTCTTCGTGATTGTCCAAACATCTATGTGGACTGACTAGAGATTTATCATCATACGGATCTTCCAGTTGGCATAGTTTGTGGCATCGAAGAGAGGTGGTCGAAGAGTGTTAAGTCCTTCATTGTGGAAATAAGTTGATGCCATCGCTTAACCTTGCTCTGATACCAAGTGTTAGATCCTGTGGATGTCAAACAACACTAAATGGGGGTTGAATAGTGGTGTATGAATAAAACTTTTTCAACGATCAATAATACAAAACTAACTTTCCTTCCAATGTTGCCTAAGGAACCAAATAAAGTGATCTACGCTTGGTCCTTAATCAACACGATGATCTTCAAATAGAGATAAGATAAGATATAAACAATAAAGAGCAAACGAGCACGCTGACAAAATAGATCTCACAGTGAAAATATAAACTTGTAATAATGAATTTTATTAGCAAGAGTAAATTAACAAGTGATTGCAAATGACATACTCTTAAATAACGAACGAGTTAGCACAAAATAAACGACAAGACACAATCACACAAAAATCACACTAAGAGACGAGATTTTATCCCGGTTCTCCACAACCTGGGAATGTCCAGTCCCCGACCGTTATAGATCGAGATTTAATCCACTATTGCCTTAGCAATACAATTACCTAGCTTCACTCGCTATGATTTCCAACGATTTAGTTCCACCACTAGAATTTCCAACCACCTAGTCTCAATTAGGATTTACACCAGCTAGCCTTAGTTAGGATTTCCACCACCTGTATCTCCAAGGGACTCAAAGTAAGATCGAAATCCAATTCACCACAATAATTTAGCGGAGATTGGTTTACACCCAAAAAAATTCTATAGGCGAGATGGATTTGCAATTGTGCTCTAAGTGGCTAAAGAATAAATCGTTCTTTAATCACACAAAGAATATTAGATGATTCAATATGATCATGAAATCTTGTTGTTTCAAAAATCTTTTAAGAATATTTAAAAATAAGGTAGAAGGATTTGAAAAACAATCAACAATAGCCAAATGAAAATGATCTTGAAAGAATATAAAATACGCACAATGATAAGATCAGAAAATTAAAAACAGTTTTGGCTATGAAGACCTTTAGAGCGATGAGAATATAGAGTACTTGAATTTGCTTAAGAGAATTATAACTTTGCTCAAAAATGAATTGGTGGGGTAAAAGATCTCAAGTGGTCTCTATTTATGCTAAAGGAGGAATTGAAATAATTCAAATGAAGTTTGACTTCAGCCTAAAAAGTTAGGAAGGAATAAATGGTAGAAGAAATCAAGGAAGTCTGCTCGAACAAAGCTGGTAGTCGACTCGCAGGGTGGTAGTCGACTCCCAGAGACTTTTCTGGGTGAGGGCAGATTTCATGGTAGTTGACTACTGTGTGTTTGTAGTTGACTACATAGTGAACATTAGCTCCTATGGAAAGTAAGCTCTCAAATGAGTTTAAAATACGTTTTAAAACTATTTTAGAAAATCATTTTTTGTGTGTGCATATTCTTCTTGGCTTTGACATAATCATAAGAAAATGAAAAACAACTCACACATTAGACACTATGAAGACTTTGAAGCCATGGTTGAACTTGATGTAGTAGCATGAGCTTCACTTGAATTTGAGCTCCTCTTTATCTTGAGCTTGAGCACATTCTTTGAGCTTCATCTTTGAGCTCCTCTTTATCTTGAACTTGAGCACATTCTTTGAGCTTCATCTTTGAGCTCCTCTTGTGCTTGAACTGAAGCTATAAAATGTAAACTTGGAATAGCGAGCTAACATTTGGTGTGATCATCATCAAAACCACTTTTGGGTGACTAGATTTTCCAACACCACCATTTTTTTGTATCCTTTACCAATATTCTGCCGGATTTCCTCTTTTACACGGTCCATGGCCTAGTAGAGATACCACATCTCGGCATTATCATCGTTGTCGACCAGTCGGAGAACCTTCACCGGGGGCTCAAATACGACGATGACATTAGAAATAGCCTGCCAGAATTCATCGCCGTGAATCAGATCGTACACGTTTCCAATGGTCCTATCTTTTGGTTTGAGCCTTGGAAAGTTCTTGGACCAGTCCCTGGAGGTGATCATTCTCTACAGGTCATCTCGATGCACGTACAGAGAGTCCAAAGCAATAAAGTGGGTCGCATGATCGTGGGCCTGATGAAGTCTTTTCCACACGTCTCTCTTCTCATCAAGCTGAGCACCCATTCTTTATTGTATATGAATCATGTTACCATCTGACTTTGTGCGACGATATTTTTGACTATTTCTTTAGACATGTCAGAAAATATCAAGTCGATATAATGCGCCGCACACGGGGTCCAATATAGATGATGTCTCTTTCACATCAGCAATTGCTTAGCTGACTTGTAGTTTGCCCCGTTGTCAGTAACTATTTAGAATATACTATGCTCCCCAATTAGTTCTACATATTTGTCCATAAGATCAAATATGTACGGACCGTTTTGGAATTGGTCGGTTGCATCTACAGAGTCCAAGAACACCATCCTGTGGGTCGAATACACAGGAAGTTAATAATCTTACTTATGTTTTGTGTTGTACATCCATCGCACATCAGTGTGCAACCGTACTCATCCCACTGAACACTAATTTTTGATATCATCATACTACATGTCCAAATATATGTGTGACAGCTCCCAAACAGTGGGTGAAGCAACGCCACGTCCCGATTCTGTAATAGAATCCACCATGGGCTTGTGATATGGGCTATTGGTCATATTGTATGGGATGTGGTTGAAGTAGAAAAATTTGGCCATAGCTCGATCGACATATGCCTTGGCATTTGTCATGAAGGTTTCTTTATGGTTGATTGGGACATGTCTACTTTTAAGAGCTCTTTAAGGTCTCTTGCCTCCTTGGTGTCATCCTCATACTCATCTGAGTCATCTGGTATTTCCTCCATATGCCTTGCCCTTACTCCTCAATCCTCTTCTTCTAAAATCTGGCATGTACCATTTCGTTCTTCTTCTCAAATATGTGTGCGCTCATGTTTGAATGAACTTCTTTCGGTGTCTCGGGGCAGATCAGCACATCTTGGTAATTCTCGCCAAGTGTTCCTTAAGGCAAGAAACGCATCCATGCATTTCTTTACTGCAATAGTTATACCTTATATGCTTATGGTTATATCCGATCATTTTACAATGAGACCACCCAATATCCACCATCTTCTCCTTTGGAGTTCTTCGAGACATTATAATTACTGCAACATATAACAAAGGAAAAAATGTAGTTAAAAAGACAAACAATTTTTATAATTTCTAATTTCATTTTTTTTACAATTTATATTTTTTATTACTAGAACTTTTTTATTCTTTTTAAACGTATTTGACTAGATATATTAATTTATTAATGGCTATCCAAATCAGGTATTAAGAATCTAAACAATTATCACATAATTAACTTAGATTATAGCAGCATTAATCGAACAATGATTATCACATAGTTGTCACAGATCTATCCTAAATTATCACATAATAAAGGAAATCTAATTTTCAAAAAATAGCTTTTCAAAAAAATTGGGGAAATCACACAAAAATACCCCAACGTTTGGGGCCTCTTTCATATTAATACCCTGAACTTTTAAGTCATACACAACAGTACCTTTTTTGGTTTTTTGTTTAATTTAAACCCGTTTTGCCCTTTACCATATTCACAAAAATAATACTCTAACGTTTGGGGTATCTTTCAAAAAAATACCCAAATCCCATTAAAACCCAAATCACAGTGGTATTTTTTTGAAAGATACCCCAAATGTTAGGGTATTATTTTTTGAATATGGTAAAGGGCAAAACATGTATAAATTAAACAAAAACCAAAAAAGGTACTGTTGTGTATGACTTAAAAGTTCAGGGTATTAATATGAAAGAGGCACCAAACGTTGGGGTATTTTTGTGTAATTTTCCCAAAAAAATTTAAGCATGGAGGTTAGCAAAAGGGCAAGAAAACCAGTCGTATGTCCAAGAGCTTTCTTAATCTTACCATTAATCAATCAAACGATCACCATTCAAGGAATTAATGGCATGCCTTGCAAACCATTGGTCTAGCCATCATTAAGTGACTAAGTCATTTACAACTTTGAATAATGAAAACAATAATGCTTTTCTTACTCGGAGTATGCCGGCCTCAAACAATGATGGGTAAGAGAAAAAAATAATTTAAAAGGCCAAATCCAAATCCAATCACTAATTCTAACCTATTCTTCCTAGAAATTTTAGTATTTAATATTTATTAATATTTTTATTTGAACATCTAAAATACTTATATAATTTTAGTAGTGTTTTTACTGTAAACTAGAAAGTATTTAACTACTTATATAATTGGTTAAATAATGATTTCTAAATTTTTTTCTAGAAAATATTATCTATATTATTTTTTGTAATTGATAATATTTTTTGATAAAACTTATAGTGTAATAGATAGTGTATTACTTTATTTTACTATTTTAAGCATTTATAGTATTTTTCGTATTTTCTACTCTTTTCAGTATTTCTATAGTATTTCAAAGTATTTATAATGTTTTAGTATTTATAAGTTTCTAACATCTTTATCTTTTTACTGGACATTTGTACTTAATAATAACATGATAGAAAATGTTTTAGATAAATAAGTTCATACGTAACATAATAGATAATTTCTAACTCTAAATGCATTACTTTTTATGTATTTTTCTGAAAATTTTTTAATTAGTAACATTAATTTGTACACATTCAATTTCTAACATTTTTTATAATTTCTATTTATAAGTTTCTAACATTAGCTTTTCTTTTTATAATGAAATGCATTGAAATAAAAATGTAGTTATACATTATGTAACATTAATTGATCATTAATTAATGAAGTTAAACATCGGCAAGTATATATGTAATTAATTAATGTAGTTAATTGATCATTAATTAATATAGCTTCTCTTTTATTTTTAATTATATTTTCCTCTTACCACGTATTATATGGTAATTAAATTGATGTTAGACAAATAGTATTTTTCAGGAGTCTAAATAGTATTTTTAGGATTTACTGTGTATTTTAAAGTATTTTTCTATATTTATTACGCGTTTTCCGTATTTTCCCCTATTTATTCTGTATTTTTAAGTATTTTCCGTATTTGTTTCTGTATTTATTATGTATTTTAAAGTATTTTTTCGTATTTTAAGGATTTGTTATGTATTTTAAAATATTTTTCCGCACTGACTAATTAGTCTTTAGTATTTCCCAGTATTTACAAGCAAGGTTTGAGGTTTCGGCCGATACCCTTGGGTATCGGTCGTATCGTTTTGTTATCGGTGGGTAACGAGACCGAAACTAGGGGTCAGTTTCGGTATCGACCGATACTGAACGGTATCGGTCAGTTTCGGCCAATACCGGCAATACCAACCGATACCGTTCAGTATCGGTCGAAGATGAAGAAAGGAGAATATGTAATTAAATAAAAATTCTCAAATAAAACCCAAAAATGAGATATTCACACAATACATTTGTCTAAACATATTACGCATTATTTACAAGTTTGACATATTGTAACAAACGAGTGTGTGTTTTTAGCTAAATGGTTAACGTGAATAGCATATTTTTAACTAATATTGTTCATAATTATGTTATAAGTTTATCTTTATTAGTTTGACATTATCTTCTTAGTAACAAATTTTATCTCAAGTCGGGCTACAATCAGATCAGGATGCGACGGGAGGATGTGCCCAAGACTGGCCACTACGAGTTTCTAGTCATGCCGTTCGGCATGACAAACGCACCAGCCACGTTTCAGGCCCTTATGAATAAGGTATTCCGTCACTACATGATGCGATTCGTACTCGTTTTCTTCGATGACATTTTGGTGTACAGTCATACCTTGGAGGAGCACTTAGACCACCTGCAGGTTGTGTTTGAGGAGCTGCAGTATCATCAGTTGTTTGCGAACAGGAAGAAGTGTTTATTCGGACAGCCACATGTGGAGTATTTGGGACATGTGGTGTCAGCAGGAGGGGTGGCAGCAGATAGAGGGAAGATAGCGGCAATGCTAGACTGGCCGCGCCCCACCACATTCAGGGGGCTACGGGGTTTCCTAAGTTTGACAGGTTACTACCGCAGATTCGTGGAGGGGTATGAGACGATTGCCTGGCCACTGACGGAGCTACTGAAGAAGGACTAGTTTCACTGAGAGAGGAAGCGACGACATCATTCGAGGCCCTGAAAAGGGACATGACCACCGTGCCAGTTTTGGCGTTGCCAGACTTTTCCAGGCCATTTGTGGTAGAGGCAGACGCTTTGGGACATGGGCTAGAAGCAGTATTGATACAGGAGCAGCGGCCTATTATTTACTATAGCCATGTGTTGACCGCTAGAGCCCGACTGCGGTCTGTCTACGAGAGGGAGCTGATGGCCATAATGTTGTCTATACAGAAGTGGATGTCATACTTGTTGGGGCGAAGTTTCCTAGTATGCACAGATCAGCGGAGCCTGAAGTACCTACTGGAGCAGCGAATGGTAGCAGAGGAGCATCAGAAGTGGTTGCGGAAGCTAATGGGATATAGGTTTGAGATCGAGTATTGCCCGGGGCTGGAGAACAAGGCGACGGACGCACTTACACGGCGAGAGGAGGCAGAGTTGGCCACGCTAGCAGTTTCCATGCTCCAGTACTGGGAACCACTACAGCAGGAGGTTGAGCTGGATCAGGAGTTGGGAGGCATACGGGAGGCTCAACTGTATGGGTCGACTGAGTATCCGGGGTACTCTCTTCAGGATGGACGGCTATTATATTGGAGGAGACTGGTTCTGCCAAGGACATCGACATATATACTTGCTATATTCCAGGAGTTTCACAGCAGCGCCATATGAGGACATTCGGGGGGTCCTAAAGACCTACCAGAGACTGGCGAGAGAGGTCTACTGGAAAGTGATGAAGGAGGTGGCAAAGAGGGTTGCAGAGTGGGACGTATGCCAGCGTCACAAGTACCAGGCAATGTCCTCGGGCGGATTACTACAGTCGTTGTCTTTATTCGATCGAGTATGGAAGGACCTCTCCATGGACTTCATAGATGGACTGCCAAAATCGGATGGATATACAGTCATATTTGTTGTGGTTGATCGCCTCAGCAAGTATCGCACTTTGTCCCGCTTCGGCATTGTTGCAGCGCAGTGTCAGTGGCGGAGGTATTTTTGAGGGAGGTCATTCGCTTGCATGGACCTCCAAAGTCCATTGTCTCGAATAGAGACAAGGTGTTCCACAGTAGATTCTGGCAGAAGCTTTTTAGGCTGCAGGGGACAGTGTTGAGACGGAGCACAGCCTACCACCCTCAGACCGATGAATAGACGGAGGTGGTAAACAGGAGTGTTGAGACTTACCTGCGATGTTTTATTTCAGAAAATCCCAAGGAGCGGGCGCGTTGGCTAGCATGGGCGGAGTACTTGTACAACGTCTTATCATACCGCCGCTCAGACGACGCCGTTTAGGATTCTGTATGGCAGGGATCCTCCCCACTTACTACACTATGGGCAGGACTCGACACCAGTATCAGATGTGGAGCAGTATTTGGTGGAGATGGATCAAATTCTGGAGGAGCTAAAGCTCCATCTGGCTAGAGCTCAGCAGGTTATGAAGGCGAGGGCAGATTTACACTACAGAGATGTGCAGTTCGCAGTAAGAGATATGGTGTACCTGAAGCTGATGCCCTACAGGCAGTGATTCTTGGCTCACAGGCGTAATGAGAAGCTAGCGCTGCGTTATTTTGGACTTTTCGAGATTGAGGCGAGAGTGGGACCGGTTGCTTACAGGCTGAGATTACCTCCAGGATCGGTTATTCGCCTGGTGTTCCACACTTCACAGCTTCGCCAGGCGGTCGGAGATCACACCCCTTCACCCACCCTACCGGAGACGTTGACAGCAGATATGGAGGTGAGGCTGGAGCCAGAGGCACTGAAGGGGGTACGTAGAGGGCACACGGGAGAGCGCGAGGTCTTGCTGCAGTGGAAGGATTTGTCCGAGCACGAGAGAGGCTATGGACGTGATGGCGTAGCGATTTCCAGACTTACACCTTGAGGACAAGGTGGCTCTTTGGGGGCATTGATGGGACGCGGGTCTACACCCGCAGGCGAGCCCGTGCACCAGCCGCCCCTTTCCTCAGCCGCGCGCACCCCTATTGACTTTATTATTAGTTGAGTGTATTTTGGTAATTGGGTTTATGGGTGATTTATTCTTAAGCGAGGGCAAGCCGTCGCTAATTTTCTTATGCTTATTTTGATAAATTGAGAGATTTCTCCGAGAGTTCTACGAGGGATATTAGGAGAGTGCGGACGTCCTCGCTTACCGGCGTCTTGGGAGGGTGGTTGCCCCTTTATTGTAGCTAATTCGTTGTTTTTATTCAAGTCAAGTTCAGATTTGGGTGATTTCTATCAATAACTCAAGTTACTACTTCTGAACATATGTGCACTAAAATAAAATTAAGAAATTAGCTTTTATATCTGGGAGAAATTTTGAAGGTTTGTATAACGTACGCTACTTATGCTATACTAGGAAGCATGGAGACAGATATGGAACCAATACCGAGAGCTTGTATGTCGTACAAGGATCTCTTGAGCAAGGAATTGAAGTAACATAATTTGTTATAGAAATTTTAATTTAAAAAAAGGGTGGTATACTAAAAAGTATTATTTATTGAGGAATGCACATCAGCAGAACACAATATAACAATAGTGACGGATTTGAATTCCAAACAGACTATGATGCTTATTGATAAATCATAAGAACAATAAAATTTATCAAACTTGGACTTGTAGACATTATCCTTTTAATGGAATGAAGGGAAAAAGAACTTGCCTTAACCATGTTCTGATCGATTCGAAGGTCGATGAAGCTAACAGGTTGGTTGCAGAACGGACAACGCCAGGAGGGCTTCCTTGAGTTCATTTCCATGTAATTATCATAATCAAAGCACTACAGAAGATTTGTTTACTATCAATAATTTACCTATTAAATGAAAGGGTACCTCAAGTTCTCAACAAGTATCATCAGATACTTACCTGATGGTGTTTGCAAAGATAGCCTTTCACTGAAGTTCTTATACGCCTCAAGCTGAACATATGGGACAGACATTAAAGGTATCACTCAGCGTTAGGTCTAAGTAAAGAAAACCAGTTCATGTGCATATACACATAATTCATTTAAGGTCAACATGTAGTTCCCCTATCCACACCTATCAGTAAAAACTCAGTGTCCTTGAGAAAGGGAAAACGCAACAGGTAGAAACACATAATTCATTTATTTTGTGTGCCCCAAGAAATGATTGCGATAGCTGTGACTGGAGCAGAAGTTGAACACTGAAATCCAATTCTCCATTCAAGAGTGATGTCTTACAAGTAATAAGATCACCTCACAAAGGCAAACATAACAATAAGACTGTTGGCAAATATGAACAATTGTATTTATTCAGAGATAACTTGTTCAAGAATCTCTTCCCATTTTCCACTCGGCTGCAGAATACCTTATTAAAAGAATTCTTTACTGAAGAAGATCGAGTACAACTAATTTTATTACTATATGAGTATAAAAAATGTCAAGTCGCACAGGCTTCGCAACTTTAGAAAATATTGATTAAAAGCTCTAATTAGAGTAAAAGAATATAAACTCCTAGGCCTTGTAATAATTTAATCAAAGCTCGTTTCGCTCGTTTCTATCAGTCATTTAACAAAAGCCTTAATTCTTCTTCCATCTTTCCCTTACTACTCCAAGTGTTTTTCAGGGCGTTCAAGCAGAGGTGATTGGTAGATGTTTATGTGTGATAGCTTGTATTATCGTCAATTCTGCAGTAAGTCCCAGCTTGGCACTGATACTCTTACTCCAGAAGTATCTACTTTATTAATGTGTCTCTTCAACCAAAGAAGCCATAAAAGTTATATCTCAGTTACATTCTCTAGTCCATTAAGTAAACAACATAATGTCTTTGATGCATTTTGCATTTAGGCCCAGCAGGGGCATTTCCGTAATTTTCAGATTTTAGCGGGGTCTCTTTGTAATTTTCAGTATTAGGGGATTTTCCGTAAAAATGGTAATTTCTGTACTTTTCCTTTGTTTTAATTAGGGTAGGCTAGTGAGGGGAGGCATGCTTGACTATTGAGAGGAAAATTGTACTACGCGTCCGCGAACCCTATTTTGAAGATTTAGGCTTTCATTTCGAATGAAAAGCTTGGAGAGCTGCCTCCTCTCCTAAAGAGGTCCATTTTCTTCTTATTTTTAGTTTTTCCCTTAATAAAAATCCCACCTTTTTTTCTTTTCCACATTTCACATCTTTATTATCAAAATCATGGCGGATCGCATCAATTGGTATCAAAACGTTACGATCTCTATGGTGAACACCAGATCTAAGGAAAAACATGAGTCTTTGGAGGAAACAGTAGAAAGCGAGGGGGTGGCATGGAGGAAGGTGGTCGAGGAACTCAGATCTGACCTAAAGGCGGCGAAAGAAAGATCGACGCGACAACACCAAGTTCTCGATGTCCTTGCTCAAGTTTTCCAACAATTGATCCAACAAAACACGACGACGTCGAAGGAGGAAAAATCAAATCTGGGTAAAAACTCTAACCTAGGGCAAAAGACGACGGCTTTGGCGAAATGAAAAGAAAAGGCAGAAGAATATGTTGAAGGGTTTCTCTTCGACGCCGACGACTACTTCGTAGAAGGAGAAAACCCCCATGAAGGGGAAAAGCCCTAAACCTATATGGAACCGCCGTCGCGAAGCGAACCCGCAACCTGCAAGCAGCTCCGCAGGCCACCAGGGTCCTGCAGGCCCCCTGCAACCTGCAGGCCCCCATGTAGGTCACTTGCAAGGCCCTGCAATGGGCCAACAGAGCCCTGAGGCCCTGCATGGGCCGCCAGTGATCTCGCAGGCCTCTGACAACACGCCAGAGGCTCGTCGAGCCTTGGATTGAGTATCCCGGTCTCCACGAGTCTGGGAGGCCTGCCGAGACCCCGACGATAATTTTCAACGGCTTTCGAGACCTGAGTATGACGTGGAAGAGCTTCAGGAGCTTAAATGGCCTCGATGTGTGGCAGAGAGGCGACGACGTCGAGTACTTCCAACTTACGAGGAGTTTTGGGAGGATTAAGACAAGGACTATGGTTTCGAGAAGGATGTTGGCGATTGAACTTTGAAGGAGGATGTCTGGGGCGGCCCTGGAGATAGCCAGAGGCCCATAAAGGGGCTATGAGCGTCACTGGAAGGTACGGTGTGATACTTATCATCGACATCATTATAAACAAACTGGAGATTTCAACACCGATAACAAGATCAGGAAGCTAAAGATGCTCAAATTTGAGGGGGAAAGACCCGGATAGATGGGTATACATGGTAAAGAGATATTTTAAGGTGACACGTCTCACTGAGGCAGAGAGATTGAAGGCGGTGGGAGTACAGTTATAGGGAGAAGATTTATATTGTACCGATGGAGACAGCAACAGCGGCCGGCTCGCTCGTGTGAGTTCTCAGGTTGTCCGTTAGACCGGTTCCGAGACACATAGGGGGGAGACTTATATGAGCAGCTCTACACACTAAGACAGGAGGGGCATGGAGAGACTATATCAAGAAATTCGAGATGCTAGCAGGCCGTGTGCATGGAGTCTCAGGGGAGTCCATGGAGGGATGTTTCATGAAGGGACGCAAACCAAGCATACGGACGGAGCTACGCATACAGAGACCCGGGGGCTACTAGACAGGATGTGTTTGCCTCGGATGGTGGATGACAGACTTGCAGAAGAGAGACGTGCCAGGGGAGCATGGACTGGAGCTACTTCTTACAGCCAGCTATCGATAAGGGAGGAGAAGGTGCCATCAGGAGAGCTCCAATCCAACCAGAAGAAGAACATCGAGCTTCAATCAGTCAATAGGCGTAAGGGGCTCACAGAGGCAGAGATCCAAGATAGGCACACCAAGGGACTATGTTTCCGCTATGGCAAGAGGTATGGACTAGAACATCATTGCAAGGATCATGCGCTCCAGATGTTGATCATTGAAGATGAAGAAGGCCAGGCAGTGGAGCAGGAAGAGCAGGGTAGAGACAAGAACTTCGATCTGAATTAGTGAGACATGGTTTTCCCTTATTTCGACATCACCTTGAGGACAAGGTGGTTCTTCGGGGACGGAGTAATGATGAGTTTTGCATTTCGGCCCAACATGGACATTTTCGTAATTTTCAGATATTAGGAGGGTATTTTAGTAATTTTCAATATTTTGGGATTTTCGTAAAATCTATAATTTCTATATTTTTCCCTTTGTTATAATTAGGGCCGACTAGAGAGGGGATGCATGCTTGATTACTGGGAGGAAAATTGTACTACGCGTTTACGAGCTTTAGTTTGGAGATTTAGGCTTTCATCTTGAAGGAAAAGCTTGGAGAGCGGCCTCATCTCCTAAAGAGGCCCATTCTCTTCTTATTTGCAGTGGCCTCCTCTCCTAAAGAGGTCCATTATCTTCTTATTTTCAGTTTTTCCCTTAATAAAAACCCCACCATTTTCCTTTTCCACATTAAAAATCAAATCTTTATTATCAATACCCTAGCGGATCGCATCAGTCGTTTTCTAGGAAAAGTAATCAATGTAGCACTCCACATGAGGTTGTTCAGACCAATAGTTGGGGTCTTCCTCGAGTTTTCAGACAAATAGTTGGGTTCTTACTCAAGTTAAGAGTTTGCTGTGTTTTCTTATCTTGTGATTTTTATGGATAATTATTCATGAATCGCTTGGCTATATTTAATGAAAGAATGTAATGAAGCTTTGTCAATTTTTCAACTGTTCCATAAGAAAATGGTAAATCAGTTTAATTTTTTTGATTGGGAATTAATGGTTAGTTAATGGTTTGGAATATAAGAAACATGCTAACAGGATTATGGGGTTTACGATGGCATTATTTAAGACATTGTTTCCCTAACTTGCAACAGAATGGAAAGCAGAACGAAAAAATTGTCACTCAAAAGAAGCTAGAGCTTTAATGCTTCAAATACATTTTCCCAAATTTTCTGCTAATCATTAAATTAACAATTTTCGCTCTTCTATTTAACATGGCATTTTCTGTTCAACTATAAAATATACAATATTGTTTGATTTGACTCAAAAAAATTTGGGTAAACATATTATGTTCATATTACAAGGTGATATCATATGTTCAACTTGATCTTGTAGCCTTTGAGCATGCTATTCTAGCATAATCCAATACTTAGGATTCCATTGGTGGAATAATACTGCTCATAGCTATGTGGTTCATGCATATGTGGCTTTCTTAGAAATTACGCTGGTTTTCTTCCTCTTCTAGTATCGTCAGCTCCAATTTTCCAAATGATGTAGCTCTTCTAATACCACTGGTTTCAGATGTTCCAGAGAGGTCATTGCTGAAGGGTTATTAATAAATACCGAAGAATACTAAATCTACTATTGCATCACGATGCATACCCTCTAATCAATCTACTTCTACAACTAATGATTCCATTTTTCCAATAGCTTTTTCGAAAGGAACTCATTCCTATACTCATCATCCATTTTAAGATTCTGTTTTTTAACATTTGTCCCCATCCGATGGTATTCTAGTTTGCTTCTTCCTTTATCTCTTGCATATGGTCTTGAGTCTAAACGTGATTCTCTCAGTGATTATATGAATAAAAAAAGATCGATGGATGGGAGTTAACAGCTTTCCCTCCACATAGCATAGAGTGTGAGTAGAACTAGAAATTCGAATAAGAGTTGTAATTAATTGTATTTACATAGCTACATACACCACCAATACCTTGGTTTTGTGATGTCTTCAATTTTCACACGGTATCAAAGAGCATCAATCTACATTGTTGTGATCAACTTTACCACCCCCACATTAATTTTTTCCCCTCAGTTCGATAAAACCATACCCATAAGTACACACAACCCCACGACAATTTAAAGCAAACCGGATCCAATTCAAACTAGACCCAAACTAAAAACCCAACCTATTCAAATCAGAACCACACCAAACCCACCCAATCAAATCCACACTGAACCTAGCCAAACAAAATATACAAATCAAGCTTCGGGAGGCTGCATCAAATCATATAATGGCTTCCTGAGATGACAAATCTTTATAGACTGCACTAGCGATTAAACACATTTCTCCATATAAATCTGTTCATCAAGGTTTAAGTAGCCTCCCAAAGCACATTTTGGAGATTTGATTCAGTTGTTCAAGAGTTTGGGCATAGCTGCTATTTCATTTGCATCATGAAACGGCAATCTTTGAGTTGTTTATGTGGATGATATTAGGATTACATGGGACAATGCTCAAGGGATTTGGGAAAGTTACAGTATTTCTTAGGTATTAAGCTAATATGATCTTATAAGAGAATCTCTCTCAAACGTATTTAGAAGTATGCTTTCAGTATGCTTTCAAAAATTGGTGTGTTTAGGCTTCAAGTTGTCAGGATATGCGATAGTCTAATTGAGAGCTTTTGTCAAGGTTCATATCTTGACTGATACCGATACGTCTCACTTATATTGTGTCACATTTCTGATGCGTACCGCTAAGATTGAAATGATAAAAAGGAATACAAGAGGCTACTCGTTAATTTACGACTACAAAATAGAATGGCAATTAACTAAAAATTTAATCTAAGAGCATAATAGAAATCCTAATACATCTGATCCAATAAAAGAAATGACTTTTCTTCTCAATTTTTTCCCCCGAACTAGGGCCGGCTGGCCTCTTATAAGCACAACTGTAGTGTGCAAAGTAATTCTCTGCCAAATTGTTGTGTGCATAACACTTTTCCTACAAATTCTCAACCGCATCACTACTCCGTCCCTGAAAATCCACCATGTCCTCAAGGTGGTGCTAGAATTCCGTGGGACATCCATCCCGAGTAGATTGCAAGCCTCTTACCGGGTCAAACGGATGAGATTGGCCCCTACCACTTTCAACGACGCCCGGAAAAATATCGTCGGGCCAAGGCAGGACCCAACTGGCGTCGTCGGGCCCCCACAATTTCTCTGGCAGGTCATCATCGTCGTTGTGCTGCTGGAAGGGCTCTGTCGCTCGCTGTTTTGGAACCAAAAAGCCAAACCCTCGCTGTCCGACGTCTCGGAGGCCCCGTCGTCGCTGTTGGAAGGTCGGACGCGCCCATTGGGGCTCTCGGAGGGGCGGCAGCCCCCCTGGGGGCTCCCGGAGGGGCAACAGCCCCTGCAGGAGGGGCGGCAGCCCCCCTGCGGGCCCCAGGAGGGGCGACAGCCCCTGCAGTAGGGGCGGCAGCCCCCCTGGGTGCTCCAGGAGGGGCGACAGCCCCCCTGGCAGCCCCTGCAGGAGGGGCGACAGCCCCCCTGGGGGCTCCAGGAGGGGGTGGCAGGGGGCGGCAGCCCCCCTGGGGGCTCCAGGAGGGGCAAAAGCCCCTGCAGTAGGGGCGGCAGCCCCCTGGAGGCCCCAGGAAGGGCGGTAGCCCCCTGTGGGTTCCAAGAGGGGCGTCAGCCCCTCGGGAATACTCCGTAGGAGCACCCCTCCCAGTTTTGTTGTCGATTGGAGCGCCTCTCGTCGTTTCAGATCTGGATCTGCAGATTTCATATCTGGATATGAAAATTTCAGATCTGGATCTGCAGATTTCAGATCTGGATCTGAAAATGATAGATCTGGATCTGAATATGGTGGATCTGGGCTTGAAATCTTCAGATCTGTCTTTGCCTTCGACGGGAAAGGGTAGCGACGAGCGTTCTCCGCCAATTCCTCCTGGTGGTGACGATCGATCTCCGCCAATTTCGCCGCTAATTCACGACGTGCCTGCATACTCATTCTCTCCATCTCTTGTTTCGATTCTTCCACCCATCTCCTGATCGTCGCCGCCAATTCTTCCAAGGCGACGGCGATCTCTCTTGTCGTCGCCATAGGATCTACTGCTCCGATACCAATTGATGCGTACCGCTAATATTGGAATGATAAAATGGAATAAAAGAGGCTACTCGTTAATTTACGACTACAAAATAGAATGACAATTAACTAAAAATTTAATCTAAGAGCATGATAGAAATCCTAATACATCTGATCCAATAAAAGAAATGACTTTTCTTCTCAATTTTCCCCCCTGAACTAGGGCCGGCTGGCCTCTTATAAGCACGACTGTAGTATGCAAAGTAATCATCTGCCAAATTGTTGTGTGCATAGCACTTTTCCTCCAAATTCTCAGCCGCATCAATTTCAACCAAGCCGATGCAATCCATCCGAAACTAACCGATATCACCGATATTAATAACTAATATAAGAAGAGATTTACGGTTTCAATTTCAAATTTTTAGAATTTTATTTTATTCCATATAATGATTTTAAAAAATGCAATGTACGGTCAAAATCACGGTTCGAAAAATTTGATGATAAATGTAATGACGCAAAAACAAAAACAAAAAAGAAACAAACAGTCCCATCTGGGCTTGTCCACTTTAATAAATAAACCCTCACCCACTCCCGCTCCCCCCCCCCCTCTCTCATTTCTTTCTTCGAAACAACAGCCTCAGCAAGTAAGTGGGCTTGTCCCATTTAATAAATAAGCACCCACCCACACACTCTCTCGGAAGCCCCCCTGATGCGGGCGCACCTAGCCCCGCATCCTCCCTTTCTGTGGGCCCAATGGATACGGCCCATCGTGGGCATGACGAGGCGTGTAGACGTGGGTCCGTTGTGACTTACTTTCGTCGTATGAGACGTGGGGGCGTGGCTTAGTTAGTGGAGGGGTATTATGGTCTTTCCAGACCAACCTCTCACTTTTCCCTTTTCCTTTATCTAGGTCTAGCCGTCATTAGTTTGTTTATACTTAATTTGTGAACAACAATCTAAGTGTCATCTTGAAGGTGTTTAGGCTTTGGTCTGTTCATCCAAAGCTAGGACATAGGATTTCATCTCGAAAGAGATCCATTTATCAATATATTACCATCGTTCATCGCAAATTTCTCTATTAATTTTCCTCTTTTTATACTTTCCACATTAAAACGCTGTTTTAATCCCTCTTGAATGATTGATTCGCATCAAATTGGTATCAGAGCGGTGAGATCTAATGGTGACGGGTACGAGAGGGACAACGGATCTGATGGAAGAGAAGATTCAAGGGCTATGAGAAGATCTCAATCGTGAGATTGAAGGGTTGAAGAAAACCATGGGGGATTCAATCAAGGACCACGCCCACTCGCAAGAAGACATCCAGGTGGAACTCCGGGCCTTGAGGAGGGAGGCCGCGCAGACAAATCGTGATCTCCAGGGATTAAAAGGCGCCACGGCTGATCTGAAAGTTCTAAGAGAAATCACGGCGTCAATTCTTACGATGCTGTCGATATTACAAACCCTAACGGCAGGAAAAGAAGGAGATCGGGGCACTGGGATCTAAGAGGTGGAGAACCAGGGCGATTCCACGCTCGTATCCGCGAACCAAGGCCAGCCGTGGGGCTGCGACGGCTTTTAGCAGGCCCCGTAGGGTTTGCTACCTCCTCGTCAGGCCCTTTCGGGCCTGTTTATCAGGCGGTAGGCCCTTCCGGGCCTGCGATCTTTTCGGCATGCCCTTCTGGACCTGCGGCTGCAACAGCAGGCCCTCCCGGGACTGCTGCGACAACCGCACCCCCTTGCGGGGCTGCTGGGGGTCAGCGCCCCCTGTCGGGGGGCTGCGGGCTGGGCGGGCCCCTTAGGGGGTGCCGCAAGTCCCACACCCCCAACCAGGGGCACGGTGAACACTGCAGCCCCCTTCGGGGGTGTTGCGGGGGTCGCCCCTATTCCGGGAGGGGTGTCGGGGCACGGCGAAGGAGGATGGGCCCTGGGCGCTGTCAAAGGGGCCCATGCGGGTCAATTCTAGAGACCAGTGACTTTTCCACAAGGGTCGAGACCAGCGGTTGACCCCAGACAGACTTTTGAGGGCTTCCTGGAACGTGGGCAAGGCCCAGGGGCTATTTGGGAGGCCGGACATCGCATACCCAGCAGTACGGAGGTGTCGGAGGGCCTACTTTTGCGCAACCACCAAAGTTTCCAGGGTACTACTACCAGGCTGAGGCTCTGGAGAGGCCTAGGTGGCCTGAGGAGCTGTACGAGGGGAGTGATGGAGGCCCAGTGGATGCACTTGGTGGAGATTTGGACTGGGGTGGTGGTCGTGGCAGAGATGGGGCAGTATGGTGACATCAATGCGGATCGACGGTTGATGAAGCTGAAGATGCCGATATTTGATGGCACAGATCCAGACGGTTGGATCTACCGGGCGGAGCGCTACTTTCATGTGATGAGATTGACGGAGGAGGTCTTGAGAGCCATCTGGATCTATTTCAAGGGCAAGGCCCTGGCATGGTACCGATGGAGGGCAGCGCGGACTCCTTTCCACGCTTGGGAGGAGCTTTCCGCACATATCATTGATCGGTTTCAGGAGACCACAGGGGGAGACTTCTATGAGCAGCTTTCAGCTCTAAGGCAGAAGGGTATGTTAAGAGACTTCGTGGAGAAGTTTGAGTTGTTGACTAGCCGGGTGAAGGGGGTGTCGGATGAGGTCATGATTGGGAATTTCATGAGGGGGTTGAAGCTCTCTATACGGGCGGAGAAGCGGATGCATAGCCCTGGGACCTTGGAGGGTGTACTTCGCCTGGCCCACAAGGCGGAGGAGAAGCATACAGAGGAGAGACGCATTCGCGAGACGTTGGGGAGCCCAGGACCAGCGCAGCCAGACAGCACCGGTCCCACCGAAGGGAGTTACAGGAGCACCAGAGGCCGCGGGGGAGAAGAGAGGGGAGGCCCGACCAGTGATACATAGTAGGCGGCTGACTGAGGTCGATATGAGGGCAAGGCGTGCTGCAGGCCTCTGTTTCAGATGCGATGAGAAGTTCAGTCCCGGTCATCGATGTGCGAGTAAGCTGTTGTAGATTGTGATAGTGTGGGACGAGGAGTATGCTGATGAGGGGGAGCCCGTGATGACGGAGGAGAGCGAGGTTGAGCACGTGCATATGGACATTGCAGAGGTATCCCTAAACTCCGTGGTAGTATTCACCCCGAATCATACCATGAAGTTATCAGGGCTGTTAGCAAAGGAGGCGGTGACGGTGCTCATTGACAGTGGAACAACCCACAATTTCATCTCGGAGAGGATTGTGGAGCGTCATGGATTAGAGTTGAGTACGTTGGAGAAGTTTACTGTACTACTGGGTACGGGGAAGATGGAGGAGAGTAAGGGGCTGTGCAAGGGGGTGTGTCTGAGGCTGCATGGGATACAGGTGGTAGAGGATTTCTTGCTGGAGTTGGGCAACGTCGACATTATCCTTGGGGTGCAGTGGCTAAAGAAGCTAGGGGAGACGAAGGTCAACTGGAAGCTCCTCATGATGGAGTTACATGATGGGGAGCGGACGATTGTGCTGACGGGGGACCGGACTTTGTGTTTTTCAATGGTTGCATTTAAGGCGATTACTCGAACGTTGCAGGATGTGGGAGAGGGGTTCCTGGTGGAGTATCAGGGGATGTCGACAGAAAAGGATGAGCAGCGGGAGGAGACCCCGGAGATGGAGCCAGTGCTGGAGCAGTACCAGGAGGTGTTTCAGAGTCCGTAGGGGCTACCTCCAGTGAAAGGACACGAGCATGCGATCGTGCTGCATGAGAAAGGAGCACCAGTCAGTGTGCGGCCATACAGGTACCCGCATGTGCAGAAGGATGAGATCGAGCGGGTGGTGCGGGAGATGCTACAGGCTGGGTGATCCAACCCAGTGTGAGCCATGTTTAGCCCAGTGTTGCTGGTGAAGGACGGGAGCTGGCGGTTCTGCGTTGATTATCGGGCGCTGAATAAGGAAACTGTCGCAGACAAGTTTCCTATTCCGGTGATCGACGAGTTGCTGGATGAGCTGCATGGAACGGTGGTCTTTTCGAAGATCGACCTGAGGGCGGGGTACCACCAGATCTTGATGAGGCCAGAGGGCGTGCCAAAGACGGCTTTTCGCACCAACGAGTGTCATTACGAGTTCATGGTCATGCCTTTTGGCTTGACGAACGCCCCTTCGACATTCCAGGCCTTGATGAACAAGGTCTTCCAGCCATTCCTGCGGAGGTTTATACTGGTTTTCTTTGACGACATTTTTGTCTATGGCAGGAGCATGGAGGAGCACGTGGACCACTTGGAGGTGGTCTTCCGGGAACTGTTGGCGCACCAGTTGTTCGCCAACCGGAAGAAGTGCAATTTTGGCCAGACACAGATCGAGTACCTGGGGCATGTTGTGTCGGCGGCAGTGGTGGCGGTGGACAGGTCGAAGATAGAGGCGATGCTGGATTGGCTGGTACCTACGACTCTGAGGGCGCTTCGAGGATTCCTTGGGCTGACAGGCTACTACAGGAAGTTCGTTAAGGGATACATCATCATAGCTTGGCCTCTTACCAAACAGCTGAAGAAGGATGGCTTCAAGTGGGGGGAGGCCACCAAGGCTTTTGAGGCCTTGAAGGTGGCAATGACGACAGCACCGGTGCTGGCTTTACCTGATTTCAGCGTGTCTTTCGTGGTATAGACAGCTGTGTCGGAGTATGGGTTGGGTGTTGTGTTGATGCAGGAAGGGCGGCCGATAGCCTATTTCAGTCAGGTGATGTCGGCTCGAGCACGACTGAAGTCGGTATATGAGAGGGAGATTATAGCTATAGTCTTGACGGTGCAGAAGTGGCGGTCATATCTGTTGGGAAGAGATTTTGTGGTCAGGACGGACCAGCGGAGTCTAAAGTATCTATTGGAGCAGAGGTTGGTAACCGAGGAGCATCAGCGGTGGCTATCCAAGCTGGTGGGATACCGTTTTGACATCGAATACAGGCCAGGACTAGACCCGACCACGGTTCGGTTCGAACCGTGGAACCGAACCGGAACCGAACCGATTTGGAACCGAACCGAACCGGAACCGGCCGACCGGTTCCAAGAACCGGAACCGGAACCGTGCCAAGCCGGTTCGGTTCCGGTTTGCCCTTTTGTGGAACCGAACCGGAACCGGCGGTTCCGGTTCCCCGGTTCCCCGGTTCGGTTCCCCGGTTTCGGAACCGGGGAACCGATTCGGTTTTGACCAATTTGCTCACATTCTCAATTTTCTCACAAAGTTTTCTCACATTACTTGGTTTGGTTTGTTACATACTCAAGTTTCTCGTATGTAACTTGCATTAAGTTGATTAGTGACAAGATATATTTCTTTTTTAAGTTATAGCCTTTAAATTTTGTTTACTTTTCATATATTTTCATCACAACCGAACCGGAACCGACCCCAAATCGGAACCAAACCGGAACCGGAACCGAAATGAAACCAGAACCGGAACCAGAACCGGAACCGGCTGAGAACCGGAACCGGAACCGAACCGCTTCTAAAGCGGTTCGGTTCTGGTTCCGGGTTTTGCCGGAACCGGAACCGGCGGTTCGGAACCGGAACCGAACCGGAACCGAACCGCGGTCGGGTCTAGCCAGGACTGGAGAACAAGGCCACTGATGCCTTGTCCCGCAGAGAGGGGGGCATCGACTTGAGTGCTTTGTCTCTACCTATGTGGTTGGACTGGGAGCCAATGTTACAAGAGGCAGAAGGGGACGCAGAGCTGCGACAGATCCGCGAGGTGCTACAGAGCGGGGAGAAGGGACCGACGGGGTATTCACTGGCGGGCCGCAAACTATTATACCAGGGAAGGTTGGTGTTGCCACGGACCTCGGTTTTTATACTGGTCCTTTTCCAGGAGTTCCACAGCTCGGTAACGGGGGGCCACTCGGGCGTGCAGCAGACCTACACTAGGATGGCCCGTGAGGTGTACTGGCCAGGGATGCGGAGGGGTATCACACGTTTGGTGGCAACTTGTGATGCTTGCCAGCGTCACAAGTATATGGCCATGGCGCCAGCAGGGTTGTTACAGCCACTGGCTTTGCCGAAGAGGGTCTGGGAGGAGGTCACGATGGACTTCATTGACGGATTACCACGGTCTGAGGGGTACACGGTGATCTTCGTGGTGGTGGACCGACTGAGCAAGTATGCCCATTTCATCACTCTGAGGCATCCTTATACTGCAGTCTCAGTGGCTGCGGCCTTTACTCGGGAGGTGATCAGGCTGTATGGGGTACCAGCGTCCATAGTGTCCGACAGGGACCAGGTCTTCATGAGTGGATTCTAAAGGGAGCTTTTTCGCGTGCAGGGTACGGTCCTGAAGAGGAGTACAACGTATCACCCACAGACAGACGATCAGACGGAGGTGGTGAACCGTAGCATAGAGACTTATCTGCGGTGTTTCGCGTCGGAGACACCTCGTCAGTGGTACAGGTGGTTGGCATGAACCGAATATTGGTACAACACCTCGTACCATTCGACAGCTGGGACGACACCTTTTCGGGTCCTATATGGACGTGATCCTCCATCATTGCTACAGTTTGAGACAGGCAGACCCCGGTGTCGCAGGTGGAGGAGTATATGTACGAGAGGGATGGTCTGCTAGAAGAGTTGAGAAGGCATCTATTGAGGGCGCAACAGGTGGGCATCGCCGGGATGTGCACTTTCAGGAGGGCGATATGGTGTACCTGGAGCTGCATCCCTACGGCAGAAGTCGCTGGCACGGAGGCGGAACAAGAAGCTGGCGGCCTGATATTACGGTCCTTATCAGATTGAGGCCAAGATTAGCCAAGTGGCGTACCGGCAGCAGTTGCCACCGTCTTCGACGATACACCCGGTTTTTCATGTGTCACAGCTACGAAGAGGGATTGGGGATCAGGCATCCTCTTCCACTCTGCCACCGACACTCACTGAGGACATGAAGGTACTGTTGGAGCCACTAGCTGCGAGGGCGGTTCGTCAGGGGAAGGGACGGCGAAAGGAGGTTTTGATACACTGGACGGGAGTACCAGACGGTGACGCTGCTAGGAAGGCGTACGATGTAAGTTTCCAGATTTCCACCTTGAGGACAAGGTGGCTCTTTTAGTGGGTATTGATGCGGGTGCACCTAGCCCCACATCCTCCCTTTCCACGGGCCCAGTGGATGCGGCCCATCGTGGGCATGACGAGGCGCGTAGACGTGGGTCCGTTGTGAATTACTTTCGCTGTAGGAGACGTGGGAGCATGGCTTAGTTAGTGGAGGGGTATTATGGTCTTTCCAGACCAACCCCTCACTTTTCTCTTTTCCTTTATCTAGGTCTAGCCGTCATTAGTTTGTTTATGCTTAATTTGTGAAGAACAATCTAAGTGCCATCTTGAAGGTGTTTAGGCTTTGGTCCGTTCATCCAAAACTAGGAGATATGATTTCATCTCGAAAGAGATCCAATTATCAATATATTATCCTCGTTCTTCGCAAATTTCTCTATTAATTTCCTCTTTTTATATTTTCCACATTAAAACGTTGGTTTAATCCCTCTTGAGCGATTGATTCGCATCACCCCCCAAACCCCCCCCCCCCCCCACAGACACACACTCTCTCTCACTCTCTCATTTTCTTTCAACCAGCCGCCCCTCTCTCTCATTTTTCTCATCGACAGCCAACATCCCTTTCTCTTTCGTTCTCTCACTCTCTCGCAGGCGACGATCAATCAAACAACCGACAGCGCTCCAAAATTTGTCGATTGACATTAATTTCGAGTCATATATCTTCAGATCTTCTCTCTTCTTCAATTAGATCTCTCTTCTTCAATTCCCTACGAAAACTATAAGTATACTCTAAATTTTTTGAATATTCAATTCGGTTTTCTTCGGCTTTTGGAGTTGATTCTTGCAGAAATTCCTTGGATCTGTGCTGGTGATTTCGGTTCTTTGATTTCTTTGGTTCATCGGCAATTTTACGGTAGATTCTATCTTCCTCATGCTTCAGTATAATTTCAGTTTCATTATGTAAAATCTGAGATGAAATTTGATCGTTAATTTGTACGAAAAATTAGATTTTTATTAAGGATTGCTAAGCAAAGGATGAATTTGGGAAATAATGTAGGGATTGATTCCCTTTGATTTATTTTGTGGGGTTGGCTCCCTTGCCTATTTGTTGTGGGGTCATGGGTTTCTGTGTTGGCTGTTTTTGAGTTTTGCGGGCTATTTTTGGGTTCGGCTTGGCTGTTTTTGAATTCTGTTGGCTGTTTTTGGGTTCGGCTTGTTCCTTTGTTATTGTTTTGGGTTCATATTTCGGTTATTTGGGATTTGGGGCTTCCTTACTTCGATATCTTTGGTTGCTGGACCTGGTAACTTTATGCTCAGACCAGTCCCTGTGGACCTTGCCGTAGTCTCGGGTCCCCCACAACGTGATGAAAAACACAAATCTGATCCCTCTGACTGAAATTGTTAGAAGTGCAAAAGATTACAGATTTCTGTTTCTACTTTAAAAATAAATAATGTTATATCCCTTATTCAGTTTGTACTCCGTAAGAGTAATTGTGAGTTAATGAATGTTTAGCTTAAAGCTGAGATGTTAAAAGAAGATAATCCTTTTGGGAAATTGTTCATATGCATGTAGAACTAGAAAGTTTAATACTATGTTTGAATTGCGTAGTTCAGGGGATGTTACTCTTGATGACACTCATAATGAATAGCTTACAGATGGAAACTATGAATTGGCTCATGACCCGTCTTATTACTACTACATGTATGCAAAGTTAATTTATTGCCAGTAAACCCCTTGACTACATAGTTTAAATAATATTAAACTTGGACACCTTCTGATAGGCATCACTAAACTTAACATGACATTGTTAACATGCAAACTAGAGACAACTGAACATCTAGACAACATTACCCGACATGAACATAGCACATGACACCAAACTACTAACTAAACAACTTAACATGACTTGCTGAGGTTTTGGGAAAACTTATAATTGAGAGAGTGCGAGAGAGATTAGAGCCCTGCTTTTGGCCCATATCTGGAAGAATTTCCGACTATAGATCCTGAGTCCCTGCCACAGATGACGTCTAGACTCAGCCTGGGGTAGCACCCAGCGGTACAAGATGGTCTCCGGGTTGCATATCGTGCTCTCTGTTATAAATTTACGAATTAGAATTGGACAACGTTAATAGTACAGCCTTATAGTAATTTGATGATATTGAAATAAACATAACATGCTACATTTTATACCGTACCATTTATACTTCTTCTCCATTATATCTCTTTATTTATACATCGTTATTATTATTGTTGCTTGGTAAAATATAATCTACTCTACTGAGCAGTGGTACCACTCCTATTGTTGCCACTAGATGACGAACCGGAATACACAGAGGTACATGTGTACGAGGAGTCGGAGTTCCCCATGCAGGACGCTGAGCTTTGAGGGCTGGTTGGGTGTGAGTGTTCTTTGTATCTTCATTCCATGTATTTACGTTTCAGTTAAAGTGAGTTAGTGAGTTTGTACGTTTATTTCCTAGTACTGAACGTGTAAACATGCTATGAAGGCAACGAAATGAAAAAAGTATTTTAATGCTGTTAATTTCTGCTCTGCTCCACATTGTTTTCAATGGTAACCGCAGGACCTGCATAAAATTGTTCAAAAGTGAGGGCACCCGGATACGGCGCGTTACAAGTTGTGGCACATGTAAGTCCGCAATCACCTCGTGAACAGTGTAGGACGAGTATGAATTACGTATTTATGATACTCAATTGACATAATCTTACCTTATGAATATGTGTATGAAATTTTACGTTCGTTAAAGACATAGAGCAGCTAAGAAATCGACCATGGACATGAACACTTCGGGATCTGAATCTGGATCTGGATCTGGGACAAGCAACAACACTGGATCGAACAAGGTACATCAGATCTCAGACCAGGCTTTGCAAAAGATGGTCCAGGCAATACAAAAGGAACCCATACAGGATGAAGGTGTGCAGCAATTCCGAGCACTACGCCCGTCAACTTTTACTAGACGAGAGGACCCTCTGGCTGCAGAGGAATAGATGTGTTCTATTACTGATATGCTGAAGGCAGCACATGCACCTACAGCTTCATGGGTTGACATGGCAAAGCTGCAACTGACCAGTGAGGCTAGGATATGGTGAGATGTTGCTGAGGGCCGACTGACGCAGCTGATCTCCTGGGTTTAAGAAGACGTTCAATGCTCAGTATTTCTCACCATCGGCGCAAATGGAGTTGGAGCCGCAATTCGTGGGTCTGAAACAATGCTCTATGACTGTAAAAGAATATAACGCTGAGTTTTCTAAGCTCAGCAGGTGCGTATTTAAAGCGCATGACAGTTAACTATACCATACATATGTATTTGCTAACGAACTAGTATTCCAGGTTTGCCAAGGACATGGTGTCCACCCCTCTGGCTTGGGCCAAGAGATTTCAGCAGGGCCTGAACATTGACATCCGTGACAAGATAGTTGGGTTCAAATTGAAAACCAATGCTGACGTACTCTCTACAGCTCGAGAGTATGAGTATGTATAGCAACAAAACGATAGCAATAAGTGGTAGCTCCTCCGAGACGACCATTACCTTCTACATATGCTTCAGCGGGGTCCAGTCGACAGTCGTCTGCTCGCGCCAGGTAGTTATATCGACCCATCCAGCAGACTCAGTTCAAGAGGCCGGTGCCGCAACAGCATCAACGACGCCATACCCCAATCTGTCATTACTGCAACAAGCCGGACACATCAAGCCAGAATGCAGACTGTTTCTAAACTTATGTCCCATCTGGGGGGCTAAGGACCATGTTGCCAGAGACTGTCCACAGATGGGACAAAAGCCTACATCCCCATCTTTGATGTCTGCGCCAGCTACTGCGCCAGCTACTGCTCCAGATGGTGGCACTCAGCGTGGACCCTCACTTCCACCTCAGCGGAAGGTCTTTCCGCAGGCAAGATCACAGGCCACACCTCCTAGACGTCAGACATTCACTATGACCGATGTAGATGCCGAAGCTACCGGACAAGTTATTACAGGTACGACTTTATTATTTTCGGTATTTATTTTATTTTCCGCACTAGCTACCGTATGCTTAGACGTAGTGTCTATTACCTTACGTACCGTACAAGTAGCTAGCAAACCTGCCCTTGCATTGTTCAACTCAGGAGCTTTCCATTGTTTCATGTCGAGACGATTCGTCGACCAACATAAAGTTCCTGAGTCATCTCTTACTTCCTGTTGGGATGGCCACACGGGCAGTGGAGTGTTGAGGACGTCTAGCGGGAGTTTCTATTGTCCCATAGTGATATGTGGGTGAGAGCTTTATGCAGACTTTCTAATCATTGAGATGTCGAGTTTTGAAGTTCTCTTCGGGATGGACTGGTTAGGAACATTTTATGCCAACATCGATTGACGACGTGGAGTGGTGATGTTCGACATGGCTGGTCATTCGAAGTTTGAGTTCGTCAGAGGGAGCAGTTCAGAAGGACATATCAAGTTCAAAGCCAGACCAACGGAAGCAGTGGTGACTGTCATGGATGCGGAGCCAGAGAAACTAGAGGTTGTGCGAGAATTTCTAAATGTGTTTCCGGATGAACTTCCATGTTTGCCCGGATCATAATATTGAATTTTCAATTGACTTAGTGCCAGGAGCCTAACCCATATCAAAGAAACCTTATCATATGGCACCATCAGAATTAGAGGAAGTACGAACCCAGTTGGATGATCTTCTACAGAAGGGATGGATACAATATAGCGTGTCGTCTTAGGTTGCCCTAATACTGCTGGTGAAGGACAACACGTGACGCATGTGCATTGACTACAGGGAGCTCAACAAGGTTACAGTGGAGAACAAGTACCCTCTTTCCTGTATTGACGACCTGTTTGATCAACTTGGTGGGTCGAGTGTCTATTAGAAGCTGGATCTCCGAACTGGATACCACCAAGTGAATGTTAGGATGGAGGATGTACCTAAGACTACATTCCGGACTAGGTACAGACAATATGAATTCTTAGTGATGCGGTTTGGTGCGACGAATGCGCCAGCAGTGTTTATAAGCCATATGAACCTAGTACTATATAAGTATCTAGACAAATTCGTGGTGGTGTATATTGATGATATTTTGATATAATCAAGGACAGACATGAACATGCAGAGCATTTGAGGAAGGTTCTTGGGGCCTTAAGGTGACATCAACTGTATGCCTAGCTTAGCAAATGTGAATTTTGGTTAAGCAATGTGGCTTTCCTAGGCCACGTGGTGTCCGAAGAAGAAATTTTTGTGGATCCGGAGAAGGTATCAGTAGTTCAGAAGTAGCCAATTCCTAAGTCATTTTCTGATATTCGGAGCTTCTTGGGACAAACTGGATACTTTCGGGGTTCATTCAGGACTTCTCGAAGATCACGGAGTCGATGACACGGTTGACGATGAAGGATGTCATGTTTGTTTGGTCCAAGGCTTGCAACGATGCATTTGATGAGCTGAAGAGGAGGTTGACTATGGCACCGATATTGATCATTTCAGATCGGATTGGAGGATTTGAAGTATTCTGCGATGCATCCGGTAAGGGTCTCGACTGTGTACTACACCAGCATGGCCGAGTCATGGCGTATGCGTCCAGTCAACTGAAGACCCATGAGAAGAACTACCACACTCATGACCTTGAGTTGGCAGCAGTCATTTTTGTTTTAAATATCTGGAGGCACTTCTTGTTGGGAGAGCAGGTGAAGGTGTTTACAGACCACAAGAGTCTGAAATATCTTAACACACAGAAGGAGCTAAACATGCGGCAACGTCGGTGGGTCAAGCTTATGGCGAACTCCAACATTGACCTTCAGTACCACCCTGTGAAGGCCAATGTTGTGCCTGATACGCTGAGTCGTCTTCCAACAGTACTGATTCTTACGACTCAGTGGAGGCTCCAGTAAGAGATCAAGGAGATGGGGATAGAAGTGATATCACCAGGGATGACTACTTCTCTAATGAATCTTCAGATACAGTCCACCTTGATAGACATAATCAAGGCTGCGCAGACAAGAGATACGAAGCGACAGAAGATCAAGGAGTTGGTGATAGCTGGACATCGACCAGAGTTCACAATACACACGGCCGGATCTTTGAGATTTGGTAATAGACTTTGCGTGCCTTCTGGAGATGTCAGAGAGGAGATATTGAAGGAAGCTCATAGTTCGTCATATTCCATTCATTAGGGCGGTACTAAGATGTATCAGACCTGCAGCAACACAATTGATGGCACAGAATGAAGAGGAGTGTTGCACAGAGTGTGGCCAAGTGTTTAGTGTACCAGCAAGTGAAGGCTAAGCACCAACGAGTTGCAGGCTTATTACAACCACTGCCTATTCTTGAGTGGAAATTGCAGCATATCACAATGGACTTCGTGACAGGCCTACGCCGAAGCAAAAAGCACGACGACGCTATTTGGTTAATTGTGGATCGATTAACGAAGTCCGCACACTTCATCCCTTTCAGAGTTGGCCAATCTACGGAGATTCTTGCCAAGGGTTACATGGAAGAGATTGTACTGCACGGAGTACCAGTGAGCATTATTTCAGACAAAGATACCTGATTCACATCGCATTTCTGGAAAAGCTTACAGAAGAATTTGGGCACTCATCTCAAGTTCAGTATTGCTTATCACCCCAGATAGATGTGCAGTCTGAGCGTACCATTCAAATTTTGAAGGACATGTTGCGGGCATTTATATTAGATTTCAAGGGGTCGTGTGAGGATCACCTACGCCTCGTGGAATTTGCATAAAATAATAGTCATCAGGCGAGCATTGGGATGACGCCATTGCGGTGTTATATGAAAGGAAGTGTCGTTCGCTCTTGAACTGGGACAACGTTGTGGATCGAGAATTGATGGGACCCGATATGATAGTAGAAGCAGTTGACGTGGTGCGGATGGTCAGAGAAAAACTGCAGTTGGCTCAAGACAGGTACAAGCATTGGACAGATTCAAAACGAAGAGACATCTAGAGTTTCAACCAGGAGACCATGTCTTTTTGAAGATTTTGCCGAATCAAGGATTAATCCGTTTTGGCCAGTGAGGAAAGCTTAGTCCACGTTACATCAGACCTTTCGATGTGCTTGAACGAGTGGGAGAAGTGGCATACAAGATTGCACTGCCTCCATCCTTAAAGTGAGTGCATAATGTGTTTCACATATCTCAGTTACGTAAATATGTGAAAAATCCAGCTTATATCGTGGATCATTTAGAGATTTCAGTACGTCCAGACGTACGAGCAGCAGCCAGTTGAAATTACTGATCGATAGTAAAAGAATTTGAAGAACAAGACTGTCAACTTGGTGAAGGTATTGTGGTATCGTAATGCACCAGGTGAGTCTACTTGGGAACAAGAAGAAGAGATGATGGAGCGATACCCCTATCTTTTTTAGGAGAATTAATTCTTCCAATACCGAGAACGAAATTTATTGTAAGGGGAAGAGGATGTAATGACTCAAAAAAACAAAAAAGAAACAAACATGCCCATAAGGGCTTGTCCCCCTCTCATTTCTTTCTCCCAAACAACAGCCCCAGCAAGCAAGTGGGCTTGTCCCCTTTAATAAATAAGCCCCCACCGACTCTCTCTCTCTCTCTCTCTCTCTCTCTCTCTCTCTCTCTCATTTTCTTTCAACCAGCATCCCCTCTCCCTCATTTTTCTCACCGACAGCCAACGTCCCTTTCTCTTTCGTTCTCTGGCTCTCTCGCAAGCGGCGATCAATCGAACAACCGACAACGCTCTGAAATTCGCCAATCGCCTTAATTTTGAGCCATATATCTTCAGATCTCCTCTCTTCTTCAATTTCCTACGAAAACTGCAAATATACTGTAAATTTTCTGACAATTCAATTCGGTTTTCTTCTGCTTTTGAAGTTGATTCTTGCGGAAATTCCTTGGATCTGTGCTGGTGATTTCGGTTCTTCAATTTCTTTGGTTCATCAGTAATTTTACAATAGATTCTATCTTCCTCATGCTTAAGTTTAATTTCAGTTTCATTACGTAAAATCTGAGAGGAAAATTGTTGGTTAATTGGTACGAAAAATTGAATTTTTATTAAGGAATGCTAGGGAAAGGATGAATTTGGGAAATAATATAGGGTTTGATTACCTTTGATTTATTTTGGAAGGTTGGCTCCCTTGCCTGCTTGATGTGGGGTCCCGGGTTACTGTGTGTTGGCTGTTTATGGGTTTTGCTGGCTGTTTTTGGGTTCGGCTTGGTTGTTTTTGGGTTCTGTTGGTTGTTTTTGCGTTCGGCTTGTACCTTTGTTGCTGTTTTGGGTTCCTGTGGGGGATTTGGGGCTTCCTTACTTCGTTATCTTTGGTCTATGGCCCTGGTGACTTGATGCTCAGACCACAGTCTCGTGGACCTTGACGTAGGCTCGAGTCCCCCGCCCACAACGTGATGAAAAACCCACATATGATCCCTCTGACCGAAATTGTTAGAAGTGCAAAAGATTACAGATTTCAGTTTCTACTTTAAAAATAAATGATGTTCAGTTTGCACTTCCGTAAGAGTAATTTTCCGTTAATGAATGTTTAGCTTAAAACTGAGATATTAAAAGAAGATAATCTTTTTGGGAAATTGTTTCTATGCATGTTTTGGGAAATTGTTTCTATGCATGCGAAACTAGAAAGTTTAATACTATGTTTGAATTGTTTAGTTTAGGAGATGTTACTCTTGCGACACTGGTAAGGAATAGCTTGATGATGGAAACTATGAATTGCCTCATGACCTGTCTTATTACTACTATATGTACGTAAAGTAAATTTATTACCAGTAAACTCCTTGACTACATAGTTTAAATAATATTAAACTTAGACGACTTCTGATAGGCATCACTAAACTTGACATGACATTGTTAACATGCAAACTAGAGACAACTGAATATCTAGACAACATTACCCGACATGAACATAGCACGACACCAAACTACTAACTAAACAACTTAACATGACTCGCTGGTGTTTTGGAAAAACTTATAATTGAGAGAGTGCGAGAGTGATTGAAGCCCTGCTTTCGGCCCGTTCTAGAAGGATTTCCATCTATGGATCTTGAGTCCCCGCCACAGTTGACTCTAGACTCGGCCCGGGGTAGCGTCCTGCGGTCCAATATGGTCTCCGAGTTGCACATTGTGCTCTCTGTTATCTATATATTAAAACACAAAGGTTTTTGAATTCTAGGGCTGACTGGGACAAGCTGATGTCATGATGATGTATAAAGAGGTTGATAGAAGAATGGCTAGGATTTAATCTTGGTAAAAGAAGGGTTGAGATGAGTGTTTGCAAAACCCACCACTTTTTTCTTTTTGTATTCAAACCCCCCACAATCATTACATTTGCGCAGAATACCACCTATTTCTCATTTTTTGCTTAAAACCCCTCTCATTTCACTTTTTACCCATATACCATACACACACACACGCACTTATGCACTTCCACCCTTCGTGTCGAAGGCGCCCGCTAAATTTTTTAACGCTAATTTGTTGTTCCGACTCAAGGGCGCCCTCACCGAATTTATTGTTACGCCGAATTTGTTGTTTCGCACAAATTTGACTATGTAAATAATGTTTGAGAACAAAGATTTCACGGGTGAAAATCTGAAATGAACCGTGCCCGCGGGCACGGGTTATGACTAGTAAGTTTACGAATTAGAATTGGACAACATTAACAGTACAACCAGGTAATTTGATGATACTGAAATAAACATAACATGCTACATTTTGTACCGTAACATTTATACATGTTCTCCATTATATCTCTTTGTTTATACACCATTATTATTACTGTTGCTTGATTAGATATAATCTACTCTATTGAGCAGTGGTACCACTCATGTTGTTGCAACTAGGTGAGGAATAGGAATACATGGAGACACATGTGTACGAGGAGTCGGAGTTCCCCGTACAGGACGCTGAGCTTTGAGGGCTGGTTAGGTGTGATAGTTCTTTGTATCTTCATTCCATATATGTATGTTTCAGTTAGAGTGAGTTGGTGAGTTTGTCCTTTTATTTCCTTGTACTGAATGTGTAAACCTGATAGGAAGGTAATAAAATGAAAAGAGTATTTTAATATTGTTAATTCTGCTCTACTCCACATTGTTTTCACTGGTAACCGCATGACCAGCATAAAATTGTTCAAAAGTGACGGCACCCAGATACGAGACGTTACAATAAACAGCAATTTAGGGATGGATTTATCGGAAGGGAAAACCCCAAATTTAATGGCAAAAAGAAAAATTCATCAAGTTTCGCAAGAGTCTTAGATTGTTTCAATTACAGTATGGGGGTTAAGAAACCGAACCCTAAACAAAAACATACTGAAACTGAGCCAATTGATAGATAATTCATGTATAATTCATGTATAATTCATGTAAGGGCATTTCAAAGTTATTGTTAAACTCAATTATGGCTACGTTTCCCCAAATATGGTGATATGTATGTACATAGAATACTTCAAATTTTGGATCATCGGGAATCTGTAAGCAAATTAAATCATGAGCGCTCACCAATTTGAATTGTCTTGGACAAGACATGAACAAGAGTGACACTTAAAACACATGATCAAAGGTGGTATTGCTAAAATGGACAGCATATAAATCAGAGGCCAATTAAGAATAATGATGAATAATGAAACAGGCTATTATATATAATATCTATTTTAACAGGCATTTCATCAATTAGTATTGTCTTTATAAAACATATTTGCTCCTTAGAAAGTACATAAATGAGTAACTGTAGTAGTAGAGAAACTCGTAATATTAAAAGAGATTATGTTGAAATATCTTCTAGTACAGTCAAAATACCTGATTGGACAATTAAGTGTTATTCTTGATGCCCCCTCGATTATTTCAGAGTCTGATAAAAAAACAAGGAAATTAGATGCTAATTGAAATGTGTCACATACGACATGCATTTCAGACTGTAAGAAACTATTTCTTATTCTCGGTATAGTGAGCTTCTCATCTCAGTCAGATGAGTCATCTCAAACCAGGCTACTATTATATATAAACAACGTGCCCCAGGCAATTATGTCACCGATATATATATATATATATATATATATATATATATATATATATATATATATATATATATATATGCAAAGTTATCCGTTTTTATTTAAATGAAATGACTTTCGGTACAACGTCGAAAAAGTACAACTGCTAGTGTACTTTTATTGGGACGACTAGAGGGTTTTCTAGAGCCTATTACCTGATGGTGAACCAAAGAGGATGCATCGATAACTTAGGAAAATACTAAAAATAATGAAAACGATAACAGTCTTAACAAACTTGGATATGTTGAAAAACAAGAAAATCATGATTTCCATGAAATTATTAATTGTTCGCAAAGAAAGTATAGTTGTAAAATATTCCATCTGTAATTGAAATTTATATGTTTCAGTCATAAAAATATATTAAATAATAACAATGTTGTTTACATTTTTGTTTTCCTATTTCCTCTTATTTTATTAATAGACTTTTCATTATTGCTGCCAAACCATTTGCCTACGCGATCTACCTTAAGCCAAGTGATTTCCCATACTAGCATACACAAGGAATAAATGATTATTCATAATCCAAACAGTTCATTTTTTTATCATCTTTACTATTTGTTCTCTTTTCAAGAGAAGCAAAGATAATCTAATATTAGATATGATAGAAATCAGTCCATGGCTGAAAAGAACACTCTGAAGTTAACACTGTTTAGAAAGCAGAAGGCGCTTCGTGTATTATTCATGCTTATTTCAATATCATTATCCAACAATTAGGGTGGAAATAATTTAATCCGACATATCAGATGCTTCAAAAAAATAAGCAGAAAATCTAAACTAGAATCAAAATTGCCTGTTTTCAGTACTGGAAAAAGTGAAAAGGAGACCTGCACCAACATCAGCAGTGACTGGATGTACATAATCTTCAAGTATTGGACTTTTTGATAGAGTGATCTTGCTCATGAAAGCTAATGCTATTATATAAGTACCTACAATTAAAGTAAGCAAAAGATAAGGTAGAAAAGCTTAAATTCTCAGCATGCAAATATCAAAGAATGAGAGTAACACATTTACCAGCAAAATATCCAATTGACTGGATAATATTTAATCCAAATTTAAGCATTTTAGTTATATCTGATGGAAACTGAGGTCCATTGTCCTGAAAATATTAATAGCAAATAAATTGATGCTATAGAAAGAATAAATGCACAGGGGATTTATTTAAGAAGCCATAGCAAGCACACAAACCAGTGAAATATTGGTCCTTTTGTCCACTCCCTTTCCATTTACCAAAAAACTGCACAAAAAGAGTAACTTCATGAGTTGGGTGAGTACAGAGGACATTTGAATAATAGGAGAAGATTACCTCACTTGTGGTGGGCTTATAATACAAGAAGCCGTCTCCAAATTATCAGTTCGTACTACAATCAACATCTGAAGAAAAGACAAACATTAGTACGTCATTGAGATTCCAACTAACAAGTGCAGCCCAAGCAGGGTCAATCAACATCATGAAATGTATTGCCTCTGATCTACCTTGGGGAAGATATATCAAGCGGTAAACAATTCATGTTACCATTCTTTAGCTTGGGGACAACAAATCAGAAGGGTTGCTGACAATTACTTAAATGGACCAAATGAAACTACAGTGATGTGGAACGGAATGGGATTAAGGGTATGGTCGAAGATTATATAGAAGAACTAATTATGAAACTAAAGAATAAATTAGGTTTTAGGAATCTCGCCGCGGAAATCGGATGACAGCCGATTTCAACACATGCGTGTTAAAGATTCATTTGAACCTAATGTCTAGGTAATAGTACGGTCACTCCCTCACCAAAAATTTCAATATGCATTCGCAAACAAAAAATCTACAAACTCAAGTTTTTTATTCAATCACTCGTAACCACAAAGTTATATTACATACCCATATTTACGGGAGAAGAAATCAAATTCTATTTTGTCGCATACTCAAAACTCATAATAGGACTCAAAACTCTTACATAAAATAGAATAGAAGTATCATACTCAAAAAAACACAAGAGACCATAGAAAGGGTAAATTGCAATCAAACTCCATGTTTTTAAGGGCATGTAATTTACTACCCATAATCCTTGAAACTCACAATGAGACCCCTGAAACAAGAGCTTGGCAAGGGGTCAATGTTTTAAATATCGGATATTGGTCGCGTATCGGCCTAGGAAATTTGATATCGGGTTGCGGATATCGGGGATATATCAGGGATATTAACTAAATATCGGAGTGTCATATCGGAGGCTTATATGTAAGCATAGATGTATCTAAGAAGATATAAACTATACTAACTCAAATAAAAGTATCTTTTGGTTATACTTATCTCGTTAAACATGAATATAGGGATATTGACTAAATATCGGAGTGTCATATCGGGGGGTAAAAATTGATGTCAAATAAAAGCATATGTGTCTAAGAAAATATAAACTATAGAAACTCAAATAAAAGTATATTTTGGGTATATTTACATCATTAAATGTGAATACTGGCCATCCACTTGGTGGAATATTTCTTTAAGTGGTCACAAACCAAGCGAGTTAAATACCCAGAAAATATGATTCACGTGAATCAATATTAACAGTGTGAAGATGAAAATAAAAAACTGAAAACGTAAAAATGTAAAAAAAATGGAAAGAATAGTCACCTTGATCGGAAAACCCTCTATGGAGAAAAAAGCTGGAATGAAAAAACCGACAACTAAATAAATTCAGAAAAAGAAAAAAGTGAAAAAGGAAAAAAATGAAAAATGTAAAGAATACTAAATAGTAAATACTAAACTTGATTGGAAAATCCCTTGCAAAGATTGAACACCTGATGTCAAAGCTCGATCGATGGAAAAAAAACCCAAAGCTGGAAGGAAATAAAATCAAAAACTGAAAAAAAAGAAAAACTGAAAACTGAAAAAAGAACCCGACTACTCGCCTTGATTGGAAAACACTTCCTTACAAAGATTGAATGCCGGACTCCGAAGCTAAATTGATTGTTGTCGAAAATTTTTACCGGACGGAGCTGAGCTAAGCGGCGTAAAGAGCGGAGTGTAGAGAGGAGCGGAGCAGCGTGATTAGAATTAGAGAAAAGCAGCGATTATCTCTTAAAAATCCTGATGCCTCTTGTCGTTTTAAGTAAATGATTGGGTCGATTGACTCGGGTCGGATCCACTTTTAAGTGGACTGACCGCTAACTTTATTTTTAAAAAGATATGAATTGTGGTCGATATTTCAAAGGAATATATCGGCCGCGATATCGGCCGCAACCTGATATTGCGGCAATATTTCCCAAAATATCGGAAACCGCAATACATAAGCACATATCGTATCGACCAAGTGATAAAACCGATATTGTGGCCGATATATCGGATATCGGACCGATATTTAGAACACTGCAAGGGGTTTAAGTGTAATTTTTTTCTAGTTTCATGGCATCTGAGTGCAACATTTTTCATATAACAAGTGGTCATAGAGTTATAACTCAGGAGGTCTATCTGTAAGTTTCAAAGGTTAGCGGTATTAAGTTCTAGACCCATAATAAGAAACGTAAGTGCAATATACCCTAAAAAGAAATACAAAAGTATTTAGGTAAGTAGTGCAAGATGCCAATTACTAAAATGTTACCACTATGCAAGAACATGTGATGTACACAAACACACCGATAAATAAGCAAAATCCTAGACTAAAGACTATATGCATGCATCAATTATGAAAAATAAAATAAAATACTAGGGCTTGTAGTCAAAAAGAAAGTGCAATCTTTAATGATGATGCCAGCACACAAATCAAAACAAAAAAAGAGTAATCTGTAATTAAACAATGATGATAAACTTTTTCGAAATAAAATAATAGAAATTGTGAAATTAGCAATCAAGGATTCTGTTTAGATTAGAAGTACATAATAAAGTGATGTGGCTTGGATTTGGGGCCCGGAGGCATTTTCGTAAATTGACAAATTCTGTAATAATTCTCTATTTATATGTTAGGGCCGACTAGGGGAAGTGAGGCTGAAAATTGTTGAAGAAAACCCTTACTAGATTTGTCCACGGACAACTAGTTGGAGATCTTAGGCTTTGATCTCGAATCGAAAGCTAGGAGATAGGCATCTTCTCGAATCAAAGCTAGTTATCTTGTTATTATCCTTCTTTTCTCCCCAAAACCCCTCATCCATAAAAATCCATCCTTTCCCATCAAAATCACATCTTTCAACCCCAAAAACCCATAAAATCCAACTTTTATCGCAAATCCAGATCTGAAACGTATCAAAGTGGTATCTGAGCAACGATCTTGGCATCCATGTCAGTGACACATTTGGAGGAAATTTGAGCAATGTTCGAGGAGTTCAGAGGCGAGATGAAGCAACACTTTGAGATTAGTTGCCATGGACTACGCCAAGTTTTCATGAATATAGTACTGAAGAAACATGAAGTCGATATAGGGCTAAAGGTGACGGATTTGGAAGAAAAAGAAGAAGAGAAATCATGGAAACAAATCTTTCAAGAGCTAAGGGAAGCCCTTGCGGAAGAAGAGGCTGACGAAGCAGTGGAGGAGGCAAGAAAAGTTGCGATATTTCCAAATCTGAAGAAAACAGGGAAAACCGGCACAGATCTGAAGCCCGACGAACCAGATCTGACCCCGACGAGCCACGACGACCCATTACCTGCGACGACGGCCTCCCCCGTGGTCGCAACAACTCCGGCGAGCCCCCAGAGGACCTCGTCGGCCTCGACGAGCCCCTGGGACCGCAACATCTCTGGCGAACCCCCAGAGGGCCTCGCCGGCCCTAACGAGCCCCTTGGGGGACACATCAGCTGCAGCTAGCCCCAGGGGCTTCTGGGTGGCGATCGAAGCATTGGAGGATAGCGGCGACATGTTTCGAGCGTCGCCGTCGCCGTCGCTGGCGCCGACGACATTTTAGACCACGACCACCACCATCAGGTGCGTCCAGAGGAGACGAGTGCAGGGAACCGAGGATCACAGGCAACCAACGGTGAAATCGTTGGAAAAGGCGGTGGCGGCGGCAACGCCACCACCGCTATAGTGACGGCTCGATCCAGCCGCATACGAGTCGCAGCTACCGGCTCGAGCAGGCTCAATCGAGCCGCCGGCCCGAGCCGGCTCAGCCGACGGCTCGGCTCAAGCCGATGAACAGTGCAGTTTTCCATTTTTTGGATTTTCGGGCGAATTTCGATTGATTTTTTGCACGACTTCCGTATTTTTACAATTCTCAGCCACGAACGAGCTCACACTCTTGCAGCAACATTTCGAGGGAGATGGAGCGTGTGAGTGGCCTTTTGATTCAGAAGGAGGTGATGAGACACGCTCCAACACTCAAAAAAGCGCACTCGTGGATTTCATGCACCATCTTGAAGACAATGTGGTTTTTCGGGGGGAGTAATAATGCGTCTTGGATTTAGGGCCGGGGGCATTTTTGTAAATTGAAAAATTCTGTAATGATTCTCTATTTATAGGCTAGGGCCGGCTAGGAGAAGGCAGTCTAAAAATTATTGAAGAAAACCCTTAGTAGATTTGTCCACGTACAACTAGTTGGAGATCTTAGGCTTTGATCTCGAATCGAAAGCTAGGAGAAAGGCATCTTCTCGAATCGAGGCTAGTTATCTTGTTATTTTCAGTTTTTATTCAATAAAACCTTTTCTTTTCTCCCCCAAATCCATTCAACATCCATAAAAATCCCTCATTTCCCATAAAAATCCCATCTTTCACCGCAAAGACCCATAAAATCCTACTTTTATCCCAAATCCAGATGTGAAACGTATCATAAAGATCATCTTCTGTGTAGTGTATAGTCTCTATGAGTTGATAAAGGATCGGTCCAAACTATCAAATGTGAAAATTTCACACACAAAGCTCGAGAGTAAAATAGCCTCCAAAATCAATAAATCAATCAGTTAGGTCAGGTTCAGCTGCTACATAGCCAGAATGCCTTTACCAAAGTGAATTGGAATTCGACTGAGATTCTGGGTCAAATTACATTGGGATCCAAACTTAATAAAAGAGAACCAACTATCATGGATCTAGATATGATCTGACTTTTACGGGTATGAATTTGATCATAATTCAAATTCTCAAATAGATCGAAGTCGGGTCGGTTCCAACTAGCCTTCATGATTTAAGTCTCTATTTTCTCATGACGACAGAGTCATGTGGCGTGACTGCAATGAAGACAATGGTGTGAAAAAATGGCGACCAAGTGCCCTAACAAGCTTATTGGAGAGTACCAACTGTGATGTTATATCTTGAGTTGACAGACAATGATGTTGGTGAAACTGAACAATAACGATAATTTAAGAAGCAATGTTAGAGAACTTTTAATGGAGGCAACGTCAGATTTTAATGGTGACAAGAGAGAAGACAGTTGAGACGATGTGAGTTTATTAAAGATAGTGCTGATGGCACTAGTTGGTGTTGTGACTGATTTCGACAACGACGAGAACTAGAGAAGGCGCAGACACAGTTAACGAAATGGATTGGTGAAGTTTGTTGGAGGAGATAATAGACCATAATAGGTTTGGATTCTGGGGTTTTGATGGCATTGATGACAATGAAAGGGCTCAGTGGGAGTTATAGTGGGTTGAGCTTTGATTTGAGAGTTGGGATTTTAAAATGGGGTTAAGTTAGGATTTCAAAAGAGATTGTGATATGGATGATGCATCTGAAATGATATTCTAGGTTTTGTGTTTGGATTGTATTGTTGGTGTAGATAGTAATGGTGAAGATTTGTTGTAGGATAGAATATGATGATAAGTAACTCGTGATAATTTCTTATGAATTTTATGTTTTTACATGTACTATAATAAAGAGTTTTTGAATTAAGGAAAAACTAGATATAATCAAAGGGAGAACAATAAGATAATTAAAACTAGGATTTTTATCTTTGATATAAATCTGATGCAAAACAAAAGGGGATTAAGGATGTGGTGGAAGAATTGGGAATTCCTGATTAGGGATTTCTGGAACTAAAAGATAAATTAGATTTTAAGTCTCATGCCCTAGAGATTGAAAAACCATCGTTTTTAACACCTCGTGTGTTGAAGATTTCTTTGAACTTCACACCCAAGCGATTTCTTGCCCACTCTCGCATCTTGCATGCAAAAGATTTAAATAGATTTACACACAATTTATAAATTTAATTTTTTATTCAATCGCTCAAAATCTAAAAGTGTAATTACATACATATATATACATAAGAGAAGAATTCAACTCATATCTAGATCCATACTCAGACACTAATAAGATTCAAACTCCTAAACAAAATAAAATAAAATAGTCTTTCTTTAAAGGAAACTCAAAAGATCTTAAAATATACAAAAGGATTTAATAAAAAATATAAAAAGGCACGAAAGCCAAACTCTTAAATCGACGCAAACTTTGAACAATAACTAATCTACGTCCAAATTAGATTCCCATCATACAGCTTCTAGATTACCTAAGATATAAAGACTGATGAACAATCAAGAAGCAACTAGCAATAGAAAAGATATACCATGATGCCATACAAATATTAAATAGTCTTCGTGTACTAGATTCTCGGTGATTATTCCAACACAATCACGTCATAAACACATCAAATCAATTTAAATCCCACATAACACTGGATTAATTAATAGTGAACAAAACAAAGTGGGTAGTTCAGATTCTTCAGAATATTCACCTTCATCGAGGTAATAACATCAATAGCCAAAATGGTTCAGAAGATCACAATTGTGGAAGGAGGTATCTGTGATTATTCAGTATGAATGGTAAAACATCTGGATGATGGAAGGTATCAAGAACAAGGTTTCAAGTAAATAGGATGAGTTAGTCATCTACCTCAAAGAGCGACCAAGTTGATGCCAGCACAGCCATATATCATGTCATTCTAGACTGTACGAGTTTTTGATCGGGTTATGTTCAAGATTGGATATGACCAAGAAACTATCAAAGATAAGCATAAGATATCCTTAACTTGTTAGCTAAATCAATTGTACACCAACATTGTCCAGAAATATTCATTTTGGTATGATTATTTCGGTATGAAATTGATCACAAAGCATCCTAAATAAAGAAAAAATTTCCCTTCGGCTTCAGCACTAGTTTTGGCAATCACATTCTTTTTCTTACTTGTTCATGTTGCCAAATTATCTCCAATGAAAGTTCAATGGAGACAGATAGATCTATAGTCAAAGCATCTGATTACAAGCCCAGTTAACATCAGAATAACGGTTGATATCTAAACGAGCAGACAAAAGTAAAACAACAATCCATTTACCAAGCTCCTTACAGTATCATAAGATATGACAATGAGCAATCCAAATGTAATTGATAAGGATTTTGCATAAATCGGCTTAACGACCTGACACCAAATGAGCTGTCTGAACAAATAAAATAACTACCCAATAATTCACTGAGGTTGACAAGGCTTAGAGAGAAATCTTAGTTTCTGACAAAACCCAACAATAGGACCATTGGAGCGTCAATAAATAGATGTGTAGAAAAAGGCCACACTTCAAACTGGGTATTGATACTGTTTATACAGCCAAGAAAAAAACGAAGTAGAATTAAAAATCATATTCAAATTCCTAGTTCTAATCAGTGTTCTTTTTCCTAATTATGATTTTTTATAACTCCCAATGAATGAGACAACATATTGGTTTGAGATTTATCTAGTTTCAAGCCCGCTAGAGCATTTTGTAATAAGCTTAAACTCAAAAATGCATTGGAATAAGTGGAAAATGGGTAACATCCACCTAAGGAGGAAAAGTTCTTCCTTAGGAGTGTGAAACCCACACCCCGTATTTTCCCCTTCGATCCGAACCGTTCATTTTGATCTTCATATTCTAAAATCACACATCACCAATTTTCACGTGAATCCAAGAAGTTTTACTCGTTCATCTATCCGTTGCAAGGTCAACAATTTAAGAAGAACATGACTTTTTGCAACGAATGGATCAAGGGTCAAATACCCTAGGGTTCACCCATATTTAGATAGGGTACAACTTGGAGGAATAAAATCAAAGATTGGTTTTGGTGGGGGGAGCGCTAGCCAAGGAGGAAATTCCTCCTTCACTAGCTGACCTCCATATTCCTCTTGGAATAATGGTCATTAGAAAACATATGATTCTGTCAACAAAATTTGAATATATTTATTCTCTGATATACCCCAACAGTTTGAGTTCCCCTTCTTGTCAGCAAAAATCAGAGCATTTTCAGCCAGCACAATATTTTTGTCTTAATCCAACAGCTTGAGTTCCCCTTCTTGTCAGGAAAAATCTGAGCATTTTCAGCAAGGATAATATGTTTGTACTAATCCTTTAAAATGACAGGCTGGAGTTGATCCTGGATTTTATATAGTGCCATCTTGAAGTCCCTGCCGTTACACCAAATCTTCAAATTAGTGGTAACAATCGAGAAAAATAATTTTAAGGCTTTCTATGAATGAAAGAGAGCATTCCTAAACAAACTCTTGTTGAGTATTGGTGTTTCATACCAATCTTATTTTGATGATGATCACAACATTATATTGTTGCTAATGAATCTCATGTCTTAGTCTCTCAGTTTATTTCAAGGATATCTTTCTTGGAGACTAATCACTTGGTGTAAGGATGGACATCATAGGATGGACATCATGTGAAGAAGGGCCAAAGTTTGGACTCAAGAAGTGCCAAAGCTTGGAGATGATGGAGAGCAATCAAGGCATCAAGATTGAACACTTAGACTTTTTTGACAGCATTGTAATTCATGTAATTTACTTTATTGCTTTCTCTCTCTTTTGAGTCTAGTGTTGATGTAATGCCTTGCTAGATGGTTTACTCATTCATGCACATGCATTTAACCATCTTAGTGAACCTTAGGATTATCATAGAATCCAACCCAATAGGTTCACTCTTTCTGTCAGTCGCCTGTTGAGGGAAACACAGTCGACTGGGTGATTTCCAGTCGCATGTAGATCCTTCTACAGTCACCTGATATGCACTGCTCAAGTCATCATTTCTATTGACTCAAACTTGAGCTTTACGCACAGTCGTCTGTCGATCGGTTTCCAGTCGCCTGTATATTTACAGTCACCTGGATATTGGCCAACAGTCGCCTGTCTGGCGTAAGTGCAATCTCTGCATCTCTCTGTCTTCTCTCCATACTTTACAGTAGTCGACTGATGAAGAATGTACAGTCGCCTGACTATTTGACAGTCGACTATAGTATTAACACCAGTCGCATGTGCGAAGAATTGGAGAAAGAGTGCAGCTCTCTGTTTCGATCCATCGCCTGCAGCAGTCGTCTGTTGAAGGATTAACAGGCGCCTGTCCTGTTTGTCAGTCGACTGTATTGACTTCGTCAGTCGACTGTCCTGACTCAGATTATAGCCGTTGGATATTTTCTAGCCGTTGATCAGTCGACTGTCTTATGATCATCAGTCAACTGTTCCTGTCGTTTTCACCCAGTTTCTAGCCGTTGGAGATTTGATTTTTTGGCTGTTTCTTTTGGTTTTTGGGCTTGATATAGTATTCCTATATATATGAGTGTGCTGCCTTTCTTGAGAACTCTTGACAACATTTGATAAACTCTTGACTCTATAGAAAATCTCAAGAGATCAATAAGCTACTCTAAAGCTCCCTCATTTCCCTCTATTGAGCATTCATCTTTCTGCATGCATTGAAGTCCAGCTCAAGGGAAATCATCCAAGTGCTCTCAAGCATATTCCAACACTTGGAGATCCTCTTCCATGCCTTGCATTCATTCATGAGTAAGTATCTCAAGGCATAGGTAAGAGTATTTACTTTACAGGGTGTAAATTGTTTTCCCTATTTCTCTTTGTGGGACTTAGGATACTCTCTTTGTAGGAGTAACTCTCTTTGTGGGAGTTTAGTGTCCTAGTGTAGGGCTAACCCTAATTCTCTGAGCGGGAGTTAGTGATTCTCTTGGTGGGAGTCGTGACCCTTGTGTAGGGTTGGTTGAGTCCTTGTGTAGGGCAAAATCCTCTTGGTGAGGTCTCTCTCTTTGTGGGAGTGTATCCCTTTGTGGGATTTGTATTCACTTCTCTTTGTGGGATTATAGTGAATATTGGTGTGGCTGGATGTACCCAAGTTTGGAGAACCAGGATAAAACTTTGTGTTTGCGTTTGGATTGATTGTGCCATTTAATTCCTCTTGCATTTATAATTCCGCATTTGCAAGTTAAATTTTATTTGGACAATTTTATTGTCATTACACTAATCACCCCCCCTCTAGTGTGTGTTGTTAGTATTGCAAGGGTTAGACGGTCCCTACAATTGGTATCAGAGCGAGATTAAAGCATACTGCAACGATGTCATTCAACGCTACTTCCGCACCTCATGAAGGTCTTTCTACCGTCCGACCCCCGCTCTTCAACGGAACCAACTATCCGAGTTGGAAGATCATGATGATGGTCTACTTAAAGAGTCACGACCTTTGGGACATAACGGAATCACCTTTCGAGGAGCCTTCTACTCCCACGGCCTTGAGAACTAAAGCGGAGAAAGACTTGATCAAAGTCAATGCTAGGGCTATGTGTGTTCTCCATTGCGCCCTCACTCCGGATGAGTTCGATCGCATCTCCATGTGCAAATCGGCCAATAGTATTTGGCATACATTGGAGATCTCTCATGAAGTGCTACTTCAACATAAGGAAGAGATCCAGTCAACCAAGCCCGAGAAGAAAAAGGGCGTTGCTCTTCATGGGGAGGAGTCTGTCAAGTGGAAAAAGCAGTTCCAACAAGAAGCTCCAAGTGAAGATGAAGAAGTTCTTAGTGACGATGACTACATCGAGCTTGCCAAGCAATTCAAGAATTTCAAGGCATTCCTTAAGGATAATCAAGGTATGTCTTCATCAAAGTTTGCCTCAGTCTAATAAGTTGGTTTGTTTCAACTGCAGTGGAATAGGTCAAGTGGCTACCGAATGTCCTTCCAAACCCAACATAGATTCCTATAAGGGTAAAGGGAAGAAACATTGGAAAGCCAAGCCCGAGGTCAAAAACCAAAAGAAGGGACTTATTGGCACATTTGACGATTCTGATGGGGACACATCTAATGATGAAGAAGAGGATGACAAGGAGCACGATCAAAGGTGTTTCGTTGCCTTTGATGATTCTTCATCAACCTCATCTAACTCTAGCAATGAAGAGATAGAGACATGGCGCAACTCCAAAGAAGAAAGTTGTTTTAAGGCTAATGGGGAAGAGTCTTCGTCAAGCTCAAACGAGGAAGATAGTGATGAGGAAGCCGTGGAGGAAAAACCATCCAATGAGGAGCTTGAATACCGCCTAAATGTGGCCTCCAATTTGGCAAGTAAGTGCATCGATTCATATGATAAAATGAAAGCTAGACTAGATAATGCTATGAGTAGGGTGCATGAGTTAGAATCATCTAGTGTAGTTCATGATGAAAGGCATGTTTATGACACTTGTGAGAGAGACACACTTCTCTCTCAAGTTAAGGAATTGAGCATTTCTAATGAAAATCTCATTCCTCAAAACCTTAGCTTAGATACTCACATTCAACAACTTACGTTGAAATGTGAAGAGGAATCCCGGAAGCTCATAAGCTTTGTGTATTCTAGGGATTCACTCCACGATTTGTTGGAAAAACAACATCCGGCAAATCATAGAGGAGGTTTGGGTTATATTCAAAATGTGGTTCCCAAACACACCTCTAATTCTTCTTATGGTGCAAATTCAAGAAATATTGTTAAAGCACCTAAGAAGAATCACCATGCTTTCTTGTACAACAAGAACACCAACAAGAAGCATGTAGATCACAAGGTGATGAGGAAGAATGAAGAATCTTCATTTTTTGCTAAGAAGCAAAATCCTCATTCTTTGCATGCTAAGAAACTTGTTTCTACACCTAAGCATGCCACATCCTTCCCTCTTGCTAAGGCAAAACATTTGCCTAGGAAATCCTTGAGATTATGGATTCCCACTAAGGAAGGTGTGCAAGAGAGAGATAGTTACATCAACTCTCTAGTTAGGGATGTGATCACCTCGTGTGATTATGTTAGGAAATCAAACTCCTCTTGGGTTTGGTTACCTAATGTTTAGGTTCCTCACACATTTGCATATTGCATGGGTATTATGCTTCTATGATTATTTTAAGCATACCCATTGTTTGTGTGTTTCATGATTTTGAAAATATTTTTCAGATTTATTTCCTTTCATGAAAATTGGGACCTTGGGGTTTATTGACATACATGCATGATCCATGTGTATGTCAATGGGGGAGTTAATATAATATATGTTTAAATTATTTTAAGACATATTTTAACTCTCATTTCGGAGGTTTTTGTTTTGAGATCATTATTTATATTTGGTTATTTTGGGTCTCAAACCAAACCTCTTGTTTATTGCCAACTTGTTTCATATCTCATTTTTTTGGCAATATCCGTGTGTATCTTTGAAGCTTGATTTTTCCATATCTATTGCTTTGATACACTTATAGCCCATGGCTCCAATAATTAATTGGTATTAGATCCTAGAAGTCAAAAGTTGACCATTTCTATGATCTAGGGGGAGCATGGGATAGTGAATTGATACCCACTAAATTTTATATTTGGTATCATACATATCTTTCTTTTCTTGCATATTGTCACATCTTGGTTAAGATGACAAAGGGAGATGTTTTTGATGTCCACCTTTTTGACGATGTCACGGGGGAGAGATATATGCATTATGTGATCATAACTATAGGGGGAGAGATATATACATATGCATATGTGGAGAGATATCTCTATAGGGAGAGATGTATAGGTTTAGTTAAACCATTTGTGTTTGCATGCCTTTATTCTTTGCAATTGGTTTATGAAACCCATGCCTATTATATGTCACCATGTTGTTATTGGTTTATGAGTATTTACCTTTGTGTAGCTCATTATTTAATTGGTGCATATAAGTAGGGGGAGATCATTAGCTTTGTGCTTTAATTCTTTATGATTTACATAATGTGTGTCATCATCAAAAAGGGGGAGATTGTTGAGTATTGGTGTTTCATACCAATCTTATTTTGATGATGATCACAACATTATGTTGTTGCTAATAAATCTCATGTCTTAGTCTCTCAGTTTATTTCAAGTATATCTTTATTGGAGAGTGATCACTTGGTGTAAGGATGGACATCATGTGAAGAAGGGCCAAAGTTTGGACTCAAGGAGTGCCAAAGCTTGGAGATGATGGAGAGCAATCAAGGCATCAAGATTGAAGACTTAGACTCTTTTGAAAGCATTATAATTCATATAATTTACTTTATTGCTTTCTCTCTCTTTTGAGTCTAGGGTTGATGTAATGCCTTGCTAGATGGTTTACTCATTCATGCACATGCATTTAACCATCTTAGTGAACCTTAGGATTATCATAGAATCCAACCCAATAGGTTCACTCTTTCTGTCAGTCGCCTGTTGAGGGAAACACAGTCGACTGTAGATCCTTCTACAGTCACCTGATATGCACTGCTCAAGTCATCATTTCTATTGACTCAAACTTGAGCTTTACGCACAGTCGTCTGTCGATCGGTTTCCAGTCGCCTGTATATTTACAGCACCTGGATATTGGCCAACAGTCGCCTGTCTAGCGTAAGTGCAATCTCTGCATCTCTCTGTCTTCTCTCCATACTTTACAGTAGTCAACTGATGAAGAATGTACAGTCGCCTGACTATTTGACAGTCGACTGTAGTATTAACACCAGTCGCCTGTGCGAAGAATTGGAGAAAGAGTGCAGCTCTCTGTTTCGATCCATCCCCTGCAGCAGTCGTCTGCTAAGGATTAACAGGCGCCTGTCCTGTTTGTCAGTCGACTGTATTGACTTCGTCAGTCGACTGTCCTGGCTCAGATTATAACCGTTGGATATTTTCTAGCCGTTGATCAGTCGACTGTCTTATGATCATCAGTCGACTGTTCCTGTCGTTTTCACCCAGTTTCTAGCCGTTGGAGATTTGATTTTTTGGCTGTTTCTTTGAGTTTTTGGGCTTGATATAGTATTCCTATATATATGAGTGTGATGCCTTTCTTAAGAACTCTTTACAACATTTGATAAACTCTTGACTCTATAGAAAATCTCAAGAGATCAATAAGCTACTCTCAAGCTCCCTCATTTCCCTCTATTGAGCATTCATCTTTCTTCATGCATTGAAGTCCAGCTCAAGGGAAATCATCCAAGTGCTCTCAAGCATATTCCAACACTTGGAGATCCTCTTCCATGCCTTGCATTCATTCATGAGTAAGCATCTCAAGGCATAGGTAAGAGTATTTACTTTACAGGGTGTAAATTGTTTTCCCTATTTCTCTTTGTGGGACTTAGGATACTCTCTTTGTGGGAGTAACTCTCTTTGTGGGAGTTTAGTGTCCTAGTGTATGGCTAACCCTAATTCTCTGAGTGGGAGTTAGTGATTCTCTTGGTGGGAGTCGTGACCCTTGTGTAGGGTTGGTTGAGTCGTTGTGTATGGTAAAATCCTCTTGGTGAGGTCTCTCTCTTTGTGGGAGTGTATCCCTTTGTGGGATTTGTATTCACTTCTCTTTGTGGGATTATAGTGAATATTGGTGTGGCTGGATGTACCCAAGTTTGGGGAACCAGGGTAAAACTTTGTGTTTGCGTTTGGATTGATTGTGCCATTTAATTCCTCTTGCATTTATAATTCTGCATTTGTAAGTTAAATTTTATTTGAACAATTTTATTGCCATTACACTATCCCCCCCCCCCCTCTAGTGTGTGTTGTTAGTATTGCAAGGGTTAGACGATCCCTACAACTCTTTCTCCCTTGAGAGCAGCAAGCATGGGTAGAAGTAAGTGGGAACTTTATCGACCCTCTTTGCGGCCATATAGGGCCTCCCTTATGTGGCCATAAGTTGCATCAGTTCTGCAGTCTTAAATATCACTGCCAAACACACTCAAACACAACTTCCTTCGAAATCCATCAATGACAACCAAGAAGATAGACGGATAAAGAGAATGTAATGAACTACAAATATAAATTAAACATGAAATGGACAGGTATGATAAACCACATCAGCAAACATGGTTAGTATAATAATAAAAAGTACATATTACACCTTAGGCTGTAAAAGGGGAATAGAACTTCAACATAGAATTGGGACATACACATTGGACATAAATTCATCACAGAACTTCCATGTTGAACATAAACATTGAACAATTCGTCTTCCTAGTCTTGCACTGGAGAACAAAAGGTCTATGACTTCAAAACATACAGATGTCATTAGAGATGAAACAGTTAAAGAGATGCTTACTATCTTCTCTTCCGGATGTATGTTCCTTGGTATTTGGAAATCAGACATCAAAATTTCATAACCAGGCTACAAAAACATAATTAAATGAAGGATAGAGGTGTTAATGCTTGATCGAACTAAATCAATATAGTTAAAATGATAACAGTAGAATAAATAAATATTCAAAAAAAACATTATAGGTTATTAGAAAAAGTCCACTTGTTATGCTTCATTAAAGCAAGCATGGCATCCAATATGACCGATCAGAGATAAGGGTTGCAATGAGGTGTGACAAGACATATATGGCAAATTAAATAAAGGACATAGAACCAACAAGGATATATGTGCCTTTTGATATGCATTGTTCACATCTTCCTCTTTTGGGAAATAACAAAGAGTTAGAAGGCACAAAAGTTAAAGTCCGGACACCATTGACCATAGAGAAAAAAGAGAATGATAGTATTAAAATCAACACAGCCTAAAGACAAGACTATTGGTGTGTCGATTATAGATTCAGGATTGCAAAACCGCTGCAACAACCAATAACACAAAACATCACTTCATTTCAAACACTTGACAAGGACTTGCATGTCAGAATAGTATGATGATTTCCCTTCGACAGGAAAAAAGTTTCTTCTCATTCTTAAGCTTGTGCTCACATAGAAAACGAAAATCTAACAAAAGCTAGCAACAAAGATGAGTTATGATACATTTTGCACAAATATGTGGGCATCTAGCTTGCATAATCATCTCAGTTTTAAAGGTTAGTGAAATACAATTGCTTTTTATTGAATGGTCAAAAGGAATGATAGCTATGATATTTGCAAAGAAAAGGGGATTGTGCATGAACAAAAATATGTGCAAAACATTCAATTCAAGTGATGTTGGTGAAAAGTTTTCCAGCATACAAGTGAAATTAGCAATATCAATATAAAGCACATAGCAAATAAGGGAAACTGCACGGAAGGAAAGGCAAACTTGGTCATGAAAAGGCTGATAAATGATGGATAACTTGAGTCACATAAACATAGGTTTGTAGAATCACAAAGAACATAGAAAAGCGAACCGTTAACGATAGATTCAAATGCTAACGCATAAAAAGCCAGATTTGGTGGGACAATTATGATATCGAAATAGTTGATATCTATCCCTCTGTTGAGATCAAATACTGCAGAGTTTCATCTACTTGCAGGAATTGAAAGGACTTCTACAGTTATATCAGTATAGAATACTGGCACCAGATTAGACATTTCATATATGATCATGTTTGTTCTCTGTTCTCAATAAGTATGTTACCATCTTGGGTAAATTAGACAAAACACCCCTGAACATTCACGAATTCTTGTTCAAGCCAACATATACTGCCATTTCTAATTTAAGCCATCCTGGTTGACGATTTCATTAACTTTTCCATTGGACAAAGCCCCACTTGATTTTATAAATAAGGGTAAACTGGACAAAACACCTCCAAACTTTCATGAGTTTTTGTTTAAGACCCCTTATACTATCATTTTCCTGGTTTAAATCCCTTGGCTGATGGTTCCATTAACTTTTCTGTTGGATTGAGCCACATGTGACCCCATTGATCTTTGTAATAATTTTTGCTAATCATCTCTTTTAAATGTAATTATAAAAAAAGCGATCGTCTTTTTAAGAGTATCGAGTGTGAGAATTGAAATGAACAAGAGGTAGTACAAGAAAGTCGGATAAAGAAAGGAATTGAACCCTTATTAATAATGAAGAAGAAGCCGAAACAAGTGAAAGGATGAGATGGAACTTGAAAGATACGCTGATTGACTTTGGTCTAGCATGATGTTGATGCGGCTGGAAATTAAGAGGAGGGGCGTTTGCGTAAAAGAACAAATAGATGTGCTTTGCCTATTTAAGGGGGTTGAGCCGGCCCTAATTCTTATGCGAAAATTGAGAGAGTATTTGATTTTTATTAGTTTATCCCCTAGATTAATCCTTAGCTAGTCGTCCTTTTAAATTGTAGTTGTTATTTAGCGAGTAGTTGATTTGTAGTAGGTTTTCCTATAATTTCAGATCTGAGATCCAATAAAAATCCTCTTTTTATTGTCAAATCCCTAGCGAAGCGCATCAATTGGTATCAGAGCACTAGATCCAGGGCGAGCACCCGATTTATGGATCTGATCGACGCATGGGTAGAGCGAAGGGAAAGGGGTGTGCCGTCAAATAATGGAGAATTTGGCGGAGATCAATCGTTGCTACAAGGAGAAAGTGGCGGAGATCGACCGTCGCTATCTTTCCGCTGCAAAGACAAAGATAGATCTGAAGCCTGCGGCTGTCGACGATCCAGATCTGGAATTTCCAGATCCAGATCTACCAGATCCGGAGCCAGATCTGGAGCTTCCAGGCGTAGATCCACCAGATCCGGAGCCAGATCTGAAGAAGTCAGGGTATAACGACGCAGATCTGTCGTCGGAGAGGGACGACCACGCGCCGCCACGACACGAAGACAGAGGGGCCGGCGGGGTGATTCCGGCCCCCGGCAGCCCTCCAGGGAGCCGCCGACCCCCCAGGGAGCTCTGGGGGCCCGGCGAACCCCCAGAGGGGCGGCGGAGGGCCGCCAAGCCCCCGGGAGGGGCGGCCGCACCTGCCGCCCCTCCATGCGCAGGCGGCGGCCCCAAGGAGCACCGCCTGGGGGCCGCCGACCCATTTTCAGGGCCGGCCGCCCCCGGCGACGCCCTGGGGGGCTTCGGCCGACCCCAGGGGGGATCCCGAGGGCCGGTGGACCTCTTGGTGGCCCCACCGACCTTCCAAGACGACCGACAGGCTTTTTTCGAGGATTTCCAGGCCCCCGGAGGCCCCGCACGAGGTCCGTGGAGCACAATTTTCAGGATTTCAGCCATCTATGGGGCCCGGGGAAGGATTCAAGCAGTGCATCGATGACGACGACCATCCAAAGTACTTGTGGGGGCCCGACGACGTCTTTTGGATCCCACCTTGGCCCGACGATATTTCTCCGGACGTCGTTGAAAGCGGTGGGGACCACTCTCATCCGTTTGATCCGGGAGGAGTGCAATCGACCGGGTAGGACGGATGGCCCACGGACATCATGCACCACCTTGAGGACAAGGTGGATTTTCAGGGGCGGAGTAGTGATGCGGCTGGAAATTAAGAGGAGGGGCGTTTGCGTAAAAGAACAAATAGATGTGCTTTGCCTATTTAAGGGGGTTGAGCCGGCCCTAATTCTTATGCGAAAATTGAGAGAGTATTTGATTTTTATTAGTTTATCCCCTAGATTAATCCTTAGCTAGTCGTCCTTTTAAATTGTAGTTGTTATTTAGCGAGTAGTTGATTTGTAGTAGGTTTTCCTATAATTTCAGATCTGAGATCCAATAAAAATCCTCTTTTTATTGTCAAATCCCTAGCGAAGCGCATCAGATGTTTTGTGAGATGTTACAAAAATGGAGAAATTTTTCCGCACAAAGTGGACTAGGTGCTCAATCTTGTAAGGATTTTAGTAAAAATCATGCATGTACTCTCTGGATGAACGTGTGTGGGATGATTTTGTTATTTTACTTCACTCTTTCTATCTTGCTTTTTTGCAAGGGAGGATTTCTCTGATTATTTTTTTGTCTTAAAAAAGTCATGGCCAACCCTTCCTAATTATCTCTATGAACCCAATGAAAAGAGAAAGCGGGGAAGAGATGAGAAAGAAGACGATAAGCAACGATTTTTGTGGAATGAATGAATAAAGATGAAGGGATGTGCTGTAAGGTGAAATCCACTTCATTTAAATGTTGTTAGGTTGGCCTTAATTGGTTATATTAAAATATATTGTGTGGGGTGTTTTACGTAATGTTGTGTATAGTATTTTATGTAAAACTGTATTACGAGTTCTCTATAAATAATAAAGTATTTGAATTGATATATATTGACTCTTTCTAACCTTTCTAACAAGGCATCAAACCCCATAAAACCCTAAACCTAGGAGCTGTCCACTTTAAAAAATTATATGGAGTCTTGTATTAATGCAGTATATGTAACATAAGAGTAAAAAAGTTTAGTTTGAAATGGTTCTCTACTATGTATTTCTTTGATATGTATTTCTTTGATATGTATTTCAGATCGCAATGATGGCTAGGAATAGGTCATAGAAGCCCTATTGGAGTAGGCTATATAAATCGAATTAATGGTGATAGCAAAGTGTGTCATTATTATAGCCATTATTGTAGGAAGGTAGGACATAGGAAGTAGACATATTGGTAGCTACAGAATAGGATGTCATGTCCTCACTCAGCACATATTGCTTCTATCGAGGAGTGAGGTTCTGATACAAGAGTAGTTTTATCCAAAGAGAAATACGATAAATTGTTGATGTTCTGACGGTTCTAGAAGTCGATGACTTTCTCTTCATCTTCAGCCATTACCGCTACACTTACCAAAACATGCAACTCTACTGCTTTTATTTCCTCTCAGCACCATGAAACTGGGTAATAAATTAAGGGGACTCACACTATATAATTGGTGATCATATATAACTTCTTATTTAGAATATACTCTTCCTTGCCTAGTTTTACATTAAAAATAGATCTATCTCTTTAGTTCGTGATATTGGTACTGCACGTGTAACATCTAACCTGATGCTACCATCTGTGTATTATTTTCCTAATTTTTTTGTTTAATTTGCTATCATTTAATTTGCCATCGATTATGTCCGGTGGCTTATATCATCTTAATAGGATTCATGACAATGTTGCATTATTTGATATCTTGTCTACAATGACACTAACAATTAGTTAGGACAGTTAGGACATCCTTTTCTGAATAATTGATGTAGAACTAGAAAGATATGAGAAGTTATGGAAGATTTTGGGAGAAAACGGGTAAATTTAGGGTTCCGATGCTTCTCACCAAGGATTCTAAGGCTTCTCACCAATGAATTGAACATTTCTCATGTTTTAGGGAATTTAAATTTTCAAGCTTTCATTGATCTCAAATAAACCTTTTATAGGCTTACAATCCAATACCCTCCTCCAATAAAAATACTACATAACCAAGTCCAAAATCATGTAAATCCACTTAGGCTCGAACCCAACCATAGCGAACTTGGTTGAGTCTCATGTCTTCATCTTCATGTGTATACCTTGATATCCCCATCGACTCTCTTCGTGTGGGAAGAACTAGGTCCTGATGAGTGCAGGGCCTGGTAACTGTCATGTACTTAAGTAAGTCTATATCTAGCTTCTGAAGCTCTCGTCTGGAAATCCAAGTACAGAGTCTGGCATGCCTTCCCAACTCACCAAGTAACGCTAATAACCATCCTACCTGGTTGATATTACATGTTCATCTAGAATGCAGTCAATCTGCTCTTTGTTTGGTGTATAGGTGATTAATTTATTAGAGGTGAAATAGCATGTGCACTCATCTCATCCTGAGAAGGCTCAAAGAATGGATGTGTATATTGCTGCTAGACCCTTATAAGCCAATATATCTTCAATATTAAAAGTTAATCGTATACTATAATTTGCATGTGGATCTAGGGGTGGCAAACTGGTCGGGTGGGTTCGGGTTCGGGTCGGGTCAGATTTGACCCAACCCGGATAGGGGTAAACCCTAACCCGACCCAGATTGAATCCGGGTCAAGTTCGGGTGACCTGGAAAATTTCCGGGTCGGGTTCGGGTTAACCCGTCGGGTTAAGATTTGACTTATACACTACTGCTCCTTTTTCGATATCCAGCTATTTATTAAGAGCCACCGACAATTTATTAAGTGTTGCATAATTTCCAGTAGCTCGTCGCTTAAACCACACTGATGACAGTAAGGAAGTATAATTAACTTTACCATTTTATTAACGAAAGTAATAAAATTAACAAAAAAGTTGTATGTAAAGAGAATTGAATCCAAGACCTCTTAAAGAAGAGGACAACAATTCAAATCGTATAAGCACAGCTCCCATTGCAACTGTGTATTGAAGTTATTATATAAATTTTTATATATAGAGAGAAAGTAAACCGGGTCGAATTCGGGTCATCCGGGTTGACATGCCAAACCTATACCCGACCCGAATTTTATCCGGGTCGGGTCGGGTCAACGCGTTTCCTACTTGACCCGGATTGGCCCCTACCCATACCCGGTTAAGGATGCCGGGTTCGGGTCGAGTCGGGTCGGGCTCATTTTGCCACCCCTATGTGTATCTACAACATATGCATTAGAACCAATTTTCTCAATATTTTAAATAGACCAGCACTACGAGCTTGCAGTTTCTATGAGGTTTTAGGAGGAAACCTCTCAGATCTAATTTGCGCCATTACATAGGCACCTGCATTTAATTTTTTGAAACATTTATGTGCATCTGCAATAGCTTTATATCTTTCATTGCTAGAGTAAATTCTTTTGTTGATCTCTTTATACAAGTCATGAATGTGTTATGCAAATGATTCAGCTGACTCAGACAATCTATAATGATGCGACATGGAAATGAAGTCTATAAGCTTTCTAATTTTGTACACATGAACTACTTCAAATGGACTTATGCCAACTGACCTATTCATTGACCCATAATATGCAAACTCGATATTTGGTGACAGCAGATCCTAATTCCTAATATTCTTACACACTAAACATCTAAAGAGATTTCCTAAACTTTGGTTCACTACCTCAATTTGACCATCAACCTGAGGGAGATAAGCAACAAAGAATTATAGCTTAGCGCATTTCATATGCCATAGGATTTTTCAAAAATAACCCATGAATTTTGCATCCCTATCTGAAACAATTATCTTGGACAACCCATGTAATCGAATAACCTCATCGAAATAAAGTCCAACAATGTGTGATGCATCAGAGAATTTAGAGCAAAGGATAAAATGTGCCATTTTTAAAAATCGGTCCACAACAATAAAGACAATCGTATTTCTTAGGTATGCATGAGTCCGAACAAGAAATCCATACTGACATCCTATCAGGGCCAATCTGGCACAGGTAAAGATGCACAGTATTTTGCTTTCGACTCTTTACGATCTTTATTGTTTTGTCCCGCCCAAAATGACTTGTAATCCTTCAACATGTAGCTACCAAAAAAAATCTCACATAGACGTATGTGGGGTACACAACATGGTGGTCCTAAAACATACTCATCGTGCAGGAAATAGCTATCACACTCTCGAACTGACTCATCCTAAATGGTGTTATAGGTCTCACTAAAATCAGTGCACGACGCATATTTATCATAGATCTTTTCGAATCCAATAACATCAACACTCATAGCAAATAGTAGAGCGACTCTGCGGTTGAGTGCATCGTCAATCATATTCTCAATCCCCACTACATGATAAAGGAAAAATGTATACTCTAGAAAAAATTCAACCCAATGACCATGTCTAGAGTTTAGTTTCTTCTAAGAATTGATGTATCTCAAGACTTCATGATCTAAGTATAAGATGATCTACGAATTCTTACTATAGAAGATAATGTCTCCAATATCGTAGTGCATGCACTACCGCATGGAAATCCTTGTCGTATGTGGAGTATTTGAGTTTGGCATCACTTAGTTTTTCACTAAAATATACCACAGGATGCCCTTCTTGGCTTAAAACTCCACCTAACCATATGCCCAAAGCATCGCATGTAACGTCAAATACATTCATGAAATCTGATAGGCAAATAACATGTGCTTCAGTCATACATCTCTTAATATCTATAAACACCATTGCAGCAAGTTTAGTCCATATAAATTCTCCCTTTTTCATACAATCAGTGATGGGAGACATGATAGTGCTAAATCCCTTTTAAAATGTGGCTAAAACATAAAAACTTCGAGTTTTGGTGTATGTTACAAGGTTTAGTCCAATCTACAATCGCTTGGATGTTACGGAGATCCGCACAAATTCTCTTTGAGGAACAACAAAACCTAAGAAGATGACTTGATCAGTCATGAAATAACACTTTTTAAGATTTACGTAACTGCTCTCTTTCATCGGGGTAATGCATACCTATTGCAAGTGGTATATATGTGATACGTCTAGGGCTTTTTATAGAGATAAAAATAGGATTTTTATGAGTATGAAAGGTAAAAATGGGATTTTTATAATTAAACGCAGATATGAAGCAATCTACGCTAGCTACAATAATAGATCTATGGCTAAATTAATCCAAAGATGAAAGATATTCATTCACAAAATATTCTAGGGCTAAGGAAAAATAACTCACTTGCAAATTCTTCGATAAAACCTCATAGGGCCGGCCGGCCCTTGCTTTAGGGGGAAATTAGTGAGTTGTTCAATTACAAACAACCCACCTCCGTAGTCACAAAACTACAAGTTTGCCCCCGGGCCCGAAGTGGACCCGAGCCGCCTTCTCCTTTGGTAGACCCGCACCTCCGTGGACTCCCGCACATGCGCCTCCACCTCTCGCGCCCGCGCCACATCATTACTCCCCCCATGTCCCACGGGCTCTCCTCTGGGGTTGTTCGTAATTGAACAATTCACTAATTCCCCCCTAAAGCAAGGGCCGCCGGCCCTAGGAGGTTTTATCGAAGAATTTGTGAGTGAGTTATTTTTCCTTAGCCTTAGAATATTTTATGAGTGATTAACGTTCATCTTTATATTAATTTAGTCCTAAATCTATTATTGTAGCTAGCGTAGATTGCTTCATATCTGCGTTTAATTATAAAAATCTCATTTTTACATTTCCTACTCATTTCAAAAAAAAGTTTTCTTCTTCAAGTAAAGCATGAGAATCTCTAATCCACATAGCCCCCTATAAATAATAAACTGAAAAATAACAAATTACAAAAAAGACCCTTTAAAACTTAAAATTACAAAAAAAGACCCTAGAAATCCAAAAATTACGAAAACGCATCTACCGGGCCAAAACTGCAAATCTGAAAATCAGCGATCTCATCAGATTCCTACTGAAAGGACCCTGGATATTATCATCCCAAACAAAGAATTGACAATCAAATTGTGAGTCCGTTCCATTTGATGTGATCTAACACACTTAATTTATCTATAAATAAATTCGCAAGATCTATGTGTCTTACCCATGCGAAAAGAGGCAACAAAATTAACATTTCATATGGTCATAAAATTGATTGTTTGTTGTCACTTGATGCATAGGTAAAAGACCGAAATCATATAGTATTTTAATTTGCAGATATCTTAGATGTGTTATGTCATAGCCAGCGGAATAGATTTTTAATTTGAACTGACAATTTTTAAGCTCAGGGAATAAGATCCACGGCTCTCTCTCTCTCTCTCTCTCTCTCTCTCTCTCTCTCTCTCTCTCTCTCTCTCTCTCTCTCTCTCTCTCTCTCTCTCTCTCTCTCTGAGTGTGTGGAGTTAGACTAGGATACTGATAGAACTCAAGCAAATCTGAAATTAAATTGATAAAAATAGGAATAAAGAAGATAACTTGGCTACAATTAAAGGGGCAACCACCCTTCCAAGACGACAAAAGAGAGGACGTCCGCACTCTTCCTACGAATTATCTCTCACAATTCAATAATCAAGTATGAAAGCAAGATGGCGGATAACACTAGCTTAAGAATAAACCCCCCCCCTAATCTAATTGCAAGTTGCCATTAAAATTATAAAATAATTAGAAAGAGTCGAAAACGCCCCATTTGCCTCAAATTGGGTTCGGCCAGTCTCCACCTTGCACGCGCAGCCAAGTCCGCCTCCTCTGGTACACGCGGAGCCCAACACTACTTCCTCCCCAAAGAGCCACCTTGTCCTCAAGGTGGAAGTCTGGAAATTGCTGTGCCATAATGTTTAGAACTCCCACGTACTCTCGTGCTCCGGTAAGCCCTTCCACTGCAGTAGAACCTCCTGCTCTCCAGTACTCCCTATGCGAACTCCCTTCAACTCCTTGATTCCAATCTCACATCCATATCATCTCTCAACGTCTCTGGAAGCGTAGGCGACGCGGTGTGGTCCCCAATAACCTGGCGGAGCTAAGATACATGGAATACTGGATGAATCACCGATCCTGGGGGAAGCCTCAGCTTGTAAGCAACTGGGCCCACACTAGCCTCGACCTCGAAAGGTCCAAAATATCTCGGTGCCAACTTCTCATTCCTCTTGTGGGCAAAGGATCTCCGCATGTAAGGTCTCAGCTTAAGGTACATCATGTCCCCGATTGCAAAATGCACATCCCTGAGGTGAAGGTCTGCCCTCGTCTTCATAATCTGCTGGGCTCTAGCCAAATGGAGCTTCAGCTCCTCCAAAATCCGCTCTCTCAGCCAGCTACTGCTCCACCTCATAAACCGAGGTCGTCTCATGCTTGTAATGTAATAAGTGTGGAGAATCTCGGCCATACAAAATCCTGAATGTGTCATCTGAGCTGCTGTGTGATAAGATGTATTGTACCAATACTCTGCCCATGCCAGCCAACGAGCCCACTCTTTGGGATATTCTAATATAAAGCACCGGAGATATGTCTCAACGCTCCTATTGACGACCTCCGTCTAGCCATCTGTCTGCGGGTGGTAGGCTGTGCTCCGCCTCAAAACTGTACCTTGTAGCCTAAAAAGCTCCTGCCAGAATCTGCTCAAGAACACCTTGTCCCTATCTGAGACAATAGACTTTGGGGTCCATGCAGACGAATGCTCTCCCTCACAAATGTCTCCTCCACCGTCAATGCGCTGTAGGGGTGTCTAAGCGGTATAAAGTGTGCATACTTGCTAAGGCGGTCTACCACAACAAATATGACCGTGTACCCTCCTGACTTAGTCAGGCCATCAATAAAATTTATGGAAAGATCCTCCCAGACCTGATCTGGCAAGGACAAGGGCTAAAGCAACCCTCCTGGAGCCATCGCCTGATACTTATGACGCTGGCAGACGTCACACTCTGCAACCATCCTCGCGACATCATTCTTCACCTCCTTTCAATATATCTCCATCACCAGTCGCTAGCATGTCTTGAGGACCCCAGAATGTCCTCCTACTACACTGCTGTGAAACTCATGTAATATGGCGGGGATGTGTCTCAAAGTCCTCGGTATGGCCAAGCGCCCCCCAGTATAATAGCCGCCCATCCTGAATAGCATATCATGGATGCTCTGTAGACCCTGCAACAGTGCTTGCTCGTATGGCTGCCAACTCTTGATCCTGCTCAACCTCCTACTACCACGGCTCCAAATCCTGTAGCACGGAAACAGACAAGGCAGCCAACTGAACGTCCTCTCTGATCGTGAAAGTGCATCGGCCGCCTTGTTCTCCAATCCTAGGCGGTACCCAATCTCAAACATGTAACCCATCAGCTTCTGCATCCACTTTTGATACTCCTCCACTACCATGCGCTGCTCTAGTAAGTATTTGAGACTTCTCTGATCCATGCGCACCAGAAAACTACGCCCCAACAAATACGGTCTCCACTTCTAAATGGATAGGACAATGGCCATCAGCTCACTCTCGTAGACCGACCGCAGTCTAGCTCTAGCTGTCAACACCTGACTGTAATACGCTATGTGCCACTGATCCTGCATCAACACCACCCCCAATCCATGCCCTGAAGCGTCCGACTCCACCACAAACGGTCTAGAAAAATCTGGCAACGCCAATACTGGCACTGTGGTCATGGCCTTCTTCAAAGCCTCAAAAGATGGCGTCGCCTCCTCACCCCAGATGAACTGGTCCTTCTTGAGTAACTCTTTGAGCGGCCAGGCGATCGTCCTATATCCATGCACAAACCTACGATAATATCCTGCCAAGCCCAGAAATCCCCTCAGTCCCCTGAGAGTGGTGGGACGTGGCCAGTCCAGCATCGTCGTAATCTTCGCCCTGTCAACTGCCACCACATCCACAGATACCACATGTCCCAGATACTCCACCTGCGGCTGTCCAAATAAGCACTTCTTTCTATTTGCAAATAGCTGGTGGTACTGCAACTCCTGAAAAACGACCTGTGTTAGTCCTAGTGCTCCTCCAAAGTACGACTGTACACCAATATGTCATCGAAAAAGACTAGTACAAATCGTCGCAGGTAAGGACGGAATACCTTGTTCATGAGAGCCTAAAAAGTAGCTAGCACATTAGTCAAGCCGAAGGGCATGACTAAAAACTCATAGTGGCCCTCGTGCGTCCTGAACACCATCATGGGCATATCCTCCCTCCGCATCCTGATCTGGCGGTAGCCTGATTTGAGATCTATCTTTGTAAATATGGCTGCCCCGTACAACTCATCCAGAAACTCATCAATCACTGGAATGAGGAACTTATCTGGCACTGTCTCATTGCTCAAGGCCATGTAGTCCACGCAAAAGCGCCAGCTCCCATCTTTCTTCTTCACTAACAGCACCGGGCTGAAAAAGGGCTCACACTGGGCTGTATCACTCCCGCCTGCACCATCTCCGACATCATCCTCTCGATCTCGTCCGTCTGTGCATGGGGGTAACGGTAGGGCCTCACACTGATGGGAGACGTCCTCTCGCAGAACTATATCATGCTCGTGATCCCTCCGCGGTGGGAGTCCCCGTGGCTCCTGAAAGACCTCCTCGAACTGCTACATCAACTGATGCACCTCTCCTGGAATGTGCTGCTCTCTGCTGGCCTCAGCGCCACCCTCTCCCGTCAATGAATATAGCTCTACTAAGTATCATCCGCCCTCTGTCTGAATGGTCCTCACCATGGTCTTCAGCGAGACCAGCGCTCTGCACAGGCTGGGGTCTCCCTGTAGTACTACTGCTCTTCCCTCCTCCTGGAACTCTATCCTGAGAAGTTTCATGTTTACTGTCATCTCCCCCAGTATCTGTAGCCACGTCATGCCCATGATGACATCGGTGCTCCCCAAGTCTAGAAGCACGAAGTCAACTATCACCTGCACCCCCTGTAATGTCAGCACCAGACATCTACAAACCCCACAGCTGCTCTCCTTCTTTCCAGTCCCCATCACGATACTAAAGCTGCTGCAATCCGTCAACTGGAGATCCTGCTGGACCACCACTCTCCAGGAAATGAAATTGTGGGTCGCCCCACTGTCGATGAGTACCATCACCTCATGGTCGCCGATATGTCCCCTCAACTTCATGGTATGATTCGGTGTGAACCCTACCACGGAGTTAAGGGAAACATCCGCCACGTCTAGCTGATGGCCCTCAGTCTCCTCCACATCAGCGGCCTCGTCCTCCACATCAGCCTCATCGTCCTTATCCTTAAGTAGTAGCACCATGAGCTTGCGCCCCGCACATCTGTGGCATGTGTGAATCGCTCGTCGCATCTAAAACATAGGCCCTTCTGCCGCTTCTCCCTCATCTCTGTGTCAGTCATCCGCCTGAACTGCCCCCAGCCTGCGGTGCACTACCCTTCTCCCCACTCTTCTCCTTGGTGGCAGGATCTGCTCCCGTAGTGGCTGTCTGCTGTCCTCCTGTTGCTGTCTGACTACAGGAAACTGGGCCACTCCAACCACCCCTCGCCTTCCTCTCCTCCATCTGCCAATCATCCGCCATCTGAGCGTACTACATGGCCTCCATCAGACTCTGGGGCTTCTGCATGCGCACCGCTGCTCAAATAGTGGCCCGCAACCCTTTCATGAAGGTGCTCTCCATCGTCTCATCCGTCACCCAGTGCACATGGCCTGCTAGGGCCACGAACCTCTCTAGGTAATCTCTCATTGTGCCCTTCTGCCTGAGTGATGCAGCTGCTCCCTCACATTCCACAAGTGGGGATCTCTAAACCTCTCCACCATCTGGTCCCTGATCTTCTCGCACGAGCAAAAAGGACACATCGCATCCTTCCACTGAAACCAAGCGAGAGTCTTTCCATTCAGACAGATACCTGCTGCCTTCAGCTTCTGCTCCTCAGTCATGCGAAAGACTAAAAAATCTCTCTGCTCTGTAGATCCACGACAACAGGTCCACTCCATCAAATACAGGCATCTTCAACTTTCGGAACATGTCCATATTGAATCCCTACTAGTCTCCCCGTCCTCCGCCATGCCTAGGCTGGTGATAGTGTTGCCACCTCTCATGGTACCACTCATAGCCCCCTCGTGGGCCTCCCTCGTGGAAACCGTGATCCACGTAGGCCTCCTCCTCGGTCCCCATGTCCTCCCCCTCCGTCGCCTCCAAACCTGCCCTCATGTCCCTCCTGGAAGTCTCTGTATCCCCCCCCTATGTCTCTGGTACGTCTCCCATGGTGTTGTGGTGAAGGTCACCATCTACCATCGGCATATCGAGAGTCGGGAGGATCCCGAAACCCCTCGCCATCATCTTTGTACTCCTGGAAGTCTCTCGGGTCAAATCCAGACTCGAAAACACGCGTCGGGTCCTCCAGATGAGGCGGATAGTCACGAAGGGGCTGAAAACCGTCGTCGCGTGCATCGAAACCTCCACGGGTCCGTATTGATCTGCAGGGCCGCGGCGGGCCTGTGGAGGGCCCGCCGGCCCTGTCCGATGACCGTCGGGGCGCAGCGGCCCTGCCGCTGGTCGGCAGGGCCCTGCTGCGGGTTCGCTGAAGCCGGGGGACCCCATAGGAGGGTCCCCCAGGTGCGTCGAGGCCCTATGAGGGCTGGCGGCTGCTGGGAAGGGCCCGCATGCCCCAAGGTTGCTGCGGCAGCCTCTGCGGTCCTTGGTTGGGCCCGTCGACCTTCTGGCGCGCTTCCTTGCCTTTCGGATCGCTGTCCTCAGTATCTGTGTACCTCCAATCCTCTGAATCCTTCATCGCTTGCTTCCATTTGTCCAAAGATGACACCTTTTTCGTTGTTTTAAGGTTTCCATCGCCTTTCCCATCTTTTCCCGCGTTGGTTGTTAACTGAAAGATCAATTGCGCGAGCATTTCATTTTGTTTCTCTTGCTTCGCCGTTAATTTTTCAAAGGAGGCTGTCAACCTTACCATAGACTCATCGTTTCCCGCCAAAGATTTCTTTATCACTTCGATCTCGCTAGTGAACCTCGCCTCCAAAGCATCGAACTTGTCTTGTGATCTTGTCGACGCCGCCATGGATCGTTACGTGCTCTGATACCAAATTGATAGAACTCAAGTAAATCTGAAATTAAATTGATAAAAATAGGAATAAAGAAGATAATTGTCTACAATTAAAGAGACAACCACCCTCCCAAGACGCCAAAAGAGAGGACGTCCACACTCTTCCTACGAATTATCTCTCACAATTCAATAATCAAGCATGAAAGCAAGATGGTGGCTAACCCTAGCTTAAGAATAAAACCCCCCTAATCTAATTACAAGTTTGCCATTATAAAATAATTAGAAAGAGTCGAAAACGCCCCTTTTGCCTCAAATTGGGTTCGGCCGGTCTCCCCCTTGCGCGTACGGCCTGGTCCGCCTCCTCTGGTACACGCGGAGCCCACCAAATACATTCGAGAGGATCAACGATACTAATCCTAACAACCCATATTTAAAAATATGGCAACACATAAGAGATACACATTCAATTGAATGTGATCTAAAGCTTCAAACTACTTATAACTCAAATTCCAGTAATTTGACCAATGCAAAATGTGGGGATAAAACTTCATAATTGTTATAAATTGCCTAATTTGTTGCCATGTGATGCATATGTAGAACTTGCCAAAATCATTTGAATTTTTTAATTTTGGATAGTCTAAACACTTAGATCACCTCAACCAAATGGATTTCAAGTTCGGATCGCCGAACATTAAATTCGGGTTGATATGATATGCATGTTTAGACATCTTAGATCACATCCTCCTCTCACTGTGTTGAGTCGCGAGCGCGTTTCATAAAACAAACCTTTGAGAATAAAACAATAGCTCCAGAATTTTTGTTGTTTGGGTAATTTAGGTGTTTTGATTAAAAACTAGTGGTTCAGTTTTACATCAATAAGCATTTTTCAGCCACATTTAAGAGATGTTAGTGTTAAAAATCATATGGCTAATTGCAGTACTACCATCCACAGTAACTGAATATCATGACCCTGCCCCAAAAAACATAGCGACACGATTAAAAAACTGTCAGTCATATAACTAGAAGAAAACTATATGCAAACATGTTTATCATAACCAAGCATTCAAGCTCAAAGTGGTAAAATTACTTCAAGTTTCATATAAGTACATAAAACAATATATGAGAGTAAACTTGAAGAGAGAAAATTTGTGTCAAATCAACATAACAATATTTAGTATAGACAATGCAACCAGACCTTAGCTTCAAACGAATCAAGCAAGCTACACAATTTGAATTGAGGATAAAACCTGCAGACAAGAGATAACAGCCAGTAAATATCCTGGTTATCCTAGAAAAGAAATATCATGAAACCAAATGAATAACCACATTTTAAGTCTAGGATTGACTATTTTGACCAAACCAGCCCTGATCACAACCGAATCTGGAGTTATTGGGTTCAGATTAGACTCGACGATAATCAGGTTGGCTGGACCTTTGATCTAATGAAATTTAGTTTAACAAATATTAACTACCATTCATAAACCAGAAGCAAATTTTGCAATTCTGGTTATGGCAGTAAAAAAGCTTGAAAAGCTCAAAGCTTGGCTCAAATTTGCTCGATGTTTTTGTTTATTCGGCAAGTAAACAAACCAAGCTTAGACATGAAATTATTTCCACAAAATAAACAAACGAATAGGAACACATCCCGTTTGAACGGTTCACGCTCGAGCTCAACTCGAATATGCTTGGATAGATTCTGTTCAAGTACATGTTTGAGCTCAACTCATTTATGCTAAATTTTTGATCGATTCACAATAAATTATTATGCAAGGTTGTAAATAAACTTGAGAATGTCGATATTGAACTGACTTGGTGCAAGCTCGTCAAAGCTTGTTTGATAACATAAGCAAGCGAAACTTGAACACAATTTTAAACTAGATTAAATAAATGAATACAACTAAATATTTTTCTTTCTAATGGGAAAGATGAATAACGAAAAGTTTAACTTTCAAAATCACTCTTCTCACTTGGCTCCAAACTATTATAGGACTCATTGCAAGCTCACAAGCTCGTCCATTTATTACAACAAACGAGCGTAAACAAAATTTTAAGCTAGATGAGATAAATGAATGAACATAAATAACTAAAAGCTCAGCCAGTTTGGCTCGATTTACATCCTTAATTGAGGTTAAGTGCATGGTATTTGTCAACTTCTTATTGCATATGTTTTGACTCTTCCTTTTCACAAAGAACTGTCAGTCTCACGGTTTCGTTTGTTGTGTAACTGTTCAGAAGGAAGCAGTACGAAGTATTTCAAAATCTCAGTCTCAGGCAACAGCAGTCAAGAAATCAAAGAAAAAAATCCAATGATCATAATAAAATGATTATTTAACACAAATCAACAAAAGACCTAAAAAAATTTGCAGACCTTTGTCAAACAAATTGAAAACGAACAAATCCCAAACCCATGGAACATAAAAAATTGAAGAAGAAATAGTAAGAGAGAGAGAGAGAGAGAATGGATGGCTTACTTGCATACTGTCGCAAGCTTCGACTCACTGTGTTAATTTGCTTGGATCATCTCTCTTTGTGCTTGAAGCATCTCTTTTTTGATTGAGGAAGCAATTTGGGAAATTTGGTCGGCACGTGATTTGTAGATTTTGGAAAACCCAATTAAGTATATGAGCTATGGGCTAAATGATCTTATAATAATTGACCCGTATTATTCAGATCCGACCCATCTTTATTTGATCTGAGTTTCCTTAAGTTATTCTTACAGTTTAACACTCATACTTTTACTTTTACGTAAACATGCAAGTAAAGTCAGCAATTACAAATGTATATGCACACAAATATACACATTTAAATAAAGAAAAACCGAACCGAAACTTAAAATGAAACTGATGAAACTATCGAACCCAAAAAAAATTGAAGGAGCCGAAATCAAAACCGAAACAAACATTTCGAGCCTTGGTCAGATTAGTACAAACCTAAATCTATCATAATATGTCTAATATAAACCAACCACGAATCTGATGAAAAGTATTTAACAAAGGGGTAAACCAAGGTTAGCTTTGGGTTACCACTCAACTGTATTTTTCCAAAGGACTAGCAGACCTGCCAAATAAACAAGTCAGATCTGATCACTTGAGTTAAGACCAATATGGGTGGTCGATTCCTGACATGATCTGATCCCTAACACAACTCATTCTATCACTGAGATGTTTAACGAAATTGTTCAGAAAAGGACTATGCAATCTATTTAGTCGGAGCATAATACTCTTTAATGATTTTTAAGTTTGATTAAATTCTGCCAACACCCCCTCAACTATAGGATGTGTCATTAAACACCTCTAAACTATAAACTAGCAGAAACACCCGTTGAGTTAGCTAGAATAGTTCTCCTTACTTCTTTCCCTTTTCGTTGATGCTACTCTCTCTCCTCCTCCTACCCTTCACATCTGCCTCACTCAAACTTGCCGCTCCCCTCAAAAAGGGCGGGAGGTTATAGAAAGGGGAAGAGAGTGAGAAGGGAGAGAGTAACAGCAACAAACAGAGGAAGAAGCAAATATTTAACTATTCCCACTAACCCAAGAGGTGATTCTGTTAGTTTCATAGTTCAGGAGGTGTTTAGTGACACCCCATAATTCAGAGGTGTTAGCGAAATCTACCCTTAAAGTTTTAACATTTTGGTAACTTACATAAGATATAATCAGCTAAATTACAGATAAATACCTCCCAGTTTCCCTCAGTATACACACGTATATCACAACCTATTTATTCTAACTATATACCATAAAGTATTTTTTCGGGTATAGTAAGGCACTGTGTTAACAGAGTCAGGGTAAACGCCCAAACTACCCCTCATTTTACTTCTCAGTAATTCTCTCACTAACGCCTTACATTGCTTCAGACAATATTCCCCCCCCCCCCCCCCCAAAACCCGTTTTTCAAACTCCAAAATTTTGCCATTTTTTTCTCAAACCTAAGGCATTTGTTTTGTAGTCAAAATTTGGGTTTACAAATGTTTTTAATTAGGTCTACGGCCGAAGGCATGAAGGATCTTAAACTGAAACACCTTAAAGATTTTGCTTCTATTAATGTAGCAAAGAAGGTTAGATTTCATTTAAAAACATCCAAAAACTACTTTCTTGCAATTAAGAATTTGTTTCTTTTGTTTCTTTTGTTTCATTTTTTTCCCATCACATATGGGCTGGTTTCATGAGTTTCAGTTGGGGAAAAAGGAAGTCGCGATGAAACCGAAGGATGCCAAGGTAGATGGTAAGTTTCATGTGTTTCTTTTAATTTAGTTTCCCCCATCCCCACTCTAACACAGACCCCCCCCCCCCCAAAAAAAAAAAACAAAAAAACAAAAAAACAAAAAAAATAAAAAACAAACTGATGGGTGGATCTAAATCTAATGTGATTAATTGGAGGGAAGACGGAAGCAGTCATGAGGGAGGGTATGTTTTAGGGTAGGCTTTCTTCTAATTTTTTATTTTCTTTCTAACTAATTATGGAGATTCATGGGATGCAAATAGGGGTAAGGAGAATGCAACCATGAAAGATTCTGGGAACAAGTGTGGGGTTTGGGATAAAGAAAGTAACCAATGTTTAAGTGAGTGTAAAAATGTCACAAAATCATGTGCTTTTCACGCGATAATGGAATGTGGTTGGAAGGGAGTAACCTGTAAGGTCACATATATTTTGGGCTATGTACCTATAAGAAAAAAAATACAGGCTATATAGCTGTAAAGTGAGGGAAACTTTGAGGTGTTTTAACTGTAATTTAGCCACTAGTTTCCAGGTTGAGAATATCATACTGGTCGATTTAACTTATATCCTCTTGTGGTGTGGCATTCTTTATAAAAGCAAATGCTGATTAAATGACAACAATTACACTAAAGCTCAATCTCAAACTTTTGGGGTTGAGTGCATAAACCTTTTTCTTCCCACTGGCTTTATTAAGGGTAATCTCCTCTGTTAAAATAAACAACTACCATATCATTTTTAATTTCCTTGATTCATGTTTCTGCCTTATCTCTAGGCCTAGTTGCTCCAATAACTGCTAGCCTATCCTTTATGAGCCATACAAATCACTACTTTCCAGTTCTCTGGCAAACCTAATACACACACAACTTGAACACTGACACACTCCGAAGTTACTCGATTCAGATCCTTAGAAACTGTTGAAAAGATAATAACTTGAACACTGGCACAGGCCGAAGTTACTTGATTCAGATGCTTAGAAGCTGTTGAAAAGATAAACAACCAAACATCATATCTAAAGTGTCCCTCGCCAGAGTTTGCTATGCAAAAAAAAAGAATACTGGGAAATAAATGTTAGGGCAGACGATATGTTCACTACAAGAAACTAAACATAAGCGCATAAAACTACCAGATCACTACGACCATTGACTCGAAAAAGCAACATGCATTGGTCCATTTTTTTTCTGATTTAAATGTGTAAACCCCCTTAAAACCATGATGGGGAAACATAGAAGATTTTGGAATTTTGCGAAGCATTGGGATTTGATAAAAATAAATCAAAATGATAAAGATTCAGGCGCCACACACTAGTGAATCCCCCACCAATTCGAGGCACCTCACATGCGTAGAGATTTCAATTGAGAATTTGGGTACCTAATAAACCAACTAATCAACCAAAACATTATTCATTCACTAAACTTCTGATTGATTACAAAAGATAAAGCCCCTTTTTGTGAAAACCCAAAATTAAAGCCTAAGAAACCTAATATCCTACTAATTAGAATTTTAAAAATACTTGTCTTTTGCAAATAAGGCTACATTATAAAATTTAAAAATCCTGAATCCTGATTAAAGAAAACACAAAAAATTCCCAAAAAAACTAAACTTCAACTAGTCCAAAATAGCAAAATATAGCTAAGTCCTCCCTGCGGGATTCTCATTCAAAAGCATATGAGATAAACACGATTTCATGAACTCGACCAAGGATCATCTGTATCAAATCTTTTCCCTATTTGAAGAAAACCGTCTTCAAATTTTGAAGCAAAATAGGATGAACGATCTCATGAAAACATGTTGAAGGTGATGTTCCACAAGCATCAAGCAGTCAGAATAAAGCGCAAAACCTAATGAAAAGTATGATATTGAAAATCTGGAGTGATAAAGTCAATCATATGTGGCATCGGACCAAGTGTCTTGAGGATCAGCTCAAATAGTACATCATATTAATGCTTTGGTTCAAGAACTATCTTCGGTTCAAACTATAGACCCAATTCAGACACCATTTAGGGCTCTAACTCGGACTTTGGCTCCAAGTCGGGTTCTTGCCCTACCTTAGACTCTTGCTCAGGCTTGAAATCTGATGCTAGCTTCAATGGAGGCTCCGGTTCTAGTTCTTTCTCTGGTGGCTTTTTGATGTGCAACTCTAGTCCCAGTCTTTAGAGTAGCTTGCATAGCTTCTTACATGTGCCTATCAGTGGCTCTTGTCTTAGCTCATGCTTTGAATTTATACCCATAGCGATCAACGAATTCTTTAAAACAAAGACATCTATGAACATTTCATGCTCAACCTATAATGGATGATAGTCGAAAACTCTATGGACATGAGCTTAGTTTAGTCCATAAGTCATGGTAAAAATAACGGCATGAAATTATAGCCTAAATATAGCCTAAATAACAAAATACTCAGATAGGTTAGACCCAGCTTAGATGTCGCTCGGAGTCAGCTTGCTTTGCTTGATCGGCTATATGGACAAAACTTTGAAGCGGATGCAGGCCGAAATTTCTGAAACATGTCTAAGTCGGGACAAAATTCCAGAAACATGTTGCAATCAGCTTGGAACTTCTGAAAAAGGTCGAAGTTAAAGCAGGCTTTGGAATGAGAAGATAGCTATGCGTTGGATGGAAAGGGTAACATGGTGGTGATGTTGGTTAGTGATGGTGATGGTGGTGATGTGGGTGATGGTGGTGAGTGATGGTGGTGATGTGGGTGATGTTGGTTAGTGATGGTGATGACAGGAACTAACAAAGATCTAACCACATTAAATACTGGTCTTTGTTGAAGATGACAGAAGCATGATATAGGGATCGACGATGACACTTCCAATGGCCCTTAACAATGATGGTGATAAGGTTGCTGATGATAATGCCAACAAGGTGGATGTGGCAATGGGATCATAACGGTTTAATAAGTCAAAGATGGCAATCCAATTCAGATGTGAAGCTGGTAGTTTAGGAATTCGTTTCAAAGAATATTACTAGGCGAAACCTAACTGCAAATCTGTCGAACTTCTTGCAATAAAAAGAGAATAGTGGACAACCATATTCTAAGTAAGGGAAAGCAGCACTTGGTTGGAGTTTCTCATTTTTTGATAGTAATAAAAGGAAACAAGATGATGGTAATCTTTAATGTTCTAAAATACTGTTTCAATACCTATGCGGTCCAAGAGCATATAGTGCATAATCAGTTTGTTTGGTTGATTATGTAGATTATTTACAAATTTTATATACATATACATGAATTTTTATATAATAATAGTTAAAATGCTAAAAAGGAAAATTCAAGAAAATATTTTTTTCATTGTTTTTATGATCATAATGTTCACAAACCTCCACATTATCCCTTGATTGAAAGCCAACAATACGTCTTAATCTTATGTAAAAAATCCATAATTCTGGGAAAAAGGTTCTAATTCAACCAATAGCATAAACAATCAAACGGCAATCTATTTTTCTTTCAAACCCCCTTAGAATCTCCAAAAAAAAGTGAATTTCCCTCCTTTTAAAAAAAATAGTAAAAGCCAACAATACGTCTTAATCTTATGTAAAAAATCCATAATTTTGGGGAAAAGGTTCTAATTCAACCAATAGCATAAACAATCAAACGGCAATCTATTTTTCTTTCAAAACCCCTTAGAATCTCAAAAAAAGTGAATTTCCCTCCTTTCAAAAAAATAGTAAATGATATATATATGTATATATATATGGATTAATGTAGAGCAGGTGGCACCTGATCCAATGGATCAGGTGCAAGACACAAAAAAGTGGGACCCAGCAAGTACAAGCACATGTGGGGGCTTGTACTTCCCACCTTTTTTGTGTCTTAGCACCTGATCCATTGGATCAGTGCCACCTTTTCTACATTAAATCCATATATATATGTGTATATGTGTGTGTGTATATGTATATATATGTGTGTGTGTGTGTATGTGTATATATATATATGTGTACTAGCAAATAACCCGTGCACACGTGCACGTGGACTGAAAAAAACCGGTCGGAAATGGGGGGAAGAATAAAATGTGTGTGGAGGGTCCAGGGGCAAAAATGCAAAAAACGGGGTTGTATGTGCAAAATTCCATCTCCTCTCTTATCCCTCAAAATCACATCTCTTATCTAATTTCTCTTGTCCAAATTCTCTTATCCAATTTCTCTTGATAACATCCCTCAAATGTAATATATATGTGTGTATATGTGTGTGTGTGTATGGATGTACTAAAGGAAGAAAATTGAAAAAAAATTGCTGCCATTGTAGGTTGTCACTTGCTATTGTTATTGATGTTGTTGTCGCTTGTTGCTCATTAACACGAAAGAGACCAACGACGAGAAAAGAACAATGACAAAGATAAGAGGGAAAGGGGGATTAAATGTGACAAGATACAACAGAGGTTTGGGTGTTTTTATTTACATATTTGATGGTGTTAGTAACATGTCACTTCTGGTCTTTGAGGAAGTGGGTTTGTCCGAGATTGTTTCTATAAAAAGCACTCAGTTATGCACCCATCAATGAAAACATGAGAACATATATATATATATATATAGGAAAATTTTCAAATGAGAACATTTCGCACCGTGCGAAAATGTTTTTATCTTTTTTTTGAAATTTTTTTTTCAAAAATTCTTTTTTCCACCCTCATTATATGTTGTTATACCCCCCTCAAAAAATAATGGTTGAGAAATAATGTCATTTGGCCTTCGATCAAGCCATTTCATCAAATTCGCACGTTTTGAGACCGTTAAATTTGTAACGGGTGGATGGGTGCTCTAATGCCCAACGGGTTCACCCATTATTTTCCCTGGGGTATATATTTGTATGGATTAAACATCAAAAAAAAAATTTTGAAAAAAAAAATTTCAAAAAAATAAAAAAAAGTTTTCGCACGGGCTTTCGCACGGGATTTTTCGCAACCGAAGATCACTATATATATATATATATATATATATATATATATATATGGATTTAATGTAGAAAAGCTGCCACCTGATCCAATAGATAAGGTGACAAGACACAAAAAAGGTGGAGAGTACAAGCCCCCACATGGGCTTGTACTCGTTGGAGCACACCCCTTTGTGTCTTGCACCTGATCCTTTGGATCAGGTGCCACATGCTCTACATTAATCCATATATATATATATATATATATATATATATGCTCATGAATATGCAGTGATCGCATATTTCTGGCACAAGTGCCATATACGATGCAGTCTAAGACTGCATACAGTTATGAGATCACATAAAAAAAATTTTCAAACACTGTTACTCTTTTCAATCAAATGATGAACAGCATAGGATTGCAGGTATAGGATCGGGTGTTGCACACCAAATCGGTCAAGTAAATGCAAAAATGGTTAACCCATCTCGGTGTAGAATATAACAATCTGAAAAGCATATGACGCAATTCAGGGGTAGAATAAGTGCAAGTAGCCATTATCATAGTTCCATGAAGATTACAAAAGATTGTACAATGAATTGAAGACATTGTTCCCTATCAGTAGAGATCTGCAAAAAATGAAGTTGGAGAAGATTTTTGTTTTGGTATTCCTTGAAGTGTTGCACAGAAGTACACTTTTGTGTGTATACATGTGATTATGTTAAAGGTCAGACAGTTAGTCTTCTCCATATAACTTTTCTGAGAATTCTCAAGCTTTAGGAATGAAAGAGTTGCAATCGCAATATTCTTTGGCTGCTCAACAATGAATAACCCATATGACAAAGGGGTGAGTAGAGCTAATTTATTTGGTAGGTGTGGTAGAGATCATGAGGTTAGAGTATGTTATAAAAGTACAATCGATAGTTTTAGGCATCACTGATTCATCACCATCAGCACCCACAATCACACGTGCTTAGACATGTAACTTTCTTGATTGTCTTTCTTCTTCACCACCTAAAACTTTAGTTATTAATTTAGAGACAACTAATCATATGACAAGAAACCTAGGTATCAATTCTATGTTTAAGTCTGTTTCTTGTTTACCTAGTGTCACACATTAGACGATGATCATGTCTACGATCTGTGGTATTGGCATTGCAAATGTCTCCTAGCATGTCCTTATATTCAGCCTTTTATTTACATGATTTCCATTTTGCTTGTTATCTATTAGTAAAATGAATACAAACTTGAATGGTTCAATAACCTTCTATCCTACGCATCATGTTTTACACAAGAGTAGGATGCAGAAGACGATTAGCAGTGGATGTGAGTTTCTCCACTAGACGGTATTCCAAATTCTGTTGCATTGGCAGGGACATTGTCTCCAATCGACATTCCTAGTTGGTTATGATACCCATCTTTTCAAAATATGAAGTCATGGGTTCATCAAATGAGTCAGTTCAAATTCTTCCAGAAGAGAATGCTTTGGAATTTTCCATTCTTGTAGTAGCCATCACCTAATTGTCTAGTTTGGAGTCATCTCAGCATAGTAAACACCATCATGTGACTTCCCACCTAAAAATAAAAAAAATCAGTATACCATTTGAACATGATCATTTATCAATCAAAACTTAGTTTTACATATCGTGTCATTTTTTTTATTTTTGTTTTCTGTTGATGATTATTATCATGTTACCTAGCTATATTTATTTAAAAATAGATATGAAGTGTTTTCAACTTTCTTTTTTATGCTGAGATTAAAAGACAATTTGCAATGATCATTAGCGCCATGTGCAGTGATAATCCTAATGAATACTTCAACTCCACCTTCACTATATTTATGACAGTCTAACATAATTCATCAATCATTTTATTTGTACACACCCTAACATAAAGGGATACCCAAGCATAAGAACAGACACTCAATGGAAATGGTATGTAGTTTGTTATTGCATAGGAATGTCCATAAGAACTTATGAGTAACTGTTATTCTTGTCGCTTGCTAAAAAGAATGCCATCATATGTTCTTGAGAATCAAATTCCATATTCTTTATTGTTTCCTAGGGGATATATTAAGAAAAATAGTCTGATTGGATAAAAGGAAAAATTGGTGATGTTCATAAATTTGTAGTTATGTCTCTATCAATTGACTTACGCTGTTCGGTTAGATATGTTTTTAACTATCAATTTGTAATTTCACCAATATAAAATAAGTGTAGCTCCCATTCCTATTCCAATTGTCCAAACCCATTGTTTCATGTCAATCCACATATTTTTTATTATGTGATTTGCACATGATTCTTGTCCCTTTGTGTCCAAGCTAAATTGTTGAACATTGAGGTGCATCATCCTTGGTTACTTCTGCATACAACAGGAGCATATATGCTTCTATCCTTAAAGGAAACAATATTTAATGTCGGCACATGTTACCTTCCTTGAGTCTTATTTTTATTTTTTATTTCTTCAAAAGCATGCTCCCCATCACATGAACATAAAGAGTACATATAAAAGATGAGTTTCCACTCTTTGTTGCTCCATAATAGGAATCAACTCCAGGTAAACAGTATTCATCTGTTGAAAAGATAGACTCGCAGCAGAAAATGAAACCAGTATATGCACGTCGCATGCCGCTCTTAGACTCATACTGCGGTTCCAACTCTCTCACAGCTCCAACTCATGCTGATTCTGATAAGTCTGAGTCTTCCATTGAGCATTCTAACCATTTTGATTTGAACATTTTGATTACTCAATGTAAAAGTAATCATATTTGTACTTCTCATCCGTTATCAAAATTTGTATTTTTTGCGCATCTTTCTCTTTATATTAGGCTTTCTTTCAGTTGTTAATTCTCACTATGTTCCAAAATCTACTTAAGAGGCTCTTACATGGCTAGGTTGGCTAGCAATGATAAAGAAGAAATATAGGCATTAAAGCATAATAATATGTAAGATCTACTGTCTCTCCCACTAAGGACGGATCATTTGGTTGAAAGTAGGTGTATTCTGTTAAGCTCAATCAGATGGCATACTTTGCAGGTTAAAGACAGATTAATAGCTAAATGATATTCATAGGTAAATGGCATGAATTATCAGAATACTTACTCTAGTTGTGAAGACGACCTCTGTCAGACTCCACACTTCCTTCATCGTTTGCACATCATTGACCACTGCATCGTCTTATAGCAGGAATATTTTCTTCATGCATTTTTAGGAAGTTTAAATTCATCTAGGTTTGTTACTCAAGAGAAGTCAAGGAAGGTTTGTCGATCGAATGTTCTTTATATGGTCTATAAAAATCACGATAGACAATCTCAATGGACATAGTTTAAGAGATTTGTTACAGTTATTCATGAGTTTGAACTTTGTCATGCTAAGTAGGGTTACTTGGTCTTCTTTCGCAAGTATCACGGGAAGCGCATAGACTTGGTAGTTTACGTAAATAACATAGTGATTACGAGGATGATACAAAAAAGATTACTGCACTAAAAGCATATTTACAACTCTTCCAAACAAAAGATCTTGAATCATTATGCTATTTCCTAGGCATAAAAGTGGTAGCACAATCAAAAAGTGATTGTTTTGTCATATAGAAAATACGTCATAGACATACATTCAATGATCCATTTGTTGGGATGTCAACCCCTACTATCAGATCAGAAAGAGCCATTGAATGATTGAGGATGATACACGAGACTTGTAGTAAAACTAAATTATCTCAAAATGGAATTCCATAATATCACAAATCTGATGATATTGATCAATCAATTTATGTATACCTGGATGTGTCACCGGGATACAACACTTCTAAAACTTCATTACTTGAAGTATGCACATGTAAGAGGACTAATATATTTTAACTATTGACAAAGTCGAGTAACACGTTTTTCACATGTTGCGTAAGAAGCGAAGTGTAGTGTCCCAATTAAGTGCTAAATCAAAATTTCAAGCAGTGTCCAATGCTACATGCGAGCTGATTTGGATCAAATACTTGATGGATGAGCTCCAATTCATGGTTCCAACTCCGATGATGTTGTTATATGATAATCAAGTAGAAATCCATATTGCAGAGAATCATGTATCTCATAAGCGAATGAAAGACATAAAGGTTAATTGCTACCTAGTTTGAAAGAAGATGGTGGGTGAAAAGATTTTAAAGACACAATATGTACGTAGTGAATTAACTTGTATTGACTGAGCTGCTTGATGGTTCACATTTTCAGTTAATTTGTGACAAGCTTTGTATATATGACATATATGTTCCAACTTGAACAAAGTGTTGAAATGTATATTGAAAATATAGTGACCCTTATGTAAAATTGCACACACGGACACACACCCACCCACCCACCCACCCACCCACCAAATTATAGGCTAAATTTCAAGAAACCTCCTCAACTTTGAGGCGTTTTAAACCCCCAATACTTTTTATGCTTAAAACCCCCCCTGAACTTTTGATTTTTAAGAGAACCCCTAACGATGGCAAACAGTGTTAGGGATTAGAAAGTAGAAAATAATTAAAAATAAGTCTGGATATAGAACAAATATTTAAATAAAAGATTAATATTTAAAAAAATTATCTAACATTAGCGGGCAAAGTAGCTCATAAAAATTTAAATATATTTTTTTAAAAATTAATCAAATAACATTTCCCATTGTTAGGAGCTTTCCTGAAAAAGAAAAGGTTTAGACATCATTTGAGCACAAAATCTTTTGTAGGTTTTCTTAAAACGCCTCAAAGTTCATATGGGTTTCCTAAACTTTAGCCTAAACAATATGGTTACGAGAGAGAACTAACCTTTTCCTCCAAAATCTCTTCATTTTTGTGAGCATTCACACCTTGGGTTCGACAAATGGGAGCAAAAGAGATGTGTTTGAGTTTTCGGTGGTTTGGGTTTTTAGACAAAGAAAGTGCTTTGAGTTTTACATGATGGTGTATTGTGGATTTTTAATTTAACAATTTTCTGTTTTGGGTTTTAGAAGTAAGAGGAAAGAAAAGAGAAGAAAAAAGTGTTTAAGTTTTAGATGATTTTGGGTTGTAGGTTATGGATTTCAGGTTTTTTTTCGGGGGGGGAGGGGGGGGGGGTGGGGTGGGGGGTGGGGAGCAAAGAAAAAGAAACGTCTTTTTAAGTTTTACCTGATTGGCTTGGGTTTTTTAGCACATAGTTTCAAGTGTTGGGCTATAGAAGAAATAATGCAGGAAAGGAAAGAGAGGGGTGTTTAGGTTTTAAATGACAAAAGCCAAGGTTGAACAAGAGGGTAAAATGGCATTTTGGAACTTAACACAATTCCTATTCAATGGGATACGGAGACTTAACCGGAAAATGGGATTAAGTGATCAAGGGAAAAACTTGAAGAACTTAAATTGACTTTTAGGGCAACGTTGCAGGGTTTTGATTAATTATCCCAAAAAATACTGCTGCATAAAAGCCCAAGCACTGAACCTGCAAGGGTATGTTTTACAATAAACATGCAACCCTAAACCATCATCCTAGCTTTAGAGTTTCGTGAAATGGCAAGATCTTCAATGTATATGATTAATCTGAGTCAACTGATACCAAAGTTTTTTTTCCGGATTAAGGCAACCGATACTTCCCCAACTTAAGGCATGTGCCCTTGTCGGACCCACACACCACCAGGTGTAGTGGCATCATATTCTGGTGTTGCTTGCACTATCTTTTGCTTGGTATTTAGCTCCATGCAACATGTATTCTTCACCAAGCTCGTGTTGGTTGTACTACCATTAAAGTACCATGCAAGGGCTTTCTAAGTTCACTTCTGTTGATTCTCCCATCCACGTACACTTAAATTATTGTATTTCTATGGTTCTACCCACAAAATGGTTCGAGACTACTAATACTTAAGTTCATTAGAACTTTTATATACCAGAGACTATTTGCATTTTTGGGCATTATAAAATCGAACACTGTCCACGCCTATGAACATATTTGAAAAAAGAATTGAAGTAAAGAAATAAAAAAATTGATATCGACTGTCAATTTATAATAAAAAATTAAAACATTTACAATGCAAACCAAGTGACCAAGTTTATTCCTTACATGCCACTTTCTATTATAGTGAATCGCTTACTGGATGGAGTGTACCCACTATACATGCACATGCACATCACAAACACAGACAATATCGGATAGCACGAACACAGAGAGAGTTATTGAGAGATGCAGACTATCCGTCCTTACAAAGCAACAAGACTATGCATCTCTTTAAGCTTCAGATATAGCAATCACCAACGAAAAGTATGAAATTAAGATTATCAAAAATTCACTATTCTCTTTAGTGAAAAAAAATGTAGATCAACAAATATAAAGCATAAGCAAAGTTCATACCTAGAAACAATATTCGATATGATATCCAAAGCATTGCCTACAATAGGGTTGACACTCACAGTCATACAAAAGATGCTGAAAAACTGTTCGCCAAAATTTCCCTAGTTAGACAGTGTGGCATTGAAAGAACACAATAAAGATGCACTAAGGCGTAACAATGTTGGACTCATTTGAACCTCTTTTGTCATTTTGTGAAGCTCATCAGCATCTGCAGTGATAAACCAACCGTTCTTACAAGCATTCTGCAAAAGACAGAGAAAAGAACAATGAACTTAATAATCAAAATATGCACAATTTATAACCAAAATGGTTCGTCTGAAAATATTCTGGAAAAAAAAGTCCAGAAACAACTTCATTAAGCGTGATGTAAATAAACTAAGAAAGTCACTAAAAGGATAAAATAAGTAGAAATATGTAATTTTATTGTATATTCTCAGCTATATAAACCATCCAATATGCCTTGGGGCGCGGTCTATCTTCTATTTCAACATGGTACTAGAGCCAAGCACGACCCTCCAACCTTTTTAATTTCTCCCTATCAATTAAAAACACTTTGTTCACTGTAGCACTATGGTAATATGCTATAGTAATGTGCCCCATCTTTGCCCAGTGTTGCATACTTTTCTTTTTGTGTGCATCTCATTTCTTTCCTTTTTTTCTTTCTTCTTCCTTTATATTTACATCTGCCTTTTCATATCAGATTGATTTGATCTGATGAAGCCAACTTACCGGGGGGTGGGGGTGTGGGGTGTGGGGTGTGGGGGGTGGCGGCAAAACAGAAAAACTGTCCAAGATGTCTCATGTCTCTGTGATTCTATTGTTTTCAGCCTTTCGTTGAATTTGTTTTGCATGAGAATGTTTAATGATTACTATCTAGGGATTTCATCAACAAGTTTTTGTTTAATTTTGGGATTATGAAGATTTTGAGTTTTGTAATGGCCCGAAAATTTATATATGATTATTGCGAATTTTCTTGCCATTTTCCTGTAATTTTTCCAAATTAATTTCCTAATTTCTATCTCCTATTTTCTTCTCTCATCCCCCTTTCTCTTGGCCAAAAGCTAGCCCACGGCCCACCTGTCTTCTTTCTTCTTTTCTTTTTATTTTCATTCCCTTTTCTTTCTATTTGCTCAGCGCAGCCCGGCTATTTTATTCTATCTCTTTCCCTCCATACTTCTTTCTTTCATTCTTTTGAATAAGCCCAAGAACTAAGCCCATCATCCCTTTTCATTGTTTCCCCAAGCCCGATGCGCCATCCTCTCATTTTTTTCATCAGACTCAAGCCCTAGCAAAGAACCGCTGCCCTTATCCTCTGGAAGAAAGAAACCCTAGTCGATCTTGAATCACCTCATCCACACGAGTCCTGACTCGAATCAAACCCCCCTCCGATCTCCTCACGAGTCTTCTTTCTCCTATAAATATTTTTCGATTTTTGGGGTTTGTGATCACAAATAATATCTCTCTTATTCTCCAATTTTTTTTTTATTTTAATTGCTTCGATCCTGGGTTTTTCTGAGATTTCCTATCTTGATTTGGGGTCTTTGGACTTCGTTTGGTGAAGGTAGATTATTTCTAATTCCTAAGTTTTGAGTGTATGAGTCTTGTTTAAATTTTGAAAATGCTCTGAGCATGATCGATGGAAAATTATATTGTTTCGGTGGGTTTATTTGTGGATTATTGGAAACTTGTTTGGTTTGTCGATTGGGATATGATGTCGAGATTTTCGTTGAGATGAATTTTTCCTCAAGGATTCGAGATTCTCCGGCAACCTGTGAGGCTTCTCGGATATTTTCGTTGAGATGAATTTTTCCTTAAGGGCTCTATTCTCTCTCTTTAGTTGGGTTCCATCGTCGTTGCGATTTCTTTCCGACGGTTGAAAACCTTAATGCTGATAGGTTCTCTCCTTGATTTTTGCCACTGCATAGGTCCCTAGGTTTGTTGATCACAATATGGACTTGGGTTTTGTTCCGCAGTCTTCGCTATGCCTTAGGCCTTACTGTTGGGCTCACAAAATATGTTGTTGGGACATTCTTTTTGGGCTTTATGGTTTGGACTTGTGGCATGTTGTTCACATAAAAGTTGCAGTAAAAATCTCCCCTGGCTGGTAGACTATAGAAATTTATTGGGTGCCAAAAACGTGAATCTGATCCTATAAGATTTAATTCTTTTCTTTTCTGTTGTAAAGCATTAAAAATATTTAAATATTTAAATATTAGTTTTAAATCAATTTCAAATTTAAGTGACATGATTGTGCATAGAACATAGACATTTACATCAGAGTGCCTTAATGGACTATACACTCATGAGAATAAACTTTTGGTTGAGAACAAGCTTGGCACTGTTACTTGTAACAATCGTGGAATTACTTAACTTTCATGCTACGATCAAAAATGTTGATTATATCGTTAAGGGTTGTGCATGTTATTACTAGAACAACTGTTTACAACTTGACTCTGGAAAATTGACACATGACTTGCTATTGTTGTCGGTAAACATTACCAGAACGTGAACTGTTGCATAAAACCCTTAGGTATGTAATTTAGGTGATTAGAACATGAATTTTGATGACACCTGATATTAACAACTCATGACATAAAACTAATAGAACTTCTAGACAATTAGAAAACAGTCACATTATCTGAGCATCACATTTAACATCAGACCAATACTTAGGATGACATCACTCACTGTCCAAATGGTGTGGCTACTTACTGTTTTCATTTTTTTCACTCTCCTTCATAAAAGTGGGATATATCACAAGTATTCATTTTTCATCGTCCTTTCATGGAACGGGGGTTACTGTATTCATTTTTCCACTTTCGTTGGTGGAAGTGGGGTAAGCTGCATGTATTCATTTTTCCTCTTCCTTACAGAACGAGGGATAATACTGATATATATATATACACACACACACATATATATAATACTGATAATACTGATATATATATACACACACACATTTTTCCTCCTCTTTTATGGAATAAGGGGTTACACTGATACATACATTTTTCATCTTTCTTTCGTGGATTGAGGGGTTATATTGCTGAAATCATTTTTCCAACATTCACACTGATAGCGGGGTTATATAACAAAACATGTTTCCTGCACATCATGTCCTTGGACATGAGTCACAACCTACGATTAGTACAACAATCACATGGACTAGAACAGTTACCACACAATGATACATTGCAAACTCGTAAGCATGTCTTTTTATAGTTGTTACATTTCAGTAGTTTACTTTACTTGTCTTTAATTATTCATAGCCTACTACACTTGTTCAGTAATTAATTTTCTTGCATTGCATTATTATGCTTGTTGCTTCGTACATAAACCGTCTGCTTGGATTGCATATAATCTACTATGATCCAATCTTGCATCTCTCAGTGTTAAACAGGTCTTCTAGAGAGTTTCAGAGTTATATGACTAGCTTTCATCCCTTTGGGCCATGCACAGAGTTTTTGTGACTGCTTGTTCAAGTATATTTTTCAGTATAATTCTATTTTGCCTATATAGTTTTTACTGGTAAACAGCAAGACCTGCAAATCTTGTAATTCGTGATGACACCCTGAAACTGGGTCGTTGCAAGTTTGGTTCGATTAGAGAGTGCAATTTTTGATTTGGTATGGGGTTTGGTCTAATTAAAAGTTTTCAAGTTTCATTATTTTGGATGATATTGATTTTTTGGTTTAATTGTCTAAGAAACAATTAATTGCAATTGTTTGTTCGTATCATTAAGACAAAGCCTATCCAATCTGCAAGAATGGCTTGCACTTCAAAGGAGCATGTGCAACAAGGATACAGAAGCATAAGATTGTGTCAAATGATGAGTTCGAGAGATACACTATTTTCCAACCATTTCAAGGAACTCATATTACACCATCCTCATCTGCTATCAAATGTGATCCACTAGAAGTTTGATAATAAAAAAGGATTTTTATTGTAAAAAGGACAAAAGGTGGGATTTTTATTTAACAAAAATGGAAATAAAGTAGATAGTTGACCTCTTTAGGAGAGAATGCCGCTCTCCTAACTTTACCTTTGGGACTAAAGCCTCAATCTCCAATCTAGGGTTTGTGGACGCATAAAACAAATTATCTCTCAAATCAAGCATAATCCCCCAAATCCCATAGTCGGCCCTAATATAACAAAAGGCAAAATACAAAAAGTTTAGAATTTACAAAAATGCCCCTAATATTCGGATTTATGAAAATGCCCTTCATTATGTCGTGTGAAGACTCCTCCTTTGGTAGATGATGATCGCATCATTACTCCCCCAAAAGGGCCACATTGTCCTCAACGTGAAAGTCAGGAAATTGTTGTTGGATTGCCTCGAAAGATTCTCACGTAGCATCATAGTCTGGTAGCCCTCGCCGGCGGATTAGCACCTCCATAGCCTCCACAGCACCCTGGAGGACCCCCTTTACCTCCAGCGGCTCCATTAGCACATACATGTTGTCTGTCAGAGTAGGTGAAAGTATCGGTAAGATTATGTGATCCCCAATATCCTGTCGCAACTGAGACAAATGGAAAACGGGGTGGATGGTTGATATCGACGGTGATCTCAATATGTAAGCCATCTTCCCAATCTTGGCATCGATCTCAAACAGGCCATAGTAACGAGCCGCTAACTTTGCATTGCCACGGTACGTCAGAGACGTCTGTTGATACGGCCTCAGCTTCAGATAAACTTTGTTCCCAATAGCGAACTGTACATCCCTGTGATGACCATCAGCCTTAGACTTCATAATCTGTTTTGTGCGCGTCAAGTGTCTTTTTAGCTCTTCCAACACTATCCCTCTCCTCGAGGTACTGTTCCAACTAGGGGTGGAAAACGGATCGGGTGGGTTCGGGTTCAGGTTCGGGTCGGGTCAGATTTGACCCGGCCCGGATAGAGGTAAACCATAACCCGACCCAGATTGAATCCGATTCGGGTTCAGGTGACCCGACAAAATTCCTAGCCGAGTTCGGGTTAACCTGTCGGGTTAAGATTTGACTTATACACAACTGATCCTTTTTCGATATCCAGCTATTTATTAAGAGCCACCGGCAATTTATTAAGTGTTGCATAATTTCCAGCAGCTCGTCGATTAAACCGTACTGATGACGGTAAGGAAGTATAATTAATGTTACCATTTTATTAACGGAAGTAATAAAATTAACTAAAAAGTTGTATGTAAAGGGAATTGAATCCAAGACATCTTAAAGAAGAGGACAACAATTCAAACCGTATAAGCACAACTCCCATTGCAACTGTGTATTGAAGTTATATAAATTTATATAGAGAGAGAAAGTAAACCGGGTCGAATTCGGGTCATCCGGGTTGACATGCCAAACCCATACCCAACCCGGATTTTATCCGGGTTGGATTGGGTCAACCCGGATCCTACTTGACCCAGATTGACCCCTATCCATACCCGGTTAAGGATGCCGGGTTCGGGTCGGGTCGGGTCGGGCTCATTTTGCCACCCTAGCTCCAACTGGGACACCGGGGTCGAACTGCGGCTTAGTGGATCAGGTGCGAAGGATCTCGCCCATACAGAATCCAAAAGGGCATGCATTGTGCCGCCAAATAATAAGAGGTATTATACCAGTTTCCGCACATGCCAGCCACTTAGCCAATTGCTTGGGCAAATCTGAAGCAAAGCAACGTATGTACGTCTCCACACTCCTATCGACGACCTCCATCTAACCGTCAGTCTATAGATGGTAAGCGGTATTTCTTTTAAGTGTCGTCTCATGCACCTTAAATAACTCTCTCCAAAAGCTGCTCATAAACACATTATCTCTGTCAGAAACAATAGATGTTGAAAAATCATGTAAACGCAAAGCCTCCTTCGTGAATGTGATACGAACCGCTTGCCGTTTGGATCAAATCAGCGATTAATTGATCAAAACAGCGATTTAAAGGTGGAAAAAATGGAAAATAGTGGAAGAACGATGAGAAATTGAGAACTTGATAAGGATTCTTCGAGACGAATCAATCTCACAGCTTTTATTGAACGCCTAAAAGCCTAAACAGCATCAAATTGATAACTAGATTGTTCGAAGACAAATCAAGCATACCCTCCTAATGACGGCTAGCCCTAATTTATAAAGGGAAATGGGGATTTACTAATTTGGTCTGACTAGACCAAAATACCCCTGAAATGACTAACGCTAATTCCGGCCCCCACGCCTCCTCCTGCGCACGTAAACAATCGTGGGCTCCCCGCTTGCCGCTACCCCCGCGTGTGTGCCCGGCTCAAGTGGCGCGTCCGCATCAATACTCCCCCCTCAAAGAGCCACCTTGTCCTCAAGGTGGAAGTCGGGAAACTGCTCTTGCATCACGTCGTAGGCCTCCCAGGTCGCATCACAGTCCGGCAAACCCGCCCAATAAATCAGCACCTCCTTTCGCCGCCCCGGGCCCTGACGAACCGCCCTCACATCCACATGCTCGAGTAATACCTCCATGTCCTCCGTCAAGGTAGGAGGCAAAGTAGAAGACACCGCCTGATCTCCGATAGCCTTCCGCAGCTGTGACACGTGGAACACCGGATGTATCCCTGAGGACGCGGGCAACTCCAACCTGTACGCCACCTGGCCAATCCTGGCTACCACCCTGTATGGACCGAAATATCTAGCTGACAGCTTCTCATTCGGCCTCCTCGCCAGCGATCTCTGCCGGTACGGACGCAGCTTGAGATACACCATGTCTCCCACCTGAAACTGTACATCTCGACGATGCCCATCGGCCCTGGCCTTCATCATCTGCTGAGCGCGTAGCAGATGCTTCTTCAGCTCATCTAGCAAACTATCCCTCTCCCCCATGTACTCCTCCACCTGAGACACTGGAGTCTGTCTGTCACCAAAACGGAGCAAGGGTGGGGGATCCCTCCCGTACAGCACTCTAAATGGTGTCGTCCCTGCCGCGGAGTGGTACGAAGTATTGTACCAGTACTCTGCCCACGATAGCCACCTATGCCACTGACGTGGTGTCTCTGAGGCGAAGCATCGCAAGTATGTCGCTATGCTGCGGTTGACCACCTCCGTCTGGCCGTCGGTCTGGGGGTGGTAGGCCGTACTCCGCTTCAGGACCGTACCCTGCACCCTGAATATCTCCCGCCAGAAGCCACTCATAAAAACCTGGTCCCGGTCGGACACAATGGACCCGGGCACCCCATGTAACCGTATCACCTCCCTCGTGAAAGCAGTAGCTACCGACACTGCAGTGTATGGATGCTTCAATGGAATAAAGTGAGCGTACTTACTCAGGCGATCCACTACCACGAATATCACCGTGTAGCCATCGGACCGTGGTAGTCCATCAATGAAGTCCATTGTCACCTCCTTCCAAACCCTCTCCGGCAGTGCCAACGGCTGTAGTAGGCCCGCTGGAGCCATAGCCATGTACTTGTGACGTTGGCAAACGTCACAAGCTGCGACTAGGTGCGCGATCCTCTTCTTCATTCCAGGCCAATACAGCTCTCTGGCCATCCTCTGGTAGGTTTGATGTACCCCTGAATGGCCCCCGGTCACCGAACTGTGAAACTCCTGAAAGAGGACAGGTATGAACTCTGAGCTCCGTGGTATCACCATCCTCCCCTGGTACAACAATCTGCTCCCTACTACCGAGTAACCAACCGGTCCGTCCTCGCCACTCTGCAGTCTCTCCCGGATCTGTCGTAACTCCGCATCTGCCTCTGCCTCCTGCAACATCGGCTCCCAACCCAACCACATAGGCAGTGACAATGCCCTCAAGTCGATGCCCTCCTCCCTCCGTGACAAGGCATCAGCAGCCTTGTTCTCCAACCCGGGTCTGTACTCGATGTCGAACCGGTACCCCACCAGTTTGGACAACCAGTGCTGGTGCTCCTCAGTGACCAGCCTCTGCTCCAGTAAGTACTTGAGGCTCCGCTGGTCCGTGCGAACCACGAACTCCCGCCCCAACAAGTACGGCCGCCACTTCTGAATCGAGAAGACTATGGCCATCAGCTCCCGCTCATAGACTGATTTCAGTCGTGCTCTAGCGGTCAGCACCTGACTGAAATAAGCTATGGGTCTACCCTCCTGCATGAGTACCGCTCCCAGCCCGTACCCCGAGGCATCCGTCTCGACCACGAATGATATGCTGAAATCTGGCAAGGCTAGGACCGGTGCCGTCGTCATAGCCACCTTCAAGGCCTCAAAGGCCTTGGTGGCTTCCTCCCCCCACTTGAATCCGTCCTTCTTCAACTGCTCGGTGAGAGGCCACGCAATCGTGCTGTAACCCTTGACGAACTTCCTGTAGTAGCCCGTCAGCCCCAAAACCCCCTCAAAGCTCGTAGCGTAGTAGGAATCGGCCAATCTAGCATAGCTGATATCTTCGATCTGTCGGCCGCTACCCCCTCTGCCGACACTACATGGCCCAAGTACTCAATCCGCAGCTGCCCAAAGCTGCACTTCTTCCTGTTGGCGAAGAGCTGATTCGCCAACAACTCCTTGAACACTATCTCCAAGTGGCATATGTGTTCCTCCTTATCCCGGCTGTAGACCAGGATGTCGTCAAAAAATACAAGTATGAACCGCCGTAGGTAAGGCTGGAACACCTTGTTCATGAGTGCCTGGAACGTCGACGGAGCATTCGTCAAGCCAAAAGGCATGACGAGAAACTCGTAATGACCCTCATGGGTGCGAAAAGCGGTCTTCGGCACATCCTCTGGCCGCATCAGTATCTGGTGGTAACCCGCTCTCAAGTCGATCTTCGAAAAGACCGCTGCCCCATGTAGCTCGTCTAGCAGCTCGTCAATCACCGGAATAGGGAACTTGTCCGCGACAGTCTCCCTATTCAGCGCCCGGTAATCGACGCAAAATCTCCAACTCCAGTCTTTTTTCTTCACCAACAGCACTGGTGAAGAAAAAGGACTCACACTGGGCTGTATCACCCCCGCTTGCAGCATCTCCCGCACCAACCGCTCTATCTCGTCCTTCTGCGAATGCGGGTATCTGTATGGCCGCACGCTGACCGGAGCCCCATCCCCCCGTAGCACGATCGCATGCTCGTGTCCCCTCTGCGGTGGCAGCCCCTGTGGGCTCTGAAATACCTCCTGGTACTGCTCCAGCACCGGCTCCACCTCCCCTGCGGTCTCTGTCTGCTGCTCCTCCTCAGTCGACAACCCCTGGCACTCCACCAGGAAACCCTCACCCTCATCCTGCAACGCCCTAGTGATGGCCTTGAAGGCCACCACCGAAAAGCAGAGTGTAGGGTCTCCGGTCAGCACCACCGTCCGGTCGCCGTCCTGGAACTCCATCCGCAGGAGCTTCCAGTTCACCTTCATCTCCCCCAACTTCTTCAACCACTGTACCCCCAGAATGAGTCCACATTCCCCAACTACAGTGGTAAAAAGTCCTCCACTATCTGTATGCCCTGCAGCATCAGGCACACCCCCTTGCAGAGCCCAGCGCTCTCCTCCATCTTCCCCGTCCTCAGCAACACTGTGAATCTCTCCAACATGCTCAGATCCAGCCCATGGCGATCCACCAACTTCCTAGAAATGAAGTTGTGAGTCGCCCCACTATCAATAAGAACCGTCACTGCCTGCTCCGCCAACGTCCCTGATAACTTCATGGTATGATTCGGAGTGAATTCTACCACCGAGTTCAGGGAGACCTCCGTCACGTCCATGTGTATACTCGCCTCCTCCTCCGCCAACTGCTCGGGCTCCAGTACCTCCTCCTCATACTCCTCCTCGTCTGGTACGATCACAATCTGCAGCAACTTGCTCGCACATCGGTGACCGGGGCTGAACTTCTCGTCGCAACGGAAGCACAACCCTGCTGCACGCCTGGCCCGCATGTCCGCCTCTGTCAGTCGCCTGCCTGGTACCACCCCCGGCCTGACCTCTCCTCTAGGCGCCACTGGGACTCCTGCTGCTGGCCGTGGTGGAACTGGTGCTGCCGTGCTGCGCTGGCCCTGGGCTCCCCAAGCCCCTCTGATGCGCCTCTCCTCCGTGTGCTTCTCCTCAGCCATGTGGGCTAGACGGAGGACATCCTCCAAGTCATTGGGCCTCTGCATCCGAAGCTCTGCCCGTATCGAGGGCTTCAACCCCCTCATGAAGCTCCCGATCAACACCTGGTCAGACACCCCCCCCCCCCCCCCGCAACCTGCTAGCCAACATCTCAAACTTCTCCACGAAGTCCCTAACTGTCCCCTCCTGTCGCAGTGCTGACAACTGCTCATAGAAGTCCCCTCCGGACTTCTCCTGGAACCGGTCGAGAAGGTAAGAAGAGAGCACCTCCCAGGAACGAAAAGGAGAGCGGGCTGTCTTCCACCGGTACCAGGCTAGGGCCTTGTCCTCGAAATAGATCCCTATCGCACGCAGGACCTCCTCCTCTGTCAGCTGCATCACCTGAAAGTAACGCTCGGCCCGGTAAACCCAGCCGTCCGGATCGGTGCCATCAAACGTCGGCATCTTCAGCTTCTTCAGCCTTCGATCCGCGTTTATGTCACCGTACTGTGCTCCAACCCCCCTAGGGATGCCTCCCTGCACCATCACGCCCCCCTGCCCCCCTCCGGGGCCTCCGTCGCCGCCCTCGTACAGCTCATCAGGCCATTGAGGTCGCTCCTTATCCCCGCAGGGATGTAGTTCCCCAAACAATCCGGTAGTCGGGGAGGTGGTGCAAAAATGGGCCCTCTAGCGCCTCCGTGATGCTGAACGGGAGCTGTCCGGCCCTCCAGATGGCCCCCTGGGCCCCAAAATTGGGCCGCAGGAGCCCCAATCGTCATCCCGGGAGCCCCTCTTCCTCCGTCGGGTCTCGCCGTCGTCCCTGGGGTTGAACAAACCCCGCCACGCCCCCAAAAGGCCTCAGTGGTCTCGCCGGGCCTCCAAAACGCGCTGCCGTACCCCCAAAAGGGGTTTCCCAGCCTTCCGCGCCCCCCAGCAGAGGCGCCCCGCCTCCAGCGCCCCCCGCTGGGGGGGCCCAGCCACCTGCGCCCCCCTGCGGGGGCGTCCCGCCACCTGCGCCCCCGGATGGGGGCGCCCAGCCACCCGCGCCCCCGGATGGGGGCGCTCCGCCACCCGCGCCCCCGCCTGGGGGCGCCCAGCCTCCCGCGCCCCCGGATGGGGGCGCTCCGCCTCCCGCGCCCCCGGATGGGGGCGCGCTGCTGTCGGCAGGCCCTATTGGGCCTGTCAAACTTACGGCAGGCCCAGTGGGGCCCGCCGTGCTTGCCGTCTGGTCTGGGTGGGTCCCACTTCCTTCCCCCGCAAACCCTAGAAGATTTGGGCCGCCGCCGTCTTGGTCTGGAAAATTTGTAGCCGCCGCTTCGACAAAAAACCCTTCCGGCCTCTTGCCTCGATCTCCTCCTACGGCCGCCGAGATGGTTTGGAGCATCGCCATCATCATTGGGATTTGAGCAATCTCTCTCGCCGTTTTCGCCGCCTCGATCCTCATGTGTTTGAGTTCGGCTTGGATGTCCTCTTGCGTATGGGCGTGATCCTTATTGGAGATCTCCATGGCCGTCTTCAATGATTGAATATCATCACCCATGGCTTTCTTTAATTCCTCCATCTCGCGGTTGATTTCTTCACGAAACCCTTGAAGCCGTTCCTCCGTCGCGCCGCTTCTTGTTCCTCCCGCCATTAGATCTCACCGCTCTGATACCAATTTGATACGAACCGCTTGCCGTTTGGATCAAATCAGCGATTAATTGATCAAAACAGCGATTTAAAAGTGGAAAAAATGGAAAATAGTGGAAGAACAATGAGAAATTGAGAACTTGATAAGGATTCTTCGAGACGAATCAATCTCCCAGCTTTTATTGAACGCCTAAAAGCCTAAACAGCATCAAATTGATAACTAGATTGTTCGAAGACAAATCAAGCATACCCTCCTAATGACGGCTAGCCCTAATTTATAAAGGGAAATGGGGATTTACTAATTTGGTCTGACTAGACCAAAATACCCCTGAAATGACTAACGCTAATTCCGGCCCCCACGCCTCCTCCTGCGCACGTAAACAATCGTGGGCTCCCCGCTTACCGCTACCCCCGCGCGTGTGCCCGGCTCAAGTGGCGCGTCCGCATCAGAATGTTTTCACCACTGTCGTCGTATAGGGATGTCACAGAGCTATGAAGTGAGCATACTTGCTGAAATATGATAGAAAACCCCTTCCGATCTCGATAGCCCCATGATGAAATCCATAGTAAACTCCTCTAATACCCTATCAGACAATGATATCGGTTGTAGCAACCATGCGGGGGCCACCACTAAATATGTGTGATGTTCACAGACATCATAACCCGCAACCATCCAGGCGATGTCCTTCATCCACGTCCGATAGAGCTCTCTTGACATCCTCATGTATGTCTACCGCACTCCAGAATGTCCTCCCACCGCGCTGCCTGGAACTCCTGAAAAATCAACGGTATATGCGATGAAGTGAGAGGCAAGCCAGCAACCCTGGTATAGCAGCCTCTGTCCCACCAATGTGTATCATGAGTGCTCCGTCGAACCCTGCAACAGTGCAACCCGTATCTGGGCCAATCCCTCGTCAGCCTCTATCTCCTCCTACAGGGGCTCCTGATCCAACACCGACACTGAGATAGCCGCCACATATATCACATCCTCTCTGTGGGATAAGGCACCAGCTGCCTTGTTTTCCAATTCCGGCATATACAGTTCTCAAAGGTGTATCCAATGAGTTTAGAAAGCCACCTCTGGTTCTCCTCCGTGACCATGCGCTGGTCCAGCAGTATCGCGAGCACGATCACCATCAATTCCCACTCATATACTGACTTAAGCCTTGCTCGTGCCATCAAGACCTGACTGAAATATGCCACTGGCCTCTTGATGTGTCCATATTTTCTACACATTTATCGCATCATTTCACGCCATTTTAGTTGCTCGAAACTCATTTTTATCGCTCGTTTGATAGTTTATCGTATTATATTACATTCGGAGCTTTATTCTCATTTTCAGGAGTTTCGAGGCGATTTGGAGCAAGTTGGAGTTATGGACACATCTGAGCTAGCCGGAGCATCAATGTCACAATCTACTATGTACTTGACTTGGTGGAAGAAGAAGATTTGAGGAGGAGAAAAGAGAGGAAGAAGAAAGAGCAAGAGAATGCAAAACTCCAAAGGCCTGTCAGCATTTCTAGTTAGCTCGGTCAAATGGCCCAAGCCACTCGGTCTGAGCAAGTAGGGCCAAGGAGCTGGAGCGTAAGCACTTTCCAGTGCTCGAGTTCAAAGACCACTCGAACCGAGTAGCCGAGCTACTCGGTCGAGTGGATATTCATGGCAACCACTATTCTCAATGTCAAATTCGAGTTCTGCAGCTCGACCGAGTAGAGTCAGACACTCGGTCGAGCATGTGATGCAAAAGAGAAGATCTTCGACACTTAGTTGATTCGAGGAACAAGTAAGCCACTCGACCGGGTAGTTTTGCTACTCGGTCGAGTAGGAATTACAACAGAACGACATTTTCAAGGCTTCTGCAACCCTCTGCAGCTCGACCGAGCGGACACGTTCACTCGACCGAGTGCCAAGGTGACTCGGTCGTGTGGAATATGAGGCAGAGCAACGATTTGAAGCCATCTTTCAACCTCTGCAGCTCGACCGAGTGGCACCTCCACTCGGTCCGAGTGATTGATTCTCCAGCTGAAGATCAAAGGCGTCGACGGCGCGCCAACGCCCGACTCGGACCGATCGGCACAGCCACTCGGTCAAGTCGGGCGACTCTCCAGACGCAAGGGCTGATTCGACTTATGGGTTTTATCTGATTTTGTGGCTCCCAACCCATATGTATATAAACAATATTTCCTTCCTAGGTTAGAGAGACTTCTTAAGAGAGTTTTGAGGGTTAGTTTAATTCCTTTGAGCCATCGTTATTGCTTTTGGGAAGAAAGTTTGGATTTTTGGAGATGCTTTTGCTTGGAATCTTGTTTGATCTGAATTTTCTGAAGAAGACTTCTTATTTCCATTGGTTTGGTATTGTTTTCCTCACTCATCTCTATTGTTTTTATGTCTATTGTTGCGACGATATCTTATTCTAATGCTACCATGGTTTGAGGTATCGGCCGAAACCCTAGGGTTTCGGCCGTTTCGTCCCAGTATCGGAGGAAAACGGGACGAAACCAGAGGGAAGGTTCCGGTTTCGGTCGAAATGCCAACGGTCCAACCGAAACTGGCAAAAACAAGAAGAAAAAACAGAAAAAAGAAGTTCAACAAAAAATGCAAAAAAATCAAAAAAAAGAAGAATAACAAGAAAAAGAAGAGGTAGAAGAAGAGAGAGAGAAATTACTTGAACTTACCTCTATTCACCGCATTTGCCTCCACCTACGTCTGATCTTTGCCTCTGAATACCTCGAAACTCACCGCCTCCTCCTCCGAATGCCTCCGATCTCGTCGCGTCCTTTGTATGATCTCTAGGTTGAAGTGAGAGGATGCGGTTGAAGCACGAGAGATAATGATGTAAATATCTGCTATTCACATTACAAATTTTGCTAAACATAGTTTCGGAAGTTTGCCATTCTCTCAACATTTTAATAGAAAACTTGTAAATAAATGCAATATTTTTAGCAAAATGTGGAGTGTGAGTAGCATCACTAAGTGGAGTGGAGTCTCCACTAATACCTGATGCGCACACTACATATTTTGCTAAAAAATATTGCACTCTACCTTACTACACATACTACACATTTTGTTAAAAACTTAAAATATTGCATTACACTAGTGTCTTGCACATTTATTTACATTTATTTATAAAATCCAGGCACTTACAGAAAAATTAATGTATATAGTGTATAAATATTTAAAATATATAGTATATAAATATTAAAAGTATCTTCGAAACCGATACCGATACCCGAAACGAAACTGCCGAAACTCCCGATACGGACGAAACCGGGACTTGCTTCCAAAACCACCGAAACGGGCGATACCGATACCGAAACCTAAATTTTGGAAAGAGCAATACCGAGACCAAAACCGAGACCTAAAACCTTGATTGCTACTATTGTTTTCATTGTTTTTTCTATGAATTGTGAGTAGTTCTATCTAAGGCTAATGGATGAACCCGAGAATTTTAAAATTTAGAAGTAAAGTTGTGATTTTTAAGTTAATTTGGTGATTAAGGGACGTGATGTGGTTGATCTAACCAAGTTTATAGCGTTCTCTCTAGGATTTGTGATCCACGATAGTGGCACTTGCCCTAGAAATTATCATATAAGCTTGATTAGGATCGTTAGTGGATTCACTTAGAGTTCGTGATCCACGATAATGGCACGCACTTAAAGGGTCTCCACCGATGCCCTATATCACTAATTGATGAACTACGATAGTAGCATCAATAAGAGCCATCATATCACGGATCGAAGCTCTAATTCATAATAGTGACGTGAGTGTAGATTGAGAAACAATTGTCGATTGTAATGCTCGTATTGCGTGTGAAGCCATCCACGATGGTGAGGCCGAGCACGGGATATGTTAGATGAGTTAGATGAGTAGTTCAACGATAGTTGGCAACGAATTTCACATTTAGACACGACAATCTCACCCTATAAAACCAATTCTAACCTAGAAGTTATAACCTAGCATCGACATTCACCGATCCTAGTGGTGATTCCTAGTGCCCTAGTTTCCATTCTATTGATAGTTTTTGTGAGAGGTAATCGTGACAATCTTTGGATACAACCCACAACTGACAAAGTCTAAACTCTGAACAAAAACCCAAGACCTTAACCAAACACCTTCCCTGTGGATTGACAACCTTTACTATATTACAAAGCCTCGACACCGTGCACTTGCGGATTCGAACAAGCTTTTGGCGCCATTGCCGGGAGGCAACGGTTTACTTGGGTTATTTTTCTTAGTTGGAGGCTTGTTGGTTTCTCCATCCACTTCTTACCGCACCCTACTTTTTATTCTTTTCTTTTTGTTACCGATATCTCCTCTGAGTTTGTTGATTGTGCATGAACACTCATCTTGTGTGATCCAATGATCTACAATTTGACCCCGAGATCGAAAGAACTGCAAGGAAACTCAAAGATGAGCGGAGGCAGAAATTTCTGGAGGACCAAATGGCAGATCAACCCCCTCTGCCACATCTATGTCAGAACAATATTCAGGATTACAGGAAGCACAATCTTTCAAATATTTCTTCTATCTTGAGACCGCAGCTGGTGGCAGGAAACTTTGAATTGAAGAGGGCTTGATATCTTTGATGCAGCAGGATGCCTTCCATGGACTTCCTCACGAGAACCCCATTGATCTATTCTTGGCAAAGTATGCTACATTTCAGGTAACCAATGTGAGTGAAAATGATATCCGACTTCGATTGCTCCCGTTCACACTTCGGGGCAAGGCGGTATATTGGTTGAGGGCACATCCTACGAACACATTCAAGACTTGGGAGCAGATGGCCTTAGCTTTGGTTAACAAGTATTTTCCACCGTCCAAAACGGTGAGGATTATGAGCGTCATCACTTCCTTCAAGCAACTCACACAAGAGTTTTTATATGAAGCATGGGAACGCTTCAAAGACTTGCAGCACCAGTGCCCGCACCCCGGAGTACAAGATTGGGATCTCATTCAAAGCTTTTACAATGGATTGAAGCCAGAGACAAAGATAATCATCGATGCTTCTGCTAATGTAACATTATTGGCTAAGCTTCCAGAGGAGACCACATCACTATTGGAGCAGATGGCCTCCAACAATCAACAATGAAGCGATAATCGCTCAACACCATCTAGGAGTACCGGTGGAAGCCACTCTGATTTGAAGCTAGCTACGAATCTTGACGGGCAACTTGAGAGTCTCTCAAAGCAAGTTGCTCGCATTGAACAGAGGTTGAGTGTCATTCCTACATCTTCAAAGGCTCCAGTTTGTGCAGCATAGGAAGATTACGCCAAGCAAAGGTACACTCCAATTGAATGTTTTTTTGATGAAACTGACGTACCAGCAGAGCAAATCAACTACATATCAGGTGATGGGAGTAATCCAAGGCCACAATGGACAAATCCGGCCTGGAAGACACATCCAGGATTCTCCTACAGCAACCACAATGGAGCCATACAACCACCCACTCAACCAAGGCCACAACAACCTCCACCTCAGCCACAAGCACCTCAACAGCAGCAGCAGTATGGGTCTAGGCCAGCTGGGCCTTATAGACCGCCGGGCTAATACAACTGTCAACCATTTCAATAATATTAACAACCGGTGGCACCTAAATCAGGCGTGGAGGAGGCATTAGAAGCTTTCATCAATGCCCAAGCCAAGAAAAATGCAGAGTTGGTGGCTACTAAGAAGCAGCTTTCTATCACCGTAGATCAGTTGACAGCCAAATGAGCCAACTTACCAAGGCTCAAGGAAAGCTTCCGGCTCAATCTGAGCCTAATCCAAGGGGGCACGTCAATGCGGTGGTGGTAGTGACAACAAGAGGAGGGAAGACCACCGATGTAGTTATGGTACAGGTTCCAAAGCTAGTGGACCTACAACCCACGACGATCATTAATAAAGAGGATCTCATAGCTCCGAAGCCGACTATATTGGTGAATCAAGAGAAGGACGTCGAAGAACCATCTGGCTGCAGAGAAGGAGACATCACCCATCCCTTTGGCCATTCCCATTGCTACGGTACCGGTTGACACTCCACCTTCTGTTGAGAAAAAGATTCAGAAATCTACGCCAAATGATACTGAAAAAGTTAAGTGAAGTCGCCCTACAGCTCCTTGCCCACAGAGGCTAGCCATGGCGAAGCTTGAGAAGAAATATGCTAAATGTATAAAGCTTCTGAAGGGTGTTAACTTGAACATCCCTTTCATGGATGCATTGACGGATATCCCGACTTATGCAAAATTCTTGAAGGATTTGATGGCGGGAAGGATGAAGCAAGAAGCCGTCATGCTAGCAGAAATTTGCACGTCGGTCATGAAGAACACGTTGCCAAGGAAGCTTCCCGACCCCGGCAGTTTCACGGTGCCATGCTCCATTGGCGGCATCCCTATCAAGAGAGCATTAGTGGATTTGGGAGCGAGCATTAGTTTGATGCCGCTCTCTATTTTCAAGAGACTAAACACTGGGATGGAGTTGGAGCCCACGGCTATGAGTATACAGTTGGCGGATCAATCCGTCACCTACCCAAAAGGCATTGCTCGGGACGTTATTTTGCAGGTGCCGGGAGGAATTAGTTTGCCGGTGGACTTCGTGATCATGGATATGTCTGAAGATGGAAGCACCCAACTGATATTAGGACGTCCTTTCATGGCTACAGCTGGAGGCCTTATAGACGTCCGTCAAGGGACACTATCGATGAATGTTGGGAATATCGAAATAGAGTTCCACTTGCAAAACCTGATGAAGGAGCGTTTTTCCCATGAAGATGCAAGTTACTTGGAGCTCGTAGAGGAGGAAGTTACCGAGGACTTCACCATTGAGGAGGTCTTGAAGGACCCCATGAGGCAAGAATTAGAAGATAACGGCGACGTCACATACACAGATACACTATGGCATTGGCCGACAACCTGAAGGTATTGGATTAGGAACCACCAAACGCACCACATCCTCGACGATATCTAGAAGCAGAAAATGATGACGACCCCGAGGCCGTCAAGATCCGTGAGCACATCAACAAGGCGTCTTTGGAGCGCCAATCAAAGACGGACAACATTGATGAGACTGCTGAAGGTCCACGGGATTCGATAGGCCAACTACCACCTCATGGCCTTATTAGAAAGCATGATGAACACATCTCTTTTGCGCCAAATATTTTGAAGCGACTGTGAAAATCTAAAGGGGTCGAGCTTACGACTTTAAACAAGCACTTATCGGGAGGCAACCCGAATTTTTTTAGTTTTAGTTTTTATTTCTTTCTTTTCTTTCATTTTATTCAAAAATCCAACACAAAAACAATTTTAAATGTATTTAAAAATCTAAAAATATAAAAATTTCTGACGCTTAAACTTTTGTACAAGTACTTAATGAAGGGAGCGCGGAAAACGATGAAGCAACGATAGAGAAATCGAATGGAGAAGAAGGGGAGTAGTTTTTCCACTTTGGGAGTAAAAAGGGATCTACTCGACCGAGTGGCATTGCCACTCGGTCCGAGTTAGAGGAACCTACAGAAGGAGGCAATTCAGCACACTTTTTATATTTTCACTCGGCCGAGTGACCTAAGCCACTCGGTCGAGTCGGTTGGTCTGCATGAACAAGGCGAAAACATCACTCTGTCGTCATTTTGACTCGACCGAGTGGAGTAAGCCACTCGGTCGAGGGCCGGAGCCTGCAGAGAAAGCGAAAAGAGGCACTCGGTCGTATATTTGACTCGACCGAGTGGAGTAAGCCACTTGGTCGAGTGAAGACGCCCTGCAGATAATGGGAAAAGGCCACTTTGTTTTAATTTTGTCTCGACCGAGTGACCTAGGTCACTCAGCTGAGCGACCGACTAAACGAGCTGGAGGCCACACCGATTCGAACGCAGCTCGGTAGAGCTGTTTAGCTCGACTCGACCTCATATAAAAGCCCTAACAGCCCCTTCCCTTTCCCCTAATTTCCTCCACATATTCAACCGAGTTCACATCCCTCTCGTTCCGCTCGACCCGACCTCCTCCTCCATCGCCAGCGCCGCCAGTCCGACCGAGTCGCCCCTTTTACTCGGTCGATTCCACATCTCCCATCTCATCTTCATCTCTCACATCTCCACCTCTCTCTCTATCTCAATCTCTTTAACCACTACAACCCTAAAATTTTCAATTTTTAACACTAATCTCCATCGATTTCGTAAGATTGCGACTAATGCCCTTATTTATTCTTTTTGCAGGTTGATTGGAGCTAGGGGGACTTCATTTGGGTTTGGATTCTCTTTCAGACAAGCTTGGGGGAGGATATTTGCTTCTAGGGCATCGCACGAGTATCACTTCCGGACATCTTACTTCAGATTGGTATACACGTTCCTATACTCTTTACTTTACGTACCATATACCATGATTCACTTTCGTTCGTATTATTTTACATATCATGCCACCTAGGACACAGGGTAGAAAACCCCCGACGAAGAAGCGAAAAATTGGCAATGCCGGTGCTTCTTCTCGTCGAACACGTGCACGCATTCGCACACCATCATCATCCACACCCACTCCATCTCCACCCACATCTCCAACCCCATTTGCACTCGAACTCCCATCCACGAGTGATCCCACCCCCACACCTCCATCCCAACCATCTCAGGAAACCTTGAACACTTATGGCATTGTGTTTAAAGATAACGTTCATCGCCAAAAATTTGAGACCATATCGAGGCGCCATATCATCCCCACTAGGTTTGCAGATATTCCAGCCCTAGAGAGCTTAGAGTTATTAGAGGGTACGCGTAGGCTATACCAAGCCATAGGTTGGGGGGATTTCTTATCGATGACGGTGAAAACCTACGTCCGCCTCACCTACAAGGCGTTGAGTTCTATCTTTAGAACTGGCCAAGACATCATGTTTAGGATTTTGGACCGTGACGTAGAGGTTACCTACGACATGCTCCGAGCCTTCTTTAGCTGGCCTCATATCCCCTATCCCCGACCCTGCTTTGCCCTATGCACCGGGCATGGATACATCTACTTTCAATCGTGATAACTTCTGGGCACTGATAGCTGGCCTACCCCGCTTTAACCCCAGTAGTGCGAAATCATCTTCCATCATTCATCTGTATCTTCGCTTTGCCCAGCGCCACCTAACCACGACCATATTCTGACAGCCTGAGCCTGGCACTATCTCCACCACCGAGTTGATCCATCTGAGTGGGATGACCAGACCCATCAGACATCATGACGACGGCACCCTCCACCCTCACCTCCTGTCTGACACAGCCCGTTGGTTGTACGACCGCCTACTTTCCACGGCCTCCTCCTCGAAGGAGATTTGTTGTGAAGGTTTTTTCACCCTCCTAGCCTTCATATTAGGATTAGATCTTCATGCCAATCTTTTGGCAGTGACTGGGCCCACCACCTTGACGATAGACGTGCTTGCACGTATGCATATCATTAGGCCTCATAGTCGCCGCCACTGGGTCAATCTTCTAGGTCCCGAGCAAGAGCAGCATATGATCCTACTGCGTCCTGATTTGACTCGTATTGAGCCTGTTCATAGAGACTGGCTTCTTCTTGGTACACCTATCCCAAACATTCATGAGCTTGAGCCTAGAGTAGAGGCCGCTGAGGAAAGAGATAGCGACTGGAAGCTTAGTTCTGAGGGAGAGCCTGAGAAAGCAGCTACCACCACCACTACCACCACTTCTGATCCTATAGCGAGCACGTCTGTCTCCACATCTATTGTTGCTCCTACGACCACAACCACCACCACACCTACTGAGAGTTCTGGAGTAGTTCCCACCACCGCCCCTGAGATTCCTACACCTACACCATCTTCTCCACTACCCGCTTCTGAGGGTATTCCAGTATCTGTCGCTCATGCATCTACCATTGAGCCTGTATTTATTGAGCCTGCACTTGCTATCCCCACTTCTGTCGCCTCTGCACCTGTGGACTCTGTTCCTATTGTTTCTATTCCTGTCGAGTCCACACCTATAGTGTCTGTGCTTCCTTCTGAGAGCGTTTCTGTCTCCATCACTGCCGTATTTTCAGACAGCGTCGTGGTATCTGTCTCCATTTCTGTCGCCACGACGTATGTATCTGCACCTGATCTTACTTCCATTCATGTTTCCACATCTGCTGAGCCTACACGTAGATCGCCCTCCCCCGAGTTTGCTTTTTGACCTCGTGCACACGCACGAACACATAGGGAGAGGGGCAAATCTAGCGGTGCACATCCAGCTGGTCGTTCCCGCTGCACTGACACATGTCTTACTACGGTAGAGACTGAGATTGCCGGTTTGAAGCGTGACTTTACTGCCCTCACTCGGGCAGTCTCTTCCTACCATCGTTCAGTGGAGGCGACCCCGCGAGATGTTAAGGAGATTCTAGAGATTCTTAGAGCATGAGGTGCACCACTTGTACCACTAGCACCAGTTGCTCCTACTGTATCTCCAGTAGTACTACCACAAGCATCTTCTGTACCATCATCTGATCCCACATCTGATCCACAACAATGGGACCCATCACCACCTCCATAGGATGGTGCCGCTGTCTGATTCGATATTTTTCTCCAGTTCTCCCATATTATTTTCGGTGCTTATCTGTCCACACGGGGCCCAGTATTGTATAGCTTGGGGGAGAATATAGTCACTGCATCTATCATCATTTCATCATCTGTGTGCATGATTTGCATCTAAGCATTAGGACATGCATTTGCATTAGCACATATTTTCCTTTTATTTCTCTTATTTCTAGGATTTCCATTTTGTTCTATTTCATCCCTCCCTCCCACCCTTACCATCGATTTCCATCTTTACACACATGCTCTCAACAGTGAGGACACTAAAGTGTTTAGTTTGGAGATGAGCGCTATCGCTTTGTATCTATTCTTATTTCATTTTTTCACTTTTTCTCTTCATTTATCCATCTTCCTGTTTTTCTTTTTTTAGAAGCATCATGTTTTTCTCTCTTTTGTGTGCTTGCATGTTGATTTTTATTTTATTTTCTCTATTTTATTTTCTTTCTTTTGCTATATGAATTCTAGTGATGTCATCTCTTATGCTTTCACTAGTGTCACAACGCTTATTCTTTATGACATGCTACCCAGAATATTTCATAACCTTGATCTTTATAAGTACTTGCAATAAATTTCTTTTGATGATCTCTCTAGCGTGAGTACGTAAAGCCTATTGAAACTGAATGTGCAGAGTAGTGTTTAGTATGCTTTCGTTGGATACACATCAAGATTCATACATCATTAGCATATCTGAAGACATGCTATTATTTCTTATTCAAAATTCTTGTTGCATGCTTATTTGAAAAACTCTACCGCTTGACTTCACTGCTTATTGATAGGATTAGGAATACGCATGCTTATAAGCGAGTTTAGTTGATGCATTATCTTACTAAACCGTTTGTGCACGCTTTTGAGTGAACCGAGTGTTATATCAATTCCTTCTCCACATATACCTTATATTCTCTACATGTCACTTGATTTTCCTCCCCAGACTATTTTTATTACATCCATTCCCAAAGTTCCCTACAAATACAAAGTTTGCTCCAAAAAGATCCAAAAAGTCAAAAATGAGCCAATGAGCCAAAAAGGAGCCAAAAATCAAAAGATTCAAACTCCATTGCTCCTACAAAAGTCCAAAAAGAAACAAAGTTTCAAAAATTCAAAGAATATCTCAAATCTCATCCCTTGGAGCAATTACATGTCCTTTTTGGAAAACAAAAATACTAAAAATACTAAAATTTCAAATTCACAAAAACTCCTTTGATGTGATACATCAATTCAAGCTTGGGGGGGGAAATCTTTTGACCAAATGAGTGAGCATGACATAATAGTGGAGTTGTGCACGAACGAAAAGTTTGATAATCCTAAAACTTAATGAAACAATTGAGTTACGGGGATTTCCTATGATTTTATATGAGTATGTGTATATCTCGATTTCTATTCTATTATATACTGCATGCCTTGTGTGAAATTTCTACTCTTCAGTTATAGCTTTTGATTCAAAAGTGTGTCGTCAATGTTATGTATATTCAACGCTATGAAACATAGGATGTGGATATAGGCTAAGAGTATGAACCCAAGAGAGATCCCCTTTTATTCAATCTTAACTCTCAAGTACTTCATTTGTTTAAGATGTGAGATCTCTGTGGTAGCGTGTTAGTTATTTTCAGAACTGTTGTGATATGTGGTAAATAACATGAGATCTGATAGAACAATCTAGCGACCCTCTCCTTTTTGAGTTCTTTTTCGTTTTATTATTTTCATCTCCCGGTAAACTTCCTATTCGTCTTCTTCAAAGACGAGTAAGAGGTAAGCTTGGAGGATTTTGATGTGTCCATATTTTCTATACATTTATCGCATCATTCACGACATTTTAGTCGCTCGAAACTCATTTTTATCACTGGTTTGATTGTTTATCGTATTATATTACTTTCGGAGCTTTATTCTCATTTGAAGGAGTTTCGAGGCGATTTGGAGCAAGTTAGAGTTATGGACACATCCGAACTAACCGGAGCATCAATGGCATAGTCTACTAGGTGCTTGACTTAGTGGAAAAAGAAGATTTGAGGAGGAGAAGAGAGAGGAAGAAGAAAGAGAGCAAGAGAATGCAAAACTCCAAGGGCCTATCAGCATTTCCAGTTAATGGTCACGGTGTCATGGTTGGTACGGGTCATGTAGTGCATAATAGTCTCCAACTCGGGTCATGTCATCCCGCTCCTCGTTCTCCAAGTCTGCATCTCCCAGTCTGACCCTCATCCATCTCCAAAATCTTCAGGGATATCCTCGTAGTACCTGTCAACTCATCATACTCCAAGGTCAGTCGTTGGGGCCCGCCCCTGAAGAAATCAACACTGCAATCCTCCCGGAGCTCCTTCATACCCTCGCCAAAGTCTCGACGAGGTCGTACATGGTCCTTGCCCCTCAGTGGGGCCGCCAAGGGTTCCAATACCCCCTGACGGGGGCCCTGACATGTCTGCCCAGTGCCCAACCGAGCCCTGGCGGCCCGCCAGGGAGGTGGCGAAGCCCTGGTGGGCCGCCAGAGAGCCGCGAGGCTCCTAGCAATCTCGATGGGCCTCGTCGGCCTTCGGCGCCCCTCCTCGAACCTAGTGGGCTCTCGTTCCTCGTTGTGTCACGCAGTCACCTCCTTTATTGATGTAATCCTCCTCTGACACCAGGTCTGCATCGGATAGGAGCCTCTTGCGCAAAGACTCGATCTTTTCCGTTCCCTTCACTAAAAATTTCTCATTTTGCAATAAATCTGGGTTGTCAACCAGAGCTGACCTCCCCGCCTTTGCCAACGACTGATTTGTTGGTTCGTCTGATGCATCTGATGCGAAAGCTGTAGGTTCGTCTGATTGAGGATTTCAAGGACTCGCTAGATCTGTCGATTCGTCGCATGTTTGTGCTCCTCTATGCTTCTCTTCAACTCCTTGATCTCGCCATCGTATATTTCTTCCAAGGCCTCATATTTCTACTTCGATCTCGTGGTCGTCATGTGAATCGTACTGCTCTGATACCAATTTAATGTGTTAGGGTTTTGATAATAAAAAGAATATTTTTATTGTGGAAAAGGGAAAAAAGATGAGATTTTTATTTAATAGAAGTGGAAATAAAGTAGATAGTTGATCTCTTTAGGAGAGGAGATCGCTCTCCTAACTTTACCATCGAGACTAAAGCCTAAATCTCCCAATCTAGGTTTTGTGGACGCCTAGAACAAATTATCTCTCAAATCAAGCATAATCCCCCAAATCCCCAAGCCGGCCCTAATATAACACAAGGCAAAATACGGAAAGTTCAGAATTTATGAAAACGCCCCCCTAATACTAAGATTTACGAAAATGCCCTCCGCCATGCAGCGCGGCTACGTGATGATCGCATCACTATCATTCAAGAGATACCGTATGTTTGAAAAGTTTCGAGTGTCTCACGTTACACCATCCTCATTTGCTACCACTTTAACACAAACAAGCAATTATCCTAAAATACTTAGGTTATTAGCTCGCATCTGATAACATAAATGGAAACAAAGATATCTTACTTGACTTAGATTCTTCATCACCACTTTTGACAAAAACTTTAGCAAATGGTTCTACAGCGTGTAATGCTAGAGCTATTCCAGTTGTACCATAGTCTTATGTTTACTATATTTAAAGAAAGATTAGAGAATTCGGTTTCGGTCTCGGTCTTTTGTGGAATTTCAGGTTTCGGTTAGTTTCGTTTGTTTCAGAGTTTTCAAAGTTTCATTTCGTTCGTACTGATAGTTTCAATAGTTTTGTTTCGGGTATCGGTTTCGGTTTCAGATATTTTCTTTTAATGTATATACACATAGTTATGTATTATATATATAGTTATACCATATTTTTATACAATTACATAAACCGATAATTTATACTAGATATATAGTTATATAAAATTTTAGCTGAAACTTCTTTAGGACCACATCCAACCCATTATTATTTTATTAATATAAAATAATAATAGTGCATAAAATGATGGAGCATAAATCTGATCTCATTATACAAAAAACGAAGAAAACAAAGCAAAAGATAAAAATCTCACGACAAATCATCATCATCCGGTTGTGGTTCCGGTTGTGGTCAAGAATAGTTAAGTGCATAGCAATATTGGAGCTGATCTGACCCTAAAAATGATATCATGTTATCATATGCGGAGCTCCAGCTTTACCCGATAAAAGGTATGCCATGACTGTTGGGGTCCTGAAGATGGCAAACAAACACTAGATTAGGTGATTAGTGTTTCTTAAAAATTAATGCTAAGTATAAAATTAAACCCACTATGATTTGCTTAAGTCTCTTAAGGAAATTTCTCATTTAGTATTTAATCAAAAAAATATTCTTACAATATAAAAATGAGAGTTATGCAACGGAAGTTAAAATACAAAATAATTGCAAGTAATGAAAATAGAGAGAGACAATCAACAATCGCAAATACACGGATCTTTCTCTTGGTTCGCCCCACTCGCGGGCTACGTCTAGTCCCCAAGCACTATGGGATTTTCCACTATCCAAGCTCTCACCCAAGACAGCAACTTGCCTCAAATTTGATAGCTTCTACAACACACCTAGCTCCACTTGCTATGAATTTCAACCACCTAGCCTCTAACTAGGGTTGCCAATACAACAACTCAACCTCACCAAGTGAGGACCTCAACACTTGAGGCTTTTCTCAGACCTACCAATACAACCAACAAATACAACAAAATCACTTACCATCACACTTGTGGATTTACAATACCTCTTTTGAAGATGAGAGTTTACAACTCTTCTCATATAGCCAATGTAAATGAAGCCTTGTATATTTTGTGAATGGCTAAGAAAATTCTTTTCTTAAGATCTCAAAGATGAAGAAAGCAAGGAGGTCCAATCTTTAGTTTTCTTTAAATCTATTCCCTTTTCTTTTAAATCCACAGCTCACATCTTTATTTTCTCCTCTCCACATAACGCTAAAGCCCACAAACCAACCCACGGCCCACGTTCTTTCTCCCTTTATCCATCTCTTTAATTTGCCAAACCAACACATCAAGCCAACAAGCCCAGTTTTACAAGCCCTCTCCCTTTTACTTGGCCCAACCTTCCCCTCTATTCTTCTTCTCTTTTCTTTTCATTTTCTCTTCTTTTGGCCGGCCCACATACCAAGCATGCAACCTCCATGGGCCGCACCCCTTTATTAACTCCCCAACAGCCCACCTCTTCTCAAGTTTTCCCCCCACTTGATAAACACCCAGTCCAACACAAAAACAAGAGCCCAAGTCCAACCACCATTCCCCACTTTCTCTCTTTCCTTCTCTTTTTTCTATTTATTAAATAATATTTCTGGCTTGCATGCTTGCCCTCTAGTATTGTCGTACTTTACTTGTCTCTTAACTGTCCATAGCATTTGCACTTGTTTTAGTGGTTTACTTTACTTTACTTGCTGATTTGCTGATACATGTTGCTCATATACATTAGTTACTATTTCTATCTTGCACTATTGTTATTATTTTGTTGAATGCATAAACTGGTTGCTTGAATATATATAATCTACTGTCTAACACAATCCTACATCTCTCAGGTGTTCTAAGGAGTCGGAGTTCTAAGACTAGTTTTTTTCCTTTAAGCCTTGCACAACGATTCTGAGGTATGTTTTCCGACATATTTCTATTCCGCCTTATTCTGTTTTCACTGGTAACCAGCAGGGCCTGCACAATTGGACAACTAAATGTGCAGTCTCATCAATCCAAGTGATGTTATATGCATGTGATTAAGGCTCAGCTGCTATACTCATTCTTTCCAAGGCTAACTTGGCGATAACATTAACACAACTATCTTCATCAATTATTAATTTGTAGGACTTATCACATATCTTGATGCATGTGAAAAATTCCGGTCTTTCGTCAATCTTCCTCATCTTCAAGTGTTATAGGCAAACACATAATGACATTGGCATCAAATTCACACAAATCTTCTCAGTAGTATTTTTAGATGCATAAACTTGTTCAATCATTCCTTTAGATTGTACCACATAAAGATGAACAAGTCAATGGGGTCACGAAGGCATGGGTGGCATGGATATAGGGTTTGGAGTGGTGGGGACAGTATAATTTCTTTCTTATAATTTTTTCTTTTTTTACTTCTGTTTATTTTTCTGTATTTAAAAAAAATTGTTCCGCTGTTCCTTCCCTCCTTTTTTTAAGAAAAAAATTTATAACTCTCTTTTTTGTTGATTTCTCATTTTTTTTTATTTTTTTATCTCTCTTTTAAATCCCTCTTTTTTTATTTTTTGATCTCATCTTTTTCTTTAAAAAATCCAAATCTAATTGGAAGAAAGGTAAAAGAAGGAGATCTTTTTTATGACGAGGAAAAAAGACGAAAAGTTAGGTTTTTTGAATCTAAAATCCTAAAGATAAGAAGATGATCATAAAAAGATAAAAAGAAAAGAAAAGGTAATCTTTTTGAATTTTGATCTATAACCTAATAAAAGTGTTAGCTCTATATTAGTTGTCAATTAGCTAGTTTCCTAACGTGTGTGTATTGGTTGTCAATTAGCTAGTTTCCTCAAGTAGAACCTTAATGTTGTATATAGATGTACCTTACTTTTCAGTGAAAATATGAAGAAAGTATTCTCTTTCCATCACAAATAACATGGTATCAGAGCCATTAGAAATTCGAAATTAGGGTTTGAGTGCTTTACGGTTCTTTTGGCACACTGCTTAGCCGCCAATCTGCCAGCTGCCTGGCTTTGATTGTCTTGTTTGTCTCAATCGACTTTCTCTTATTTGACTTCCTTTGGGACAAGGTTTGGATTTTGTGTGTTATCTATTCCTTTTTTCACTATTTTTGTGTGTTTCGAGGACTTATAGCTAAGAATAAATTAGTCCTCATCTCTGCGATGAATTTGTCAAGTTCCTACACTATCAGGAATCACGCAAGTCTTCTTCTGTCACTAATATTGCTGATTCAGGTAAATCCAACACGTGCCTTCTTTTCTCATCCTCCAAATGGGTCATTGATTCTGGTGCCACAGATCATATGACATGTAATTCTAGTCTCTTCTTTACTTTTCAGTGCAATGCTTCCACTCCTACCATTACTTTAGCTAATGGGTCTCCATCTTCTGTTCGTGGGTCTGGCACTATCAATCATATCGCATTGCTTCCTTTATCATATGTCTTACATTTAACTAATTTATCTTTTAATTTGCTCGCTGGCAGTCAACTCACTCGTAATCTTAACTGTTGTATCTCATTTTTCCCTGATCATTGTTTATTTCTGGATCTTATGACGAAGCAGAATATTGGTAAAGGACATGAGTCCGGTGGCCTCTACATTCTTGACACATTGCTCACAAATTCTATTGCTTGCTCTAGTGTCACTTCTCCATTCGAGGCTCATTGTCGGTTGCCATACATCTCTTTATTTGCTCAAGAAACTTTGTCCACATCCACAATATAGTAACATGTCTTCTTTAAATTGTGAGTCATGTCAGTTTGCAAAACATTACCGTCTTAGTTCAAGTCCTAGAGTCAATAAACGTGTTAGTGTTCCTTTTGCATTAGTTCACTCTGATGTTTGGGGTCCTTGTCCTATTTTGTCTAAACGTGGATTTATGTATTTTGTTACTTTTGTGGATGATTATTCTCGTGTAACTTGGTTATTTTTCATGAAAAGTTGTGCTAAGTTATTTTCTCAGTTTTGTGCATTTTGTGCTGAGAGTAAAACTCAATTTAATGTTTCTATCCAATTTAATGTTTCAATCCGAACTTTGCGAAGTGATAATGCCAAAGAATATACGTACACTTTATTTCAATCTTATATGAGTCAGCATGGCATGCTTCATGAAACCTCTTGTGTTGATACTCCATCCCAAAACGGTGTGGCAGAACGTAAAAACAGACATATTCTTGAAACTACATGAGCCCTTCTATTTCAAATGAATGTTCCTAAACCTTTTTGGGCCAATGCAGTTTCTACATCATGTTTTCTCATTAACTGTATGACATCCTCTGTTCTTCATGGTGAGATCCCTTACAAAATCCTTTTTCCCAATAAGTCGTTTCCTGTTGACCCAAGGATATTTGGTAGTACTTGTTTTGTTCGGGATGTTTGTCTGCATATCACTAAATTAGATCCCAAGTCTTTGAAGTGTGTCTTCCTTGGTTATTCTCGTCTTCAGAAAGGTTATAGGTGTTATTGTCCCAGTCTTAACAAATATCTTGTCTCCATTGATGTTACCTTCATGGAAGACACTCCTCATTTTCCATCTTCACCCATTCAGACTCGTCAAGGGGAGGATGATGATTTGTTGGTCTATTCTATCACAACCTCCGCACCTGTTTCCGAACCAGATTCTGTCAAGCCTCCTATTACTCAAGTCTACTCCAGGTGTCCACTTCTTGATTCATGTCCTGCACCAACTCCTTCGTCGTCAAATCTAGTCCTGAGCGATGATCTTCCTATTGCGTTACGCAAAGGTAAACGCCAGTGTACGTATCATATTTCTTCTTTTGTTTCGTATAACGGCTTGTCATCATCATGTTGTTCTTTTATTGCTTCTCTTGACTTAATCTCTATTCCTAAACTCTCAGTGAGGCCATATCTCTATTGCTTCTTTTATTTGCAGTTAAGGTCAATCCAGATGGGTCAGTGGACTATCCTGACACTTTTTCTCCTGTTGCAAAATTGACATCTGTTCGATTGTTTATTTCAATGGCCGCTACTCATAATTGGCCTTTACATCAACTTGATATCAAGAATGATTTTCTCCATGGTGATCTTTAGGAGGTGTATATGGAGCAACCTCCTGGTTTTGTTGCTCAGGTGGAGTCAGGGCGCGTTTGTCGTCTTCGAAAATCTTTGTATTGTTTGAAACAGAGTCCACGTGCTTGGTTTGGAAAATTTAGTCAGGCTATTGAAAAGTTTGGTATGATGAAAAGTAAGTCCGACCATTCTGTGTTCTACAAGCAATCATGAGCTGGTAGCATTCTGTTAGTTGTGTATGTGGATGACATTGTTATCACTGGGAGTGATACTACTAGAATCTCATCTCTTAAGTCTTTCATTCATACTCAGTTTCACACGAAGGACTTGGGGGTGCTAAAGTATTTCTTGGGTGATGAAGTTACAAGGAGTAGAAAAGGTATATTTCCGTCTCAAAGAAAATATGTCCTCGACCTATTAACTGAGACATGAAAATAGGGAGCAAAGCCTTGTAGTGATCCAATGACTCCGAACATGCACCTCACAGAAGATGGGGAACTATTTGAAGATCCTAAGAGATATCAAAGATTAGTTGGGAAGGTGAATTACATTACCGTGACTCGTCCAGATATTGCATATTGGTTAGTGTTGTCAGCCAGTTTATGTCATCCCCAACAATTGATCATTGGGCAATGTTAGAGCAAATTTTGTGTTACTTGAAAGGAGCACCAATATGGGGTATCGTGTATGCAAATCATGGGCACACTCATATTGAACGCTTTTCAAATGCAGATTGGGCAGGTTCCAAAATGGATAGAAGATCCACTTCAGGTTATTGTATCTTTGTTGGATGAAATTTGGTCTCATGGAAGAGTAAGAAGCAAAACGTTGTATCACAGTCCAGTGCAGAGTCAGAATATAGGGCCATGGCACAGTTTGTGTGAGAGATAGTGTGGATATATCAACTCTTGACTGAAGTATAAGTTAAAACTTCAGTACCAGCAAAACTGTGGTGTGATAACTAAGCTGCTCTTCATATTGCATCAAATCATGTGTTTCATGAGCGAACTAAGCACATTGAAATTGATTATCATTTTGTTTGTGAGAAAATTCAACAAGGCTTGATTTCTGTCGGATATGTGAAGACTGGAGAACAACTAGGGGGGACATCCTCACAAAAGCTTTAAATGGGGTTCGGGTTGATTATCTTTGTAACAAGTTGGGCATGATTAATATTTATGCTCCAACCTGCGGGGGGAGTGTTAGCTCTATATTAGTTGTCAATTAGCTAGTTTCCTAAAGTGTGTGTATTAGTTGTCAATTAGCTAGTTTCCTAAAGTAGATCCTTAATGTTGTATATAAATGTACCTTACTTTTCAATGAAAAAATATGAAGGAAGTATTCTCTTTCCATTCAAATAACAAAAAATGATTTTTTTTCTATGATGAAAACTTAAGTTTACACCAAAATTTCCCTTTTTCATTCATCTATATGAAATAAATAAGTTTGTGGGCATTATGTATGCTTACAACTTGTCATTCAAAACTCACATCCAATAAGTGATAAAAAATAATCTAAACTAACTTAAACATTCAAAATAAATAAAAGATTCATACTCTATCCTAAATAAAATAACCAAAAATCTCAAAATAAAAATATTACTCAATGAACTTGAACTGTATCTCCATCTAAAATTTAAACAAAAAAGATTGTATCTAAACTTCAAATTGGATCTCTATCAATTTAGGCCTAGGTATGGTTGAGCGCCCACACATTTAAGGTTTACATGAACTATCCTGCTAAAAAATGTAGGTCAACCAACCTATCAGCTTGGTACCATGTTTTATCATAGCGTATGTATCAGCTTCAAATGATTTTATTTTCTTAAACAAAGATTTTATTGTTCCAAGAGCTTAAACTGCTTAAAGATAGGTCTATCTATGCATCAACTTGGCATCAAGGTCATCTGCATGCATCTAGGCTTAACTACATGTTTCTTGATTAAGGTTAAAGGTAAGAAATTTTCAGTCATTTACATGATTTTAGACTGACAAACCAAACATAAGCAATCATAGAACAGCTTTGTGGTGGATTCGGTGAATCTACAAAATGTCTACTCTGCTAAGCACGGATTTAAAGCAAGCTAATAGCTAAAATTTTATTATTTGTATCGCCATTAGGTCATGATCACCTACTTCCTCGCCTCCAAAGATCCAACAGCATCCCCATATGCACGCATCTTCTAATATTTTTGTTTGAAATTAATCCTTCAAACAACCTTCCCCAACTAAATTACAACTACATTACAATTCAGCATTGACCAATTTTAGCATCAAGGAATATTTACATTCAACATGTACAAACCAAGAATGGAAAAAGATGCAGATGTGAACAATCATTAATTTTTGCTTCCCTTTACAACAACTCAACCACCGATTTCAATAATAAAATAAATCAAATTAGCCTGTGTAAATTACCTTAACTGAAATCATTAGCACCATAAGAGCGGGTTGAAGGTAACTCTCATTCCTACGCTGATACACCTTCATATTGAAGTAATCATATTGACAGAAAATATAATCAGGAAAAAAAATGAAAAAACAGGTTAAATACAAAGAACAGTTACAAAAGACATCTTCATTTATACATCACTTCTTTAAATAACCCCATCTGTTCTAAATCAACACAAAAAGACTTAATCTATTCAACATGTGTCAAATATTTTAATGCCAAAGCTAATTGACACACTTTGAATAAATCAGGAAATTTTATTTGCTCTTATAATGCAAGGCGCTATTACAAACATGGGATATAAACGAACATGGTTGCTTGTACTTCACCCAATATAGAATAGCAAAACAATCAATGAAGTGGTAATACGAGTCTACGACACATTTCTCTAATGACAAACGATATCAAGATAAAGAAAAGAATAATGGTATCATGTAAGGTCCAAAAGAATACTTACCACAAATATTAAAAATATCAACAGAATAGAATATAGTGAGAATCTTCCTATAAAACAAAAACCATTCAGGAAAAAAAAATACTTCCATATTGAAAGTTTACATCTACATATAGCATTCATACAAATTAAACAACATTGGCACATAGTATATATCATGCAACAAAATCTCCAATAAAAATCGTATTTGCTATATACACACACATTAAGATCCTTGGTGCGGCTGGCCTTAAAAACAAGTTAAAATTTTATGAAATATTTTTTCTTTAATTAATATATGCTGAGACCATAATATATAGAATGTTGGGTGAACTCTAGATGATTTGACCCACAATCAAGCGATTACAAAAAGTTATATTATTTTAAAACCGTTAAATTTTGTCATGGCTTGATCAAGGGTCAAATAGCATCTAATCCATCCCAAATTTTGTACTTTAAAGTTTTAGACTATATAGATAACATTCATGAAAAAACTTCGAAAAAATATTTTTTTCATGCTTTCAGGCCAGCCGCACAGAAGCACCTGATGAGGCCGTGTGAGAATGGGAAACATATGACATATGTGGCTAAGCCATATATGCGGCCTTGAAAATTCCACTCCAATTTTTTTGATGATCGACAGCATTGATTTTGATCTTTATATTCTAAAATCCTAATATATCAAATATCTAGTGGACCTAAGGTGTTTTGCTCGTTCATGTAGCCGTTATATAAAATTCTAATATTGCAAAATCGTTAAATTTATAATGAGCGGATGAATGAGCAAACCACCTTAAGTACACTAGATATTTGGTATATTTATGCAGATCAAAATGAACATTACCAATCATCGAAAAAATAATGGAGAGTAAAGTTTTCAAGAATGTTATGTGGCTTAGCCACATAAATCATATGTTTTCCATATATATATACACACTAGTCATAACCCGTGCCCGCGGACACGATTCATTTAAGATTTTCCCTCAAAATCTTTGTTTTCCCCAAAAATTATTTCTCCCTCCAAAATTTAAACGAACAAAAATGTAGCTTCGGCGTGGGCGCCCTCGGGCACGGTTCATTTAAGATATCCCTTCAAAATCTTTGTTCTCCCCAAGAATTATTTCTCCCTCCAAAATTTAAACGAACAAAAATATTATTTCCCCTCCAAAATTTAAACGAACAAAATTCGGCACGGGCGCCTTTGGCGCGGGCAGTGCCGCTAGACACCGCACACATTTTGCTAACAAAAGTGCATTTAAATTTTGGAAAGAGAGAGATGTACTGTTTTCAAAAGTTTTGGTTTTCCCAACAAATTTTCCCCCAAAAGTTATGATTCCATCCCCTCAAAATCTTGACCTTTGCGTTTTTCCATAAAAATTTCATAATTTTAAGTTTTCCAACTAAATTGATTCACACCAAAACTTTCTCAAACTCATCTCAACCTTCCTTTCTTCAAGAACAAATTCTAACCAATAATTAGCGGCACAGGTGCTTTCGGTGCAGAACAACAAATTTGGCGCAGTCGCCTTTGATGCGGAACAACAAATTCGGTGCAGGCGCATTCAGTGCGGAACAATAAATTAGCGTAGAACAATAAATTCGGCGTGGACGCCTTCAGCGCGGAACAACAAATTTGGTGCGGGCGACTTTGGTGCGGAACAACAAATTAGCGTAGAACAACAAATTTGACGAGGGCGTCTTCGACTCGGAACAACAAATTAGCGAAAAAAACCGTGCCCGCAGGCACGGTTCATTTAAGATTTTCCCACACAAAATCTTTGTTCCCCAAAAAAGAATTAAAATTTAAAAGAGCAACAAATTAGAGTAAAAATATTTAACCGCGCGGGCGTCGTTTGCGCGGAACAACAAATTCGGCGCAGGCGTCTTCGACACGGAAGAACAAATTTGGCGCAGGCGCCTTCGGCGCGAAACAACAAATTCGGCTCGGAACAACAAATCGGCGTAAAAAAATTTAGCGGATGCCTGCGGCGCGGGCATCCCATCTTGAAACAGGTTCACTGGCTGCTTTTAAAGCTGGACCAAATTTCAAAGCTCACTTCATTTCAAAGTTTGACCAAATTTCAAAGCTGGACCAAATTTCAAAGCTCACATTCATAGTTTCAAAGCTCATTTCATTTCAAAGCTGGACCAAATTTCAAAGCTCCCATTCTTGGTTTCAAAGCTTCATATCAACCTTCCATTTCACAAGATCAAATCCCAGCCACTCTTTATCTTGTCCTAGTCAGCCTTAGAATTCAAAAAAAAGTTGTCAAATGTATAATAGATATATATATATATAGTAGAGATAGAGTGTGTGTTGGGGGTTGAGGATTATTTGTTTCCTAGGGAGATTTATTGCAATGTTTCGTCTGAGATCATTTGACTAGTTAGGAATTAGGATTTAGTTCTAACTGTGCTAAGTTTGCATATATTAGTTCAGTAAATAAGTCCAAATTTTTAAGTTCGTGTAAGGTAGTCACCAGTTGTACAACAAAGAAAAGCATAGACTACATTCATTGCACATAAGAGATAAATCTAGCACATTGTTTGCGTGACTTATACCATGAGATTAGTAAGAAACTTGTAGCCAGATATGATAGTTATAAATTTATTGTATATCGACGTAAAACAAGGTGTATAATCTCAATTTTGGTATCATTATTGGATACATGTTTATAGTATCAATACCAGCTGTACTGGAAGTATCCAGTGCTACGTATTGGAAGTATCGAACCTTACATATCGACGGCTTTAACTTAACATAATTGTTACTTACATGCAGATATACATCTTCAATAAGTGCTTCATCTATCCAAAATTATTTCTATTATCTAATTGCATCTCTTTTTCTAATCCACTCGATCAACAAGCAACATTTTGAACTCTGAATTTGACGATTAAATGAGATTTTTTTCAAACATCATACAAAATAAAATATAAGTTCAATGTTTGATAACTCAAATTGTGAAGCTCTTCTTATATTAGTTGTGTTATTAGTTAATATTGATGATTTCTGCTAGTTTCGTATGGGATCTTACATGCATACATGCAATCTGATATGGTACAATCGATACATATCGGTATCGATTGAGATTTCAAACCTTGACATAGAAGATTGCATGAATTTTCAGTTAGGAGTGATGTGATGATGCCTAGTATTTTCCAAAAAAGGTTCCAGCTTGGAATTGTGAAGAAGATTCATACCTGACATACAGATCCTTACGAAGTCTTAAGAAAGATTGATTCTAGCACTTATAAGTTGATTATCCCGCAAGTGCTTGAATCAATCCAATCTTCAACACCGAGAATTTGAATCTATAGCATCCACGTGTGGATTATCTGATTGTTGTTTTGAGCCCTGCATCTTTTACTTTAGCAAGGCCACTTTGCTTCTCAATTCCACTACCAAAATCTTGATCACCATAGAGACATCGGTATAAGAAGATAGATGACCATTTGGAAAATAAAATTGTTTCAACAACCGATAGATAAAGGAAACTGATGCTAGGTCCGCTCGAAAGAACGGCCCATTTCAAATTGTACTTGGCAGACAAAACATTCAGCATTTCAACATAGAATTATTGGACGCTTATCATTGTCGCCATTCATCGTAGCCGAATGATTCAAAGCTGGGAAGAGTTGATGGGAATCCTTTCTATAAAGGACTTAATATTGAATGAGAAGGAAATAGAATTTATTTAGAATTTTCTTTTTGTGGATTTGAGTTTATTTACGATTTTCTTTTTTATGTTTCTTTATTTTAGATATTTTAGTTTCTTCTTGAGTTTTTAAGTCTCTCTATTTGAGTCTGTTTATGATTACGAGTTTGGGTCTAGTTAGGGCTATGTTTTTAATATAATTGGGGGTGCGACGGCAACCAATGACATATCTATAATTTCTGGGTACTGACATTTTTGTAATTTGATCTGTAATTTTAGGCTGAAAACCCTAACTCAGGGATATTTTAGAATTGTGGGATGGCAACTCATTAGGTGTTTTGTTATAAATAAGAGGGAGGAGATTAGAAGAGGAACATGTTGAATTTGGTGAATAATCGATTGAGAATATAGGTATATCCCTTAGATTAGTGGGAGAGTTCGGCTTCCTCTTGGATCGAAACTTGAAAGAGCGGTCCTCCTCTCGAAAGAGACCATCTTTGTATTTTCATTTTATTATCAATAAAAATATCGTCTTTTCTTCCAAATCATCTTTTTAGCCCTAAAAATCCAACCTTTGCCATAAAAATCTAATCTTTCCAACAAAAATCCTATTTTATCCATAAAATCCTTAGCGGGTCATATTAAATTGATATCAGAGCAAAATCCTAATGATGGCGACAAGAAAGGTGGAAGAAAGGGAGGCAAGGGTGATCCTCAACAATATCAAGATCATGTTGCAATCGTGGAGAGAATCCACGTTGAAACAAATGACGGCGTTATTAGAGGAGGTCTTCTGCCCTCTGAAGGAGACCACAAAGCCAGCTCTGAAGCAAAATGAAGTCAGCGACGTAGATCTTGTGCCAAAGGCGGTGCTTTTGGATAAGGACATCATCTTTAATGAAGATCTCCAACAAATTGACGACAGATCTGATGCACAGGGAGAAAGACTATTCCCCGACTCATGGGGGAGCGTGATGTTGTACAAAGGAAGGGCCGCCCACCTAAGGCAGCCACCCCCAGGGTAGCGTCCCCTGGGGACAACACCAGGGGCCACAAGGCCCCCATAGAGTGAGCTATGGGCCCTACGGCCATAAGACATACGCGCAAGGCCCTGTAAGGCCTCGAGGGTTGACTATGGGCCCGATCAGGGCCAGCGACAGGCTTCGGGACGCAACAGATACACGAGGAGCTTTGACAATCAACATGGCTTCCGTTCGATCTTTGAGAATGACGGTGGAGACCCGGGGTGGCCAAACAACGGTGGAAACCCGGAAGACTTCAGCAGGGCCAAGGGAGAAGCACTAGTAGGTGACGGCCCTTTCGAGCGTATCGGTAATGACGATGAAGGCATTTCAATCTTTGATCCAGGAGGGGACAAGCACCCTCGTTCGGATTAGCATGGCCAATGAATTTCAAGCACCACCTTGAGGACAAGGTGGTTCTTTGGTAACAGAGTAATGATAGAATTGGGATGCAACAGCAACCAATAACAGATCTGTAATTTCTTGACAAAGTGGCGTTTTGTAATTTTGAAGGACCAAGGGCATATCTATAATTTTAGACTGAAAACCCTTGGTCAGTGTATTTTAGTAATTATGAGGTGACGGCTCCTTAGGAGTTTTGTTATAAATAAAGGTGAGGAGATTAGAAGAGGGATATGTTGAATTTGGTAATGATCGATTGAGAATAGGGGTAGATCCCTTGAATTAGTGGGAGAGTTCGGTTTCCTCTCGAATCGAAGCTTAGGATAGCGGTCCACCTCTCAACAGAGACAATCTATCTTTGTATTTCCATTTTATTATCAATAAAAATATCGCCTTTTCTCCTAAATCCACTCTTTTAGCCCTACATTTGCCATAAAACTCCAATCTTTCCACCAATAATCATATTTTTATACATAAAATCCCTAACAGGTCTTATCAATTTTTCTTCTAAGCATGAACCATTTGAGGATCAATGAATTCAGAGTTAATTTTGTTAAATATTCATTTGTGATTTAAATCTCTTTGCATGTTAATTATGAAAGTTAGTGCGTGATTCCTTGAATCCCTTGTTATCCCTTTATCAATTTTTCAATTCATCCTAAAATCTCCAATGCTTCCACCACAAAAACCTACTTGCTTCCGTTTTGCATCAAATAATCTCTAAATTTGAGTACAAAATAACCCTTTCTATAGGGTTTATACCTATATCCTAATGCAACTAAAACTCTAATGCATAATAGATTCAAGTATTCAGATCAAATTCATACCAAATAAACAAGTCCTAAACAAAATCAAAGTCTAAGAAATCATTATCCTAGTCAAACTCCTAAATAATTCAAATTCTATTGCAATCAAACTAAAATCCTTATTAAACTGGAATTCCTATCCGAACTCATAGTCTTTTAGATAATACGACTGAGGTTTAGGAACCTTTGACACATCTTCTACGCATATTCTACTGCAATTTGTTTTATGTCAAAAAGCCAAACTGGATTTGTCTTATGGTTTTAAGGAAAAGACTTCAGATGCCTTCAATAGAGCTGAATGGAAAGAACGGATTTATGTAGTTATCAAAAGTTCTTAGACTAAACCAACACAATTCACTGTTTGTAGACAGGGATGACTACTTATATAGATGTATAAGTTTAATCAATTTGTTATATTCAATAAATATAACATAGCCCCAGTAATGTGTACTTCATGGTTGTAGGTGATTGGGGCCAACGTCAACTTGGTGATCTTGGGCATAAACAATTACCCTCAAAATATGAAAATAAAGATGATAATGTTTATATCACAACAGACATATGACTCCCAACTTTCCAAATATTTGGTGAATAAGGCATGTCTTGAGTCAAAAACTGCTCATAAATTTAAATGTCATAACACAACACGTCGTTTCAACTTTTATATTTCCATGTCTGCTGACAGAAAGAAATGATTCTATTAAAAATTTCTTAAACTTAACCGTAAATTTTGATTTTCTAGCAATTGACTATCTGAAATACAATACGAGAATATGGATATACATGTTTAAAACAGTTTTTGGTGACAATTATATCCTGAACCAACTCAAAACTGCCAATATTTTGGACTTTGGCAAAATTTTGTCCATGACCCCTGACATTTTCTGTTATTCATGGAGTTGAATCTCACAACAAAACCTAATGCTCTGCCTTAAACCTGATACAATAGATTCATCTAAGAAGCAATTCCAAAAAAATCAAAAACAATAAAAAAATAGAAAATTTTCTTACCACAGAGGAAGACGGGATAAAAGAACAGAAAATATCATCTTTAATTGCATGCAAGTATTATTAATTTTAGTATATGAAGAATATGATGAATGTGTTCCCTTGCTCAGACATACGCTGCACATATTTAGGGAATATGAATGACTCATGTTTGTATCAAATTTAAGATTAGCATAACAGGCACATTTGTAACGTAGCATATCATCTTCTGTTTCTTTACAGCATGTAAGGAAAAAAAATGCATGAGATCTGGTGCATGATATAGATTAATCAGGGAGCCCATCTTTGCTACAAAATCACTTTATCAATCAAACAATGCTTTAGCAAAACAATAACAAATGAATTAAAGAATAAAAAAAGGTATTCATATGAATGCTATCTAATTCACAACGGTCAAAACTGAATAAAGCATACTAGCAGCCAGAAAGCCACTGCGAGTCCAGTAATATATACCTGTTTGATCAATGAAGGCAAACGATGAGCAACTGCTGGAACATCATTAATCGTGAGTGCATAATCAACCCCTCTGTGTACATTAAAAGATGAAATTAGTAGAACAAAGAGATTGTAGACACAGCTCATCAAATAAACATAAACAGAAAAGGTGCAAGTAGGATCCCAAGTTCATCTAGTAGCTCTAAAAATTCTTGAATATAAAACAAAAAAGAAAACAGAATCAGATTTCAGAATTATATGAGCTACACTAGTTACATGTAGAACAAGAATATGATGCTTTAGGAATAAAAAAATCAATCGAAACTCATCACACACACAAAATATATACACCATCAAAAAATAAAAAATTAAATTCGAAAACTCATAACAAAAATGAAAAAAAATTAAAAACTCATCACAAAAGATGAAGTTCTAGACAGACAAAAGAAAATTTCCATATTTTGTTACTCTCCAAATTCCAAGTAACAGCAATGTGTCAATTAGAATACAACATAACCACAACATGCTACACCATCCTTCATATAGCATCATTATCAAAGCCTTTTATGATACAATGTGGTACCATACTCGTCATTATTACGTAAAAAATCAAGAACGAAAACAGAAAACTAACCAACCCTAATGTCAACCCTGTGAATGAGCATCAGTTTTCCTGGTCAGGGGAAAATGCAGGCCCCAACCTTAATGTTTCGATGGCTAGATGGCAGAAAGGCATATCTACATTCTCGGTCATGCAGATTTAAGATCGTGCAGTATAGACACTGGGAAAATAAGTATTTCATACAGATCGCAAAAATAATTTTTTTTTGGTCCATCGGAAAGTAGCGAAAATAATTATTTCATATTTGGAACTGTACACATGTCCAGTTCTATGTATGTATCAGAAGGCTCAATAGAATGGCATCCCCCTAAGACAAAGAAAAACCTAAGTGAGAACGAAATCTCTAGCTTCATAGCTGAAATATGGGCATTAAGCTTTGAAAACAGAGAACGACCACAAGTCATATGGCATATGGAAAGATGTGGAAGCCAGTACAAAATGGATTATATTCCAAATGGTAATAATGATAAGCAGTAAGATAAGAGTAGTGGTGGCAATCCAACCCCGACTCGCGACCTACCCGTAGCTAGTCCGCTATAAATGAGTTCGGATCAAGCGTAAACTGGTCAGGTATGTGTTTGTGCACTAATGTGTTTGTACAGTTGTTAAGATACTGTTAGCAAAAGTCAAATGACCAATGACCAAGTAGGGATGACAAGTATTCGGATGCTAACAACATCATCAAGGCAAGGACTTGAAGACATCTATGACAGATGACATGGAGCAAAAGACAACATCAAGATCGCGATTGAAGATCTGAATAATTGATGTAATCTTTACTTTTGTCATAGTTGTTTATGTAAAGCCTTGATGCAACACATACATGAAACCATAGGAATAAACTTAGAATTAATAAGGAATTAATCCAAAACAAAACCCGTAAGTTTCATACTCAAAAGTGTATATTTAGAAACCTACTAATCGACCAATATAAGACTTTAGTCTACTAGCATATCAGAAATCAACTATCCAATTTTTGGCCTATTAGTTGACCAATGAAAATTCATTAATTGACATCTTTTGACGATGATCAAACATTATGTTTGGACTAGGATTTTTGTGCAATTGTTAGAATATTGTTACCAAAAGACAAAGGACTAAAAACTAAGCATGGATGACAAGTCTTGAACGCTAACAACATTATAAGGCAAGATGACTTTAAGATATCAATGACAATAAGATGAACAAAGGATACATCAATCAAGATATTGAAGACATTATGTAATTGATGTAATTTTCATTTTCTGTCTTAGAATATTATATAAAGCCTTGAAAATACACAACAAGAAACCTTAAGAATAACTTAGAATTAATATGGTATTAATTCTAGACAAAATACATAGGTTTCATAGCCAAACTATGCATTTTTATTGGGGTATTAATAGATCAATATAGAACCTCTAGTCGACTAATACAAGACTAAGACTTTGACATGTCAGGTTAGTCGACCAATGCCTAAAGCACTAATCAACTAATGGTTAAGCACAAGTTGACTAATCAACTAATAGTTGGTTGAGCAAACTTCAAAAAATTATCTGTTTTCTGGATGTTATAGAGGACTTTGGACACTCTCTCGTCGAATTTCTACAAATTCTTAGTTATTCATACAAGAATTAGAGAAGAAAAAGAAAAAATAATCACATTTTGCCCTTGTACTTAAAGTTCCATTTTCTATCTCATTGAACCATAGTTTCTATTCTTTCAAAATCAAATCCGATAGAATAGAAACCCTCTCCCAAAAGCGACTTCTATACACAAGAGCTTCGTCTTCAATACTATAGGAACTTGTACTCATTTCTTCTACAAAGTTTCACCTCGATTGTTGAGGTGTTGCTCTCGGTTCGAGAGGTTTCAATCTCATGTTGTTGAGGATTGGAATTTACAATTGGCAATGGTGTTTTTCAAGTTTTGAGGTTATACTACTCTTGTGGTCTAGCAAGTTGATAGTAGAACTCTTAAGCAGGTTTTGCTGGGTAACTAAACATATGTCTGGGAGACCGAACCAGTATAAATTCTCGACGTTTGCGATTGGTTTGCTTATCTGGTTTGATTTTGCTTATCTTGTTTATTTTATTGTGACTATTCTCTGTGTTTATTCCACTGTAATATTTATTGAGAATTGTTTGTCGAAAGCTTATCGCTAATCGTAACTATTTCGTGTTTAAGTATCGCATCCATATGCAAGGACCATTATATTTGGTATCAGAGCGGGTTAACGGGTGGTGTCAACAAGCTACACATCACAGTTCCATGAAGGACACTCCATGACAAGACCTCCATTATTTGATGGCTCGAACTATAACTATCAGAAAAGGAGAATGAGGATCTCCCTCGGATACATCGACTATGAATTATGTAACTTCGTGGAGATGTCATATAACGAACCTACAACACCCTCCTCACAAAAGACAGACGATGAAAAAGAAACGCAACCCTCAACTCAAAAGTAACAAGTATTTTATTTTGTGCTTTGGAGGACAATATTTTCAATCATATATTAGGCGCTAGATCACCAAATCAAATATGACACACGCTTAAAAAGCTTACGAAGAGTTAACATCCAATGACTCATCTTCCAGAAAAGAAGAGAAACAAAAGCAAAATGTTCATATTCACGGCACAAAACGAAAAGGAAACATCCGAACACACTATGGATGAACTTCTCGTAGCTTTTAATGATTTATATTGCAAATACAAGAGTCTTAACAAAAATTATAAATAATTAAATATAGATCATGAGAATTTAAAAATGAACATAATATTGTTTGTCTCATTTAAATGATGTTATTTTAAGTAATGTAAAATTAGTTGTTGAAAATAAAAATCTTAAAGAAAAATTCCTTGAAAATGATTGTAAAGTTTTAAGTTTTAGGATTGACCATAGAATCTATCTTCAATAAAATTGAAATAAGATGAAATTACAAAGAATGTTGACAAATTAAATAAGGACAGAGAATCTAAGCACAATACTATCATACCAACATATTTCTAAATCTAAACAAGGATTAGGATACAGTAACAATGAAAAAAACATGTTAGTTTTCATGCAAATCAAACTAACAATTATGTTGTTATGTATAAAAGATATGCATGCAATAATAAGGGAGAATACATCGAACATGAAAAAGTGCATAACAATAATACTATGATTTCCATGTGGATTCCCAAAAATTTGAACAAACAAACAAAAAATACAAAAATAAATAAGTTTATGAAAAATAATTATTTATGTGTACTCAAGGAAATCCGATCCAAAATGGATTTGGGTTCCTAATGATTGATTTGTTTACCCCGTTGATATAAAATGGGGATCTAAGTTAAATGATTATCTTATAGGATACCCAATATAAAAATAAGATTAAAACTAAAATCAATTTTTAATCTTAGATAAGATCAAAGGAATAACATCTAATTAATACAATATGCAAATCTGAAAATTATCAAGTTTCAATTCTGATTTGTATCAGCATTAGTCGACCAATGATTATTCATTAGTCGACTAACAGATAGCTTATTCGACTAATGAATATGAACTAGTCGACTTAAGAAGTTTAAAAATATTGTTATTACTTGTCAATTTTTTCCGAAGTAATTTGTGTTCAAATCAGTATATTTGAATTTCAAATGACTAACCCCTAGGAACAAAAGTGAAAAGGGTACCAAGTTTTTATGATTATTTTTTCATGTACCCACATAATGAAAGGGGAAGCATACAAGTTGATGTGACTTTCAAGAATGATAATGTGATTCATACACTTGGTATCAGGACTCCCTTTTTGGTGATGCCAAACTCCCTTTTGGTGATGCCAAAGAGGAAGAAATTTCTAGAAGCATCAAAATTAACGAAGGCATCAAGTTAGGAGAAGTATGCATAAAGATAGTGGGAGTATATATTGTGTAGAAATTATAAAGTGATTGAATATTTAAGTTTATTTTGATTTATAAATGTTTGTTATCATAAAAAAGAGAGAATGTTGGATATTAGAATCCTCATATATATGTTTTAATGATTATTAAACATAACGTTTGGACTAATGTGTGAGCAATTATTAGGATATTGTTGGCAAAAGGCTAAGCATGAATAACAAGTATTGGATGCTAACAATATTACAACACAAAATAACTTGAAGATATCTATAATAAGGAGATGAACAAAGGCTACATCAATCAAGTTATTGAAGACATTTCTTATCTTAGAATACTTTGTAAAGACTTAAAGACGCACAACACGAACACATGAAACCCTAGGAAGAACTTTGAATTAATATGGTATTAATCATAGACAAAACCTTTAGGTTTCATAGCCAAACTGTGTATTTTTCTCAGCATTAGTCGACCAATGTAAAACCCCTACTAAACTAATACAACACTAAGACTTTGGCATGTCATGTTAGTCGACCAATGCCTTTGGTCGACTAATGGTGAGGCATTAGTCAACTAATAGTTGAGCACTGGTCAACTAATCAACTAACCAATGGCTGAGTTGACTTTAAAAAACTAAGTGTTTTCTAGTTGTTATAGAGGACATTTTAGACATTCTCTCTCATAAAATTTACCCTCTATAAATAGGAATTTATTCTTTGTTGAGAATGAAAAGAAAGAATAGTCACATTTTATCCTTGTGGCCAAGCTTCCATCTCATATCTCATTGAGCTATAATTTCTATTCTTCTAAGATCAAATCCTATTGAATAGAAATCATCTCCCATAGCCACTAGTATACACAAGAGCTTCATTTTAAGGCTATTGGAGTTTCCAATCATTTCTTATACAAAGTTTCGCATCGGGTGTTGAGGTGAGGTTGCTATCGGTTCGAGATATTTTCAATCTCAGTTTGTTAAGATTGGAATTCACAATTAGCAAGCGTGTTGGTTAAGTTACAAGGTTGTATTACTTTTACGGTTTAGCAAGTTGTTAGTGGATCTCTCAAGCGGGTTTTGCTTGGGGACTGAACGTAGGTCGGGGAGACAAACTCACGAAAGACAGAAAAATATTTAGCACCGCTCTGTTGGTTAGGGTAGGAGGATCTGGGATAACAAACTCTATATGCTCGATCAGAATCAGTGGTTCTTCTTTCAACAGTTTTGGTGCACGCTCCATAAAAGGCTCCAGATAAGACTCATGATGCAGTGCTGGATCAAGTTCTGTCTCTGGCTCAAATGCGGCATTAGATCAAGCTCTGATTTAGGCTCTTGCTCTTGATCGTGCTCTTTATCTGATTCCAATGCTCGCTCGTGCTCCAAGTCTGGCTCAAGCTACAATTCAAGTTCATGCTTCAATTTAGATTCAGGCACCAACTTTGTCTCAATCTCTGAATCGGGATAAGGCTTCTGCTCATGTTCAAGCTCACATTTTGCCTCAAGATTTGGATCAACCTATGATGTGGGCTCTGGCTTAAGCTTGTATACTTAAAGAAGAATGACGTGCATCTCACGTATAAATTTTATAGGATCCTCTCTTACTTTCGGGCTTGAGGATTGCTGGGGTGTCTGGGCAATGTCCCGATGCTTGGAAGAATATCGACATTGAAAAGCAGATCTGAATGTTGACCATCGATAATAATAAACTCGAAGACTCAAGCACCAAGATAGTGTTTATCCACCTATCTTGAGATAGACACACTTATATTTTGTATAGTTAGATAAATCAAAACGGGAGAACTTTTCAAGATAGTACTCACAATCATCATATCAGAATTTATCCTTGAAGCCATAAAAGAATGGTAAGTGTTTACACTTCTCAAGCTCAAAATTTGTTCGGGGAGTATAGTCATTATAATAATCATTGTAGTAATCACGGTTGTATCACATAATTTAGAAAATATTTACTTGTATAAAGGGTACCTACGTGTAGTCGGCTTAGTCAGTTACCCACTATCGTGAATGGCACTAAATTTTGGCTTCAAACAGACCAGGAATCGTCATACTGACACTACACAGAAAATCCAGAAAAATCCAGCCGAAAATACTCAAAAAATGTACAAGCGCATTATTAGAGCAACGGCTCACTGCGGAGCCGTTAACATTGATCGGGTCAACGTCTTGGACTGAGCCGGCTCTGCGTTTGGCTCGACGGCTCAGTCGGCTTGAGCCGGCTCCGGATTTGGCTCGACGGCTCGGTCGGCTCAGTCGGCTCAGAGTTGGCTCAATCAAGTCGATGAATGGTGTCGGCTCGGCACGGCTCGGACACGGGTTCGACTCGACCGAGCCGACACTGTAGCAATGTCGGCTCCGGTGGCGCAGATGCCGAATTCCGATGATTTCGCCTCTTCCTTTGGTATGCAGGTTTGCCTGGGAGCTGCGAACCACCTGGTGGGGTCATCGGCTCCTGTCGTCGCCGACAGTGGCACCGGCGAACCCGAGGATTTGATGTTGTTGGGTTTTTGACAGATCAGGCGACATCGATAGCGTTTCTGGGTGCGGTTGGTGTCGTCGACGATGGGGGAGGCTTGGAGAGGGAGGGCAGTCATGGTGGTCCCAGGAAGCAGTTGTGCCTGCGGCTGGTCTTTGTCGAATCGGTGATTTTACTCACCGGAGATGGTATTTTCTGGCACTAGCAGGGTTGGCGATCGTGGGAGGATGTCGTGGTGGTGGAGGCGCACGTCAGGGAGGCTGCCGGGGGCGGTGGCGTGATGTGTTAGGGTTTTGGGTGGCCGCTGATTTCGGGTTTTTCGGTTTTTTTTTTTGGATTAGGGTATTTTTGGCGAAAGAAGGTGACTGCTTGGAAATTGATTTGGGATTTTTTTTGGATTTAAAATTCAGAACGATCGATGATGGGATCTTCGGCTCTGATGCCAAGTTGATGCAGGACATTGTAGGATCTGAGTAAGGATTTGATAGAGAATTTTAGGGTTTCGATGGATGATTTGGGGAAGAATAGTATAACTTAGGATTCCAAGGCTTCGCACCAAGGAGGAGACCTTTCACATGTCGGTGAACCTTTCACAGGTTTTTGGGGATTTTTAATCTTAAGCTTTTCATTCATCAGTTGATTTCAAAGATACAACTCTAAAGCCTATATATTGGGGCAAATGTCCGATTTTTTTTCCTGAAAAACGAAATCGAGAGCAGCGGCAGAAGTCCTACTGATTATTCAAAAAAGAAACTAGTAGAAGAAGAAATAACACTAGAAATACCTAGCAAGTGCGATGCAGAGACTGAAGAACTCGGAGGAGTCAAAGCGAATGGCGCCGCTCTTTGAGTTCATGATGAAGGTGAGGCGCTCCACAATGGCTTTGACGCGATACGTGTTGGCCTCCAACAACGAGGAGAACTGCATCGGCGTCGATGATGGGAGCACGGCGGAGGAAGAAACAGAAGAACTGCTCGACATCGATTACTAGAAATGCACCCCCTTTATCACTGCTCTTTTCTTTACTACTAGCTGAGAAAACTGGGAAAAAAACCTTCAAATTAAGAATTGGAAGTGTTTTGCAAAACTAGAGCTGCCTATATAAATCTTGAAATTCAAGGACAGTGTGGGATTGAGCCGACACAGTTTCAAAAAGGCTCGGATGGGGGATGTAAGGGCATGTTCCAAGCGGGTTTTTGTTGCTTTGGGACGATAAAGTGTAAATTGAGCACTGTAGTAGGAGGAGTCTTGTCGGGTTTCTTTTGGGGGTTTTCTCTTTAAATTTCTCTCGCGTGTTTCTCTGCGTCGTTGCTTTTCTCCGATGATTTCATCTCCTCCGGCGACTTCTCTCTCCTAGCTGGCAACCCCAGCTGCCCCAGCTGAAATTTCCGGGTTTCACGGCGATTTCGCCCTTTCTCTGAGATTATTGGGCCCTATCGTTGTGCTCACCCATCCTCTCTCCTTCTCCCCGCGTGTTTCAGTTGGGTTCGGCAAAAACCCTAGGCTCCTCTACGGGGTTTGTGCCGGATTCGGGTGCTCCATCGGTTGTTTTGGTCGGAGTTGCATGAGGTGTGCCGAGCTTGGTCGGATCGGCAAAGCTACGAGCAGAACCCTAGCTCCGATTTGCTGCGAGGGACTGGAATCTGAGGCGATCAGTAGGATCGGTGAGCTTTACCATATTATTTCTGCGATATTAGCGACGAGGTATATTTTCTTCAACCCTAATTTAATTTTTGATGAAATTTGCTGCTACAATGTGATCCTATATGCGATGATCTTTGCTGCCGTGGTGTTATTGCCTTGCTACTTTGCTGTCGGGGTGTGCATGCGGCTAGGGTTTCAAATTTGGGTGGTTTAGGGCATGTGTGGATACTACTATGAATTTACTACATGCTGGTTGCATGAATTCTTTGTATGATGATTTATTTGTATGATGAATGTAAAGAATTGTGCATTCTAAAAAAGCCCAATGATGATAAAATAAAGGAGGAACGAAGGAATGGATTTTTGATGGAATGGATTTTTGATGACATTTGCATATGGTGGATGGCTTGCTAAGATTGTTCCCTTGAAGCCCCATTTTGATTTTTACAATGTCGGATCCCCATGTCAGCTGAAAGTTTATGATTTTATTTGTGTTATATCAAAAATATGTAATCTTAAATTTTCATTGAGGTTTGGTGTTTTATTGTAGTTCATTGAGGATAATTGTATCAGATATTTGTGGCATGTCTCCCTGTTGCAGTTTGGGTTTTTGTTGTAGTTATGTTTGGCTACTTGTATAATTTTTTGGGGCATGGCTCCTTCAGTCTGTTGTTGCTGTTTTTGTATGGAAAGGTCTTGGATACTGGAATCAGATTTTTGGGGCATGGCATTTTTGTTGCAGTGTGTCATTCTTAGTTGAAATCATTTTTGGTGCATTGTATCAAATTTTTGGGGCAAGGCTCCTTGTTGCAGGTTGGATTTATGGGGTGTTATTTATGGATACAATGCAAATTTTGAACTTTCTTGGACCAAATCAACAAAAGAAACCACAATGAAATAGGCCCTTAGTTTTGGGGGCATGAATCCTTGTTTGCAGTAAGGGATTAAGTGGTTTTCTTTTTGGCTCATTGTAGCATATTTTTGTGGTAATACAAAAAATTTGGTTTATGGGGGCATGGCAACACCTTGTTGCAGTGTTGTTTTATGAGGTGTTATTTTTGGGTTATGGATCCTTATTGCAGTATGGGTTTATGTGATTTTTTTTGGCTCATTGTCTTATACTTTGATCCTAATATAAAAAAAATTTGATCCTGGGTTTTTGTGGTCTTTTGGGGATATTTTTTGGTTCATGGTATCAGATTTTTGGGCCATGGCTCCTTGTAGCAGTTTTGGTTTATGGGATGTAAGTTATGGGGGTATGGATCCTTGTTGCATTATGGTTGTATGTGGTTTTCTTTTTGACTCATTGTATCATATTTTGATCCTGATACAAAAATGTTTGTATCCTTGGTTTTTGTGTTTTTTGGTGATATTTTTTGGTGAATTGAATCAGATTTTTGGGGAATGGCTCCTTGTTGCAGTTTTGGTTTATGTGGTTTTCTTTTTGGCTCAGTGTATCATATTTTTGGGTGCATTTTATGGGGTGACACTGCAGGAGCAACGGCAAAGCAACCGCGTGTGTGACTATGATTACACATTATATCTGAGGGCTAATGATTTGGATATGCACAATTTTACCTGAAATGTGTTATTCATATGTATTATGTTATGTATATAATGAACAGTAAATATATGTGTTATTCAATTAAGGGTGACATGGATACACAAGGAGACCATTCGGCTTGTGAGTTATGTACCGCTGCAGCGGCTGCAATAACGTTTGTCGTAGTAGCCTTACAACCTCACGCAAATGATAGTGCTGAACCTATACCAAGAGAGCCCTCAGCTATGCGAGATCGGCATAGAAAATCACACATGCGGAGAATTCTGTGGGGGTCTAAAAGTAGCTGTTTGGACTACTTACGGATGCGAAAATATGCTTTCATGAATCTTACAGCAATAATGCGTCAGCGTGATCTTCTCAAGGACACTATACAGGTATCCATCGAGGAGCAGTTGGCCATGTTCCTGCATATTGTAGGGCACAAGTCAAAGAATAGAGTAATGCAAGTGGATTTTATTAGGGGGATGGGGGACAGTGAGCCGGTATTTTAACAAAGTTATGGGGGCAGTGTGCAATTCGGGATATGTACATGAAGCAAGCTACTAATGAGACGCCACCAGAGATAGTCAATAATCCCAATAGGTTCCCATTTTTTAAGGTATGTGTGCTTATCTGTATATGTGTCAGTCTAATAAGTATCTTCGTGTTGATTGAAAATTGGGCTCATTGATTACGTTGTAGAACTGCATTGGTCTCATTGATGGGACTCACATAGATGCCATGCTACCAGCCAGTCTCGTATCCCGCTTTAGAGGTCGTAAAGGGGTTACACAAAATGTGCTAGCAGCTGTTACTCCAAATAAAAGATTCACATACGTACTGGCCGGGTGGGAAGGATCCGCAAATGATTTTACGGTCCTGAAAGATGCATTGTCTAAACCACCCCTCTGGGGCTGCGAGTGTATGAAGGTAATAGGCATAAATTTACATTTTCATATGAAATACTTCTCTCAGATATTGTTGGCTCATTAACTGTGTTTATTTTTCGAATGTAGGTCAATATTACCTTTGCGATGCTGGGTATACTACAATGTCAGGGTTCATATCTCCATACCGGGGAGTTAGATACTATTTGAAGGACCATACTGATCGGGTTCCTAGAAACCGAAGGGAGCTATTCAACCTACGCCATTCTACCTTACGATCAAAGATCAAGTCGACATTTTGTATCCTAAAGAACGGGAACACTATAGAGCATGTGCTATGAGGGTGTCGGCGTATATTATTGCCTCCTATGTCTGAACATTTTATTCTTGTATCGGACATATTGCATTAATGTTGCTTTGTTGCTTGTGCCAAAATTTTTCATGCCTTTGCTTATCCATTATTTGCTTTACACTTATGCTATTTTATACCCCAATGTAGTATAGGTTCATGTTATATGATGGTTGGATGTTTATAGCCACAACGTTGCATTTTCAATTTAATTTGATTGATGTTGTAGGGATGGAAGGCTGGTCAAACTCTGGTCAGTGGAGTGAACCAAACCGGTCTGTGAGTGATCTTATGCTCCCCAGCTATGATAATGTATATGTGACAATGGGTAGAAGCTGACAAAATGTTTGATCCCATTGTCAACCGACCAATGCCCAAGAGGATGCCAACGATGCCCTATCACCTGCATGGCTTCCAATCGGTGGGCTTGTGTACCAATCAGGTGGGCATGGCATGGGATATCCCCAATATCCAAATTTCAGCATTCCTATGCAAATGCCAATGCAGATGCCATCGCCGCCTGGAATGGGGTTTATGAATATGCTGCAAGGGGGAGAGCCACCCTCTTATAGAAGCCCAGCTTTCCCATGTGCATTCGCTATGCCTACACCACCTAGTGGCAATGAACGAACACCCGGCAGTGACTCTTCTAGGAAGTCGAGCCGGCGTAGCGAAGATGCTGACGGGTCTGTTTTAAGCCCACGGAAGAAGTCTAAGCAGCCTTCATCTTCTGCACAACAGAAAAAACTTTGGACGAATGCTTACGATGAAACTCTCATTCCATTCCTTGCCGAGCTTGCACATCAGGGGTATAAAGCCGATAAGACTTTTAAAAATACAGCCTTCAATGCCGCTGTTGCCAAAATAAATAAAATCCATGGGACTTCATTCTCAAGTGTTAATGTGAAGAATCACATGAAATCGTTGAGGAGACGTCTCAAAGACGTAAAGGAGTGCATAGAGCTTAGCGGAGCTGGATGGGATGAGGAGAGTAAGGTCATTCAGCTTGATCCCGAAACGTATGCTACGTGGGCGGCGGTAATTACTTCTACCTTATAGATATGTTATGTGATACTACATTAAATATAGCTTTGCATACCCTTTATCATATTTGATATTCTAATCGTTCAGGCTAACCATCGGCTGCGGGCTTATGTTAAAGATCCACTTCCATGGTATGACGATCTTGTTATCGTCATTGGTGATGATGCTGCTAAGGGGGATTTAGCAATGGGTGTTTTTGAAAAGTTTGGTGGGGAGTATTATGAAGGCGAAGGCGAAGGAGAGCCCGTAAGACAAAAGCCGATACATATAGATTCGCCACTACACAATGTCACGGAAGAAATTTCCACCCAAGCTTCGACCGAGCCTGTTAATCAGGGAGGGCCAAGCCATTCAAACCCACATATGATGGGTAAAAAGAAACAACGAAGACGGGGAATGCAACAAGATCCCGACATCATGCGGGAAATATCAAAAAATATGAAAGAGGTCGTGGATGCTTTAAGGTCCACACACTCTCATTGGAATGAACCACTTGCCCAGCATGTCTACCAGTTTACTGAGTATACGCCGGGTATATTGTTGAAGGTCTTTAAGGCCCTACGCAAGGATCAGATGGAGGTACGAAGCTTTTTGGCTTTGCCTCAATCGGCTAGGAAAATGATGATTGAAGAGATAGTAGCAGGGTTGGATTTGGACTAGTAGTAAAGCAGGCTGGGAGGTGAAGATGGTTGTGAGGTGGAGATGTCATGTTGGTGGAGATATAGTCGGGGTGTTGGATTTGGATATGGGGGGTTTTGGGGTATGGCTCAATGTATCAGTTTGTGTGGCATGTCTCCATGTTGCAGTTTGTGTTTTTGTGGTGTTCTTGTTTGATCATTGTATCAGATTTTTGGGGCATGGCTCCATATTGCTGTAAGTGTTTAAGGGGTGTTATGTGTGAATCATTGTATCATAATTTTGGGGCATGGCTCCATGTTGCATTTTGTGTGTATGGGGTTTTATTTCTGGCTCATTGTTTCAGATTTCTGGGGCATGGCTCCATGTTGCTGTAAGTGTGTATGTGGTTTTATTTCTGGTTCATTGTTTCAGATTTTTGGGGCATGGCTCTATGTTGCTGATAGTTGTTGAGTATTGGACTTCTCCCTACTTGGTGTTAATGATGAGCAAACATAAATACTTGTGACTAATCCCCTATTTTGTAGTTAATCCATTGCCTAAGCTTATTATGAAGATCTACTTGCAATGGATGACACTCAAAGTTCATTGAAGGCAAATGAAATGGATTGGATGATTGTTGATGTTGATTGAAGCTCCATGAAGACTTCAAGCTCATGTGTTGGATAGAAGAGAGAATTCGTCAATGTAAATTTCTTTTATCTCTTCTAGTATGTAGCTTAGAAGTAAAACATTGTTGGAGCACACACACATCTTCATTTCTGTCTTAGGATGTCTTTAGTTCAAGCTTCCTTTGATTCCAATTCATTTCAAACTAAATTGTGCATGTAATGTATATAACAGTCGACTGCTGAACGTTTTTTAGTCGCCTGTCTCAAAAACAGTCGACTGTTTTTTTGTTCTACAGTCACCTGTTATGCACAAACTTTTATAGTCTAGTTTTGGGCTTCTCTGTTTTATTTCCCACAGGCGACTCATGAACGATTCACAGGTGCATGTCCAAGTGACAGTCGACCGTGTCTTGTAAATCAGTCGCATGTCTGTCATTTGCCCAAAACCTATTGATCTGTCTTTTACGGCCAGTCGACTTATGTTGGATTTACAGTCGACTGTACATTGGATCAGTCGACTGCTAATGCTACATCAGTCGTCTGTCTGTGAGCCAATTTGTTGACTCAGCTCTCTGGAAAATCTCAGGGTTTTTTGACAGCCGTCTGCATAAGGATTTACATTCGCCTATTCTGATTAACAGTCGACTGTCTTTTCCTTATCAGTCGTCTGCCCTGCTATCTCAAACATTTTCCAGAATTCTTCAACTTACACATCTCTCGGCTAGTCGCCTGTAGAAGTATTTACAGTCGCCTGTTGGTTCAACAGTCGACTGTCTATGCTTCATCAGTCGACTGTCCACGTGGTAAGTTACCGTTATGAATTCTCACCTACCCTTGCTGACTGTGCAACAGTCGACTGTGGTTTCCTCTACAGTCGACTGTCGCGAGTGCAGATTCTATCCGTTGAGATTTTTCTCACGGATTCCAAATAGGTTTTTGCTAATTCTGTTTTGTGGATTTGAGAAACCTATATAAGGGGCTTCTACTGTTCCATTGAAAGGTTACTCATTCAACCAAGTTGATATTCATTCTCTCAAGATTTCATTCTCAAGTTTTAAAGCTCTCAAATCCTAAAGCCCTAAGAATTCCTATATTCAATCTCTTGCTCTCCAACCTAGAATCAAAGAGACATCTTCTAGCCATTTGGTGCAGTCAAGAGAAAGGGCTTTCTCCTCTCTTCCAAGAGAGTCATCAACACACAACACACTTCTCCTTCAAGTTCTACTTCAAGGCATAGGTGATTGTAAGTGTTGCTTTCATATTTCATAACTTTAGTTATTTGGATTTGCTCTCGGGTTGTGAGAGTGGTTTGCTTGCTCCCAAGTTGTGGGAGTCAAGGACAATCGATTGTATTTCGATTTCACTTGTAGGGTTGCTACAAGTGGGTTTTAAGGGAACCTCAAGTTAGGGTTCTAACTTGAGTATCCAGAGGTATCCGGGTGGAAGGGACGTAGGATTACAGGAAACAAGTCGGGAAGTGACTTGGGTAATCTGAACCCTTGAGACATCCTTGCGTCTGCATTTGTTTCTATTTGGGTTTAATTTCAATTCCGCACTATTTTGTTGGTTAGCATTTAAATTGGTGTAACTATCGTTTTAAATTGCTTAAACACTATTCAACCCCCCTTCTAGTGTTTTCTCCATAGCCAGGGTCCTTACAATTGGTATCAGAGCGCAAGGTTATAGCTATGGCATCCAACAACAACAACGTTCCTCTGCCGCCTTCGTACAACAATCACGATCGTGATGGAGCGTCCACACTTTTCGAAGGTCAATCAACGGTGCGTCCTCCGCGTTTCAATGGCACAAACTTTGGTTATTGGAAATGCCGGATGGAGACGTTCCTAAGGAGCGCTTCGCTTTGGAGAACCCTCCACAAGGAATACGTCGAGCCCACCGAAGAGGATTTCAAAAAATGGATGACTTCCGAAAAATCCGCCAAAGTCAACAACGTAAAAGCAATGAACGCTCTTCATTGTGCGTTGGACCCGAATGAGTTCAACAAGATATGCACATGTAAAAGTGCATATCAAATTTGGAACCATCTCGTCGTTACCCATGAGGGAACAAGCAAGATAAACTTTCCAAACTCTATGTTGCTGTGCAAAACTTTGATATGTTTCATATGCAGGACAATGAGAGCATTGCATCGATGTACAGACGTTTTACCGACATCACCAATGAATTGGAAGCTCTTGGCCAAACTTACACCGAACCTGAAAAGGTAAGGAAGATTATAATGGGTATGACCTCCAAATGGGAAAGAAGAGCTATCGCCATCGAGGAGGTCAATGACTTGAAGACCTACACAGTTGTGAATCTTATCGGGACTCTCATATCTTATGAGGTAAGACGGGAGAACCGATTAAAGATTCGAGCTATGATGAATCCTTCAGAGGCCAAGAAGAAAGCTTTGACATTCAATGCCAATTCATCATCCTCCGATAGCGAAGATTCGGAAGATGAGAAGGATTTGGGTGAAATGGCCCAAATGGCGAAGAAGTTCCAACGCTTCTTTCGCAAAGGTAAATTTCTCTCCAACAAAAGATTTGAGTCTACTAATAATACTTCCTCTCTTTGCTTTAAGTGTAATAAGCCAGTGCACATCAAGAGGGATTGCCCAATGCTAAGAAACAAAGAGAAGTGGAAGGCTCCGAAGTACCACAAGTTCGACAAGAACAAGAGAGACAAGAAGAAAGGACTCGTAGGTACATTCGATGACTCTAGTAGAGACTCATCAAGTGATTCAGATGATGAGAAGGGTGAGAGTGCCCACATGTGTTTCATGGCACGAGAAGATCCACTCTCCGATGAGAGTGATTCCGACACGGATGATACCGAGGTAACAATGGATGAATTACGCATTGCTAATGAAGAATTATTTGCTAAATATCAATCTTTAATGCTTAGATATACTAGCTTAAAGAAATTGAATGTTAACAATTCATCCATACCATTCATTGTCAACAATGACACCATTGTTGTTACTTTAACTCTTGAGAAAGCGAATTTAGCTTCTCAAAATGTCACTTTGAGAAATGAGGTGAATACCCTCAAATCTCAACTAGATCAAACACATCCTAAGGATAATAGTGATCTAGTCACACATCACACACAATTGGGTTTAGAGAATGATTCTCTTAAAACCCAAGTGCACGAGCTCAAAGCACGGGTGTCCACCTTGGATACCAACATTTCTTCTCTAAAAGAGAAATATGAGATCATGTCCTCCCGTATTATGAGATTCAATAAGGAAAAAGGACAATTGGATGATTTGCTAGCAAACCAATTTCCGGTCACACATCGTGTTGGTCTTGGTTTTGTGAGCACAAATGCATCCAATGCTCGCACTTCCTATAGTGGTGTCACTATAGACTTTGTGAGGCCTTCCTCCGGTGCATCCACAAGTGGTGTCAAAGACACTATAGGTGCAAACCAACCAAAAAAAGTCACCACTCAACATCTCTTTCTTTTGGCAAGAAACCCACTAAGGGTGGAAACCAAAAGAGAAGCCATGCTTACATGTACACTAACACTCATCCACGTAGGAAACCTCCTACTTCACAAGTGGATACTCATGACACTTTTTATGCTCACACACACGGACACTTACAAATCCACACATGAGAAATACTCATGTACGTGCTCATATACACCGATATGCTCATACGCATCATTCTTACGTGTATGCACATCCTCCACATGTCATGCATAACCCATATGCTTCATACAACATGCATGTTCCCAAGCATACATATCATTCTCGTATGTCATATGCATATCCACCTGGCACGCCCCGCTTCTCAAAACGATGGAGGCGAAGCGTGACTAAGGCCCGCTTAGGCCGGAGCTGTGAAGCTCAGACCCAATAAGCGTCTGTAGGGGTACCATCTTAAAATTTCCAGGTTCTTGCATTTATAAAGTTCGAAACAACAGAAAGTACAGAGAGGAAGTTGCATTCATTAATATAAAGAGTTAATATCCAGCGAGTACAAAAGTCTAAAGAGAGGGAAGCCTAATCATGGCAACAAACTATCGAAAGAGCAAACTAAAAGTAGTAACCTCTGAAAGGCGGCGACTGAAAAGTCCTCAAGGTCTGGTTCTCGTCAGGCACGTACTCTGGGTCTGCGTCCTCGGGCTCCACGTACTCCGGTAAGTCTGCCTCGTCCACGAACTCTGGCTCGACACCTGACGTACATCACCCAAAAGAAAGGAACTATACGTCAGGTAAAGTCTACAAAAAGGGTTAGACTCTACTACAAGTGTACCGAACTATTAAACAACAGTTTACTGGTTGATTAGCATGCTGAGGTTATAACAGAGGAACAAAAGGAAGTAAACGCAGCAGGAAAGTAAAACGTGACAAGTAGTTGTCGTAGCGTGTGCTACCAACTACGGGACTAACCTACCAAGTGTCAAGACAAGTTGGAACATGGCGGGACATGACAAGACAAGTGTGACACGAAAGGGTTCACGCCTTACGGTTCGAGGGGGATCAGACCCTCTTATCGTGCGCACGCTCAACCCTACCCCAAACCCAAGTATTCAAGATAAGACAAGACAAGACAAGACAAGGGATCACTCGCTCTAGCTTGGCGAGTGCCCTATTGTCCTCTGGGCTGTGTATCACGACAAGGGATCACTCAGAGAGTGCCCTATTGCCCTCTAGGCTGTGTATCAAGACAAGGGATCACTCGGAGAGTGCCCTATTGCCCTCTGAACTGTGTATCAAGACAAGGGATCACTCGGAGAGTGCCCTATTGCCCTCTGGGCTGTGCAAGACGAGACGGGACGTGACAAGACAGGAAGGATTATTCTAGGGTGTCCACACGCACGCACACACAAGATAGTCCTAAGATGTCAAAAGTTGTTGTTGTTAGGCTCAGACTTCGTCGTCAAGTCTGAGCCGTCAAGGGACGTCCCGGACGCTATCATTTCACGTCCGATTCTCTTTGTTCACAGTTAACAATTCTAACAAACTAAGGCCTAAGCATGGCCAAAAGTGCAAGTGGATACACTTGCCTGCGGTGGCGAGTGTGTCGTCCGTCCGGGGCGTCTCGTCCAGGCGTCTCGTCCGCGGTAGTCCGTCTGAAACAGTGTCACGGCAACTGTGTCAGGTCGCAATTTCCATCAAATCCTATTAAGGTTTGTTTCTAGGTTATCGGGGCTATCCTATTTGTCAACGTCACATTTTTGGTGTTTCGTTCAGCCTAAATCGACCACTACCCTATATGCACAGAAAAGTTGTCCGACGGTCGATTTCTACAGTGACATCGTTTTACTGGTGCGGAAAAGTAAATTTAGTTATAGTTGTCCGGCTTTTAGTTTAGGTTTTGGTTAGCTACGGTGTGAGTTTTACTACTCGTTAGGGAAACCAACCTCGTGACGTCGTCCAACAAGCGGACGTCGAGTCTGAACGGCGAAGCGTCGGCGTCGTCTGGAACTCCTCGGCCACGGGTAGCACAGCGAGGTATCTCTGGACAGCAGGGTGGTGGCGTGAAATCAGCGAGCTAATCAGCGATCCTCCTCCCGTTGCAAGTAGCGCAACGGTTCTTCACGATAACGGTGACGTCGGCTAGAAGTACGTGCGTGCGGTAACGCACGTGAACTCCGAGAGTCCAAGGGGGCTGTCCATAGATGAAGTGAGACCAGAGGAAGATGCTCGGCCCGATGGGTGGCCGACGGCGTGGGCGTACGACGGTGGGTGGCCGTGTGAAGCCAGAGAGGACAGATTCGTGCAACATCCGTTATCACGCCTCTCAGTGGAATTCCAGCAACACACATTGAAAACGGGAAGTTTCAGAAGGTAAAGGACTTCAAGACGAAGCCAACGGCAGTGGAGTTGTCACCGGGGGTGGTCGGAGGTGGTCGTGAGCGGGCGGCGAAGTTCAGCTTCCAGATCTGTGAAAAACTGCCGATACGGCGTGTTTCGACGAGGATTCCGGGAGCTACAGATGGGCTATGAGTGTAAGGGAAATTGCAGTTGGTAGGGGGTTTCGATAGGAATCCAACGGCGGTAGGTTGGTCGTTGTAGGTGGCCGGATGGCCGGTGGGAGTGAGTTTTTCCGGCGGTGGCGCAAATCTGTAAAACTGTCGTTTGGGTTGTGTTTGAAAACGTTTTGAGGGGGATAGAGATGACGGAAGAGGGTAAGAGGAGTTGGAGATGATCGGGGGGTTCGATAAGAGTCCAACGGTGGTGGAGTTCGTCAAAGGGGGTCGCCGGAGTGGCGACGGCGGTCGTTTTCCGGCGGAAAGCATAGATCCGGCCTAGGCTGTTGAAACTTGCGGTTTTGAGGGCTTTGGAGAGGGGGAGAGGGATGAGATGGAGGAGGAGGAGATGTCCGGAGATGGGGGTAGTCTGGTGGTGGCCGTCGGCGGCGGGAGGAGGCGCAAGAATGAAGGAGAAGGGCGGCCAAGATGGGTTCATGCGGCTGCCTAGGGTTCGGGTGTGTTTGAGTTAAAAAGAGAGAAGAGTTGCTAAAGGTATTTTGAAAGGGGTATAAGTTGGGGGTGTGACTAGGAGAGAGAGTGAGTGAGGGGGGTACAAAATGGTGAAAATATGGGTGAGGGTAGAGACAGAGATCCCATGTGATACGTATGAGATTTCATGAGATTGAGGTTAAGGTTTGAATTTCGAATTTAATTAAGGCTAATCGGGCTATGAATTTGGTTAGTGATTTGGGTGGGCTAGGAGTGTCAGAAAATTACGAAATAAATATCGAGACGACCGTGACGAAGAGAGGCTCAGGGATACGGTGTTCAATCGTTCGTTTGGTCCACAAAAATGAACATAAAAAATAAAAGATCCGACGACTAAGTCTAAAGCTACGGCTACTCTGCAATCAAACTCGATTTGTGGGAGAACGACCCGTGAAATGACGTTCACCAAAAATCCCACAAATAACTACTCTTCCTTACGGTCACAACGGCATATCACATCGCATAGTCCGCTTCCAAGAAGGAGCCAAATAAAATACGTGCACGAAAAAGTACGTGCACATAGAAAATACGAACGGTCGGAAAGCGGCCGTTACATTCTACCCACCTTAGAAATGATTCCGTCCTCGGAATCACTTACACTAATAATAATTATATCTTTAAACACTTAAGCCTATAACTCCCATCTTCCACACAATGATCTCTAATCCTATCACTCCAACGTCGTTCCTCAAATAATCCATCATAACCCGTCTTTTCACTGGATAATGCCACGACTAAACTCACATCCTAACACTTAACTATAGACCCATCACTGCTGTTCAAATTTCCAACTCCAAGTTCTCATAAAAGAATAATAATCATCTTTTCATACCATACCACTCCACTAAACATCATCGCTCCATAACATCTTTAAATTTCTCAATCTCTTCCCAATATTAATCAATCGCTAAAAAGATGTCCTAGTCAATCACCAAACCAAGACAAAAACTTTGTCTATCCTATAACACCTTTCACAAATCAACAATCGCCGTGTCCTTAATACATTCCTTGTCATATCTTCCCATAAATTTATCCGCCAAATAATTGAACTATCAAAATCACATCTTATCCTACTCACTTATAACTAATCCCCAACCAGTATTAAGTCCGACTACCTAACCATCCATTCATCTCAACACGTCGTGTTATTCCCAATGTCTTCTCACGTTAACTTAATAATCATGTCTTGATGCTTCAAATGTTTTCATCATTTCATGGTCACTCTAAATCATACCATACCTTTATAGCTACTCATATCTACCACTCATTCAAGTTTCAGATCGATTAAGTACAGATACCTATACATAATTTCATCCAATCAGAGTTCTTTTCATCCAGAAGAAATCTAGTCTAATATCTTTGTGTTCAAAAATCAACCAATCGCCGCTACAGTACATCTCATCTCACTCTATGCCTACCCGCAACATAATCCTATAAGAAGGATAGCTAGTACTAACATCATCATAACAATCAAAAAGATAACAATGCCGAAGAAATGAAGAAGGAAGTTTAAGGCCAAAGACAGATTTTAAAATATTTGTAAAAACGTGTAAGGTTGAGGTATTGGATGAGAAAAATAGGTGCGTTGAGAACTTGTGTGCTAGTTTCAAAACTTTAAAGATCTGATTTAAATAAAACAAATAGGTTTTGAAACATATATAAGCAGCAAAATAAACTAAACTATAATGCAGAAGACTAGGTCTACGGAATTTACCTGCTATGACGTTATCCACACAAATATGAATACCATCATTCAGACAACTCCATATGTATGTCATGGACCACATTGAATATGCATATAGGGCACAAGAGAAAAACATCAAGATCCTAAAAGTAAAACACTTATACAGGTCTACACACTATACCTATGTACATACACCACGACGACATTACAAAAAAAAACAAGGGCCCACTACTAAACTAGATGGCACAGACAACTACAAGCACCATGTCTACATGATAGAAAGGGACCGGAACCAAAAGCGAAATGAAACAAGATCGGAAGAAGCGAGTTTGGATAAGGCGAGGATAAGGAGATGACTGGTTGGATGGAACTAAGATATTGCTCCAAATAAAAATAAAGAAAGATCACGTGTGAAATACGGTATCTTATATTTTTATACTTACAAAAATTAGGTAGAGAAAAACGAGCAGATGGTAGAAAATTACAATTCTGAAAAAGAGTGAGACGAAGGAAGGAAGGGTAGGGTGAGAAACGATTGTTTTGCAAATGGAGATAGGTTTACACAAAGATTTTGGAATGTGATCATGAAGAACATAGAACTGATATAATAATAATAATAAAAATTGGAGTTCCCTCTAGTTTAGAAAATATTCTAAAAGTATGTACGGTAAGTGGTTAGAAATAGATTTTGTAGTCTAGAAAAAGTATAAATTGAATTATCAAAATGTTAACAAGGTTTTAAAACTGAAAAAAAATGAAAGATACCGATTTGAAAATAAGTATGAGATAGTAACAACGAAAATTTCAAGAGGGTTTCAAAGAAATTAAGCTGAGCGAAGGACTTAATAAGGAATTTCGAAAATACTTTTAGAGGAAGCAGACTTGGCAAGGGAAAAGACTCGAAGGATCAACGATACTCGTCAGAAACGATTACATGAATTGGGAGAAAGGAAAAAGATCGCATGATAGATACACTTAGGATACGATTCACGAAGCTACGATGGAACTCTACGGTCGATAACACGAAAGGGTAATGATCAGGAAGATGCTAGAAGTCAGGGATTCTAATTATCGGGTCGTCTAAAGATCAGGAGAGCTTGACACTAAGATTTCCTAATGAGCTAGACTGTAACCAGGATCTAATGGGAAGGTTCCTAAGAGAATCAAGGTTAGTTCTGCTGGGCCCGAAGTCGATGGGCCCGAGCGAACGACTAAAAGAAGGGCTCTAGAAATCTAACATGGTCAGAGTCAAGTGCGGGCCACTAAGCTATCCTAGGACGTGTATAAAAACATCTTAACCAAGGCACCTGACTATCCAACTGGGACGTCTACCTAAGTCTTCCTACCATCTAAGACTAGGTAAAACTAATTTAGACATGTACATGAATATTAAATGAATGCGGTACTCTTATTGTTCCGAACTTTTGCATGACCTGCATGGGCCACCACTAAAACCTGTCATGCCCCGCTTCCCAAAACGACGGCGGCGAAGCGTGACTAAGGCCCGCTTAGGCCGGAGCTGTGAAGCTCAGACCCAATAAGCGTCTGTAGGGGTACCATCTTAAAATTTCCAGGTTCTTGCATTTATAAAGTTCAAAACAACAGAAAGTACAGAGAGGAAGTTGCATTCATTAATATAAAGAGTTAATATCCAGCGAGTACAAAAGTCTAAAGAGAGGGAAGCCTAAGCAGGGCAACAAACTATCGAAAGAGCAAACTAAAAGTAGTAACCTTTGAAAGGCGGCGACTGAAAAGTCCTCAAGGTCTGGTTCTAGTAAGGCACGTACTCTGGGTCAGCGTCCTCGGGCTTCACGTACTCCGGTAAGTCTGCCTCGTCCACGAACTCTGGCTCGACACCTGACGTACAGCACCCAAAAGAAAAGAACTGTACGTCAGGTAAAGTCTACAAAAAGGGTTAGACTCTACTGCAAGTGTACCGAACTATTAAACAGCAGTTTACTGGTTGATTAGCATGCTGAGGTTATAACAGAGGAACAAAAGGAAGTAAACGCAGCAGGAAAGTAAAACGTGACAAGTAGTTGTCGTAGCGTGTGCTACCAACTACGGGACTAACCTAACAGGTGTCAAGACAAGTTGGAACATGGCGGGACAATACAAGACAAGTGTGACACGAAAGGGTTCACGCCTTACGGTTCGAGGGGGATCAGACCCTCTTACCGTGCGCACGCTCAACCCTACCCCAAACCCAAGTATTCAAGACATGACAAGATAAGACAAGACAAGGGATCACTCGCTCTAGCTTGGCGAGTGCCCTATTGCCCTCTGGGCTGTGTATCACGACAAGGGATCACTCAGAGAGTGCCCTATTGCCCTCTGGGCTGTGTATCAAGACAATGGATCACTCGGAGAGTGCCCTATTGCCTTCTGGGCTATGTATCAAGACAAGGGATCACTCGGAGAGTGCCCTGTTGCCCGCTGGGCTGTGTAAGACGGGACGGGACGTGACAAGACAGGAAGGATTATTCTAGGGTGTCCACACGCACGCACACACAAGATAGTCCTAAGATGTCAAAAGTTGTTGTTGTTAGGCTCAGACTTCGTCGTCAAGTCTGAGCCGTCAAGGGACGTCCCGGACGCTATCATTTCACGTCCGGTTCTCTTTGTTCACAGTTAACAGTTCTAACAAACTAAGGCCTAAGCACGGCCAAAAGTGCAAGTGGATACACTTGCCTGCGGTGGCGAGTGTGTCGTCCGTCCGGGGCGTCTCGTCCAGGCGTCGCGTCCGTGGTAGTCCGTCTGATACAGTGTTACGGCAACGGTGTCAGGTCGCGATTTCCATCAAATTCTATTAAGGTTTGTTTCTAGGTTATCGGGGATATCATATTCGTCAACGCCACATTTTTGGTGTTTCGTTCAGCCTAAATCGACCACTACCCTATATGCACAGAAAAGTTGTCCGACGGTCGATTTCTACAGTGACATCGTTTTACTGGTGCAGAAAAGTAAATTTAGTTATAGTTGTCCGTCTTTTAGTTTAGGTTTTGGTTAGCTACGGTGTGGGTTTTACTACTTGTTAGGGAAACCAACCTCGTGACGTCGTCCAACAAGCGGAAGTCGGGTCTGAACGGCGAAGCGTCGGCGTCGTCTGATACTCCTCGGCCGCAGGTAGCGCAGCAAGGTACCTCTGGACAGTGGGGTGGTGGCGTGAAATCAGCGAGCTAATCAGCGATCCTCCTCCCGTTGCGAGTAGCGCAACGGTTCTTCACGATAACGGTGACATCGGCTAGAAGTACCTGCGTGCTGTAATGCACGTGAACTCCGAGAGTCCAAGAGGGCTGTTGATAGATGAAGTGGGACCAGAGGAAGATGCTCGGCCTGATGGGTGGCTGATGGCGTGGGCGTACGATGGTGGGTGGCTGTGAGAAGCCGGAGAGGACAGATTCGCGCAACGTCCGTTATCACGCCTCTCAGCGGAATTCCAGCAATGAATAGAGAAAACGGGAAGTTGCAGAAGGTAAAGGATTTCAAGACAAAGCCAACGACAGTGCAGTTGTTCCTGGGGGTGGTCGGAGGTGGTCGTGCATGGGCGGTGAAGTTCAGCTTCCTGATCTGTGAAAAACAGCCGATACGGCGTGTTCCGACGAGGATTCCGGGAGCTACAGATGGGCTATGAGTGTAAGGGAAATTGCAGTTGGTAGGAGGTTTCGATAGGAATCCAACGACGGTAGGGTGGTCATTGTAGGTGGCCGGATGGCCGGTGGGCGTGAGTTTTTCTGGCGGTGGCGCAAATCTGTAAAACTGTCGTTTGGGTTGTGTTTGAAAACGTTTTGAGGGGGATAAAGATGAGGGAAGAGGGTAAGAGGAGTTGGAAATGATCGGGGGGTTCGATAAGAGTCCGACGGTGGTGGAGTTCGTTGGAGGGGGTCGCCGGAGTGGCGGCGGCGGCCGTTTTCCGGCGGAAAGCACAGATCCGGCCTGGGCTGTTGAAACTTGCGGTTTTGAGGGCTTTGGAGAGGGGGAGAGGGAGGAGATGGAGGAGGAGGAGATGGCCGGAGATGGGGGGTAGTCCGGTGGTGGCCGCCGGCGATGGGAGGAGGCGCAAGAATGAAGGAGAAGGGCGGCCAAGATGGGTTCATGCGGCTGCCTAGGGTTCGGTTGTGTTTGAGTTAAAAAGAGAGAAGAGTTGCTAAAGGTATTTTGAAAGGGGTATAAGTTGGGGGTGTGACTAGGAGAGAGAGTGAGTGAGGGGGGTACAAAATGGTGAAAATCTGGGTGAGGGTAGAGACAGAGATCCCATGTGATACGTATGAGATTTCATGAGATTGAGGTTAAGGTTTGAATTTCGAATTTGATTAAGGCTAATCGGGCTATGAATTTGATTAGTGATTTGGGTGGGCTAGGAGTGTCAGAAAATTACGAAAAAAATATCGGGACGACCGTGACGAAGAGAGGCTCAGGGATACGGTGGTCAATCGTGCGTTTGGTCCACGAAAACGAACAGAAAAAATAAAAGATCCGACGACTAAGTCTAAAGCTACGACTACTCTGCAATCAAACTCGATTTGTGGGAGAATGACCCGTGAAATGACGTTCACCAAAAATCCCACAAATAACTACTCTTCCTTACGGTCACAACGGCATATCACATCGCATAGTCCGCATCCAAGAAGGAGCCAAATAAAATACGTGCCCAAATAAGTACGTGCACGTGGAAAATACGAACGGTCGGAAAGCGGCCGTTACACCACCACCTCATGTTTATGCTAGAAACCATGTTCCTAAGAAGCATGCACCACATAGAAAGCTAACAATTATGCATGCAACTAGGAAAATGACTCCCAAAACATACACCACTTGGGGTCCTAAGAACAATAGCCTAAATGATAGGAATGCTTATGTTGATTCCTATTTTCATGATGTTATTAATAATGGTAATTATGTTGGGAAGCGGAAGTCCACTTGGACTTGGCTTCCAAAGGGCTAATTCCCTTGGACCCAACAAACATTGGGTACCATGAGCTTATGGTATATTATATAGGTATCCAAGAGAAAGAAGAAGAGCAATAAAAGTCATATTAGCTCTAAAGGGAAAGGATGTATTCTCGATAGTGGTTGCTCCAAACATATGACGGGAGATCCCGCATTGCTCTCCGAAGTGATTAGCATCAAGGATGGTGCAAAGGTCACTTTTGGAGGTAATCAAAAGGGAACCATCATTGGAGTAGGTATTGTCGGTAACCCTTCAAAACCCTTAATTACTAATGTATTTCTTGCTAGTGGTTTATGTCACAATCTCATTTCCATTAGTCAACTTTGTGACAAAGGTTACAAGGTTAACTTTGGAGAAGGATTGTGTAAAATTGTTGATTCTAATTCGAATGTTTTATTTTCCGGTATTATGCGTAAAAATATTTATTATTTGAGCTTGCCTAAAACCGTAGAACATTGCTTCGTTGCTAATACAAGTGAACAACTATTATGGCATCGCCGTTTTGGTCATGTTCACTTCAAGCACTTATATAAGTTAGCTAACCATGATATAGTCAAAGGTTTTCCTAAAATTGCATTTAGTAAGAAAAACTTTTGTGATTCATGTCAAAGAGGTAAACTAAGTAAATCATCTTTTAAGCTTAAAAAAGGGATTACTTCTAAGAGGCCACTAGAACTTCTTCATCTAGATTTGTTTGGGCCAACTAGAACCGCTTCTTTAGGCAATGCTTATTATGGATTAGTTGTCGCTGACGACTTTTCTAGATTTACTTGGGTTTCATTCTTAACTAATAAGAATGAAGCTTATGAAGAGTTTACCATATTTGCAAAGAAGATTCAGAATCTCTTAGGATCCCACATTATCACTATCCGTAGTGTTCATGGAGGAGAATTTGAGAATGAGTTTTTTACTAAGTTTTGTGATGACACCGGGATAACTCACAATTTTTCATTCCCTCGAGCACCACCACAAAATGGTGTTGTAGAGAGAAAGAATAGGACTCTTATTGAGTGTGCTCGCATTATGCTCCATGATAGTCATCTTGGACTACAATTTTGGGCAGAAGCGGTGCACGCGGCATGTTATGTGCTCAATAGGATCCTAATGAGACACCGAACGAACAAAACTTGTTTTGAGTTATTTTACGACAAAAAGCCTCAGGTTAAGTATTTTTGAGTTTTTGGTTCAAAATATTTTATCAAGAACACTTTCAGTAATCTAGATAAATTTGAGCCAAGATCCGATGAAGGGATATTTGTTGAATATTCCACACGTAGCAAAGCCTACCAGATATACAACAAAACCTCCTTAACGATCGAGAAATCACTACATGTATCATTTTATTAAGATTTTGATTTTCCTCATGTTGAAAATGATAGTGTAAATGCTATTTGTGAACCTCTTAGTAATGTTAAGATTAATGATTCATTTATTGAGACTAACACTACTAATGAGATCGTTGAAGATGTTCCAAGTGATGCAGGTATACCCAAAGCTTACCCGACCGTTCGCAACCATCCACATAACTAAATAATTGGAGATATTGGTGTGGGTGTTCGAACGAGTTCGAGAATTGAAGAATTCTCTCATTGCGCATTTGTCTCTACCATTGAGCCAAAGAACATCCAAGAAGCTTGTGAGGATAGCTCTTGGATAGTGGCAATGGAAGAAGAACTAATGCAATTCGAGAGAAATGAAGTTTGGGAGCTCGTTCCTCTTCCAAGTGGTCACCAAGTTATTTGGACCAAATGGATTTTCAAGAACAAGACCGATGAGAATGAGGTCATCACAAGGAACAAAGCAAGGTTAGTAGCTCAAGGCTACCGGCAAGAGGAATGTATTTATTTCGAAGAATCTTTTGCCCCGTAGCTAGATTAGAAGCTATTAGATTGCTTTTATCTTTTGCATCTCATAAGAATTTTAAACTATTCCAAATGGATGTTAAAAGTGCATTTTTAAATGAGATTGTCAATGAAGAAGTATATGTTTCTCAACCTCCCGGTTTTATTCATGAAAAATTTCCAAACCATGTTTTCAAACTTAAGAAAGTGTTGTATGGGTTGAGACAAGCTCCTAAAGCTTGGTATGATCGACTCAAGACCTTTCTTTTGGATTTAGGTTTTAAAGTGGGAGAAGTTGATTCTATACTTTTCATTAAAGATTATGAAAATGACATTCTTTTGATTCAAGTTTATGTAGACGATATAATTTTTGGTTCTACTAACTTTGATCTTTGACAAGAATGTTCTAAATCTATGAAGGATGAATTCGAGATGAGCCACATGGGAGAGCTCACTTACTTCCTTGGACTGCAAATTTGACAAATGGAGAATGGGACTTTCATACATCAGACAAAGTACACAGAGGAGCTTATTAAGCGATTCGGGATGGAATCGTCTTCAAGCAAAAGGACTCCCATGGGTACGACAACCCATCTACACAAGGATGAGAACGAAAAAGATGTGGACGTTCGTCTATATCGAGGTATGATCGGTAGCTTACTTTACTTAACCGCTAGTATGCCTGATATCATGTTTTCCGTATGCTTGTGTGCTAGATATCAAGCTAGACCTAAGGAGTCACACTTGATTGCGGTTAAACGAATATTTCGTTATCTCAATCAGTCACTAGATTATGGGTTACTTTACCATAAATCTAGCACATATGAGTTAATCTCATATAGTGATGCCAATTTTACCGGATGTAGATCCGATAGGAAAAGTACTAGTGGAACTTGCCATTTTCTAGGAAATTCCTTAGTTTCTTGGTTTTCCAAGAAACAGAACTCGGTGTCATTGTCCACGACTGAAGCAGAATATATTGCCACGGGTCTTGCATGTGCACAAGTTCTTTGGATGAGACACACTCTTATGGACTATGGTGTCAATTGCGATACTTGCCCGATCAAGGTTGATAACCAAAGTGCCATATGTCTTTCCAAGAACCCGGTACATCACTCCCGTACCAAACACATAGATGTGAGACACCATTTTATTAATGATCATGTAGCTAAGAAGGACATCATCTTAGAGTACATTGAAACCCAAAAACAAATTGCCGACATCTTCACAAAACCTCTTAAAGAAGATTCATTTGTGAGGTTGTGGGGAGAATTAGGAATTATGGGTGAATCTGAAATTTAGGAGCTCATCATATATGTTATAACACTTCTTGAGCTCATATCATCATGTTGCCTATTTTCATTTGATATATCTAATATATGTGTTTAAGAAAGGCAATTGAGATTTATGTGATTTCATGAATTCTGTGAGATTGATTTTAGAGATTTATGTTATAATTGATTTATTGTTTTACATTGTTTTTTTGATGAGTTTGTGATTAGAGTATAGGTCCTAGGGTGAGTGTTCATATCCTCTGGATTTTTATCTCACTGTGCATTTTTGGACCAGGACAGACGACTGTTTTTCCTTCGACAGTCGACTGTCCTGCTCTATCTTCTCAGTCAGAAACTTGTATCTTTCGCATAGGCGACTGCCGACAAACTTACAGTCGACGGTTTGATCAACAGGCGACTGCATCTTAGTCATCAGGCGCCTGTCATCTTTGTCAAAATTTTCCAGTACTCTCTGTCTTTTTGATGAGATTTACTGATTCTCTGTCAGTCGACTGAAGGGTATATTACAGTCGTCTGTCCCTCGGACAGGCGACTGTATGTTACTCAATAGTCGACTGCCTGTCATCCTGAGCTTATTTCTTATCACTTCATCCAGCCGACTGACTTGTGTTCATCAGTCGACTGTCTCCTGTTGTGGCGGTTCACTGTTTCGATCTGAGCCGTCGATTCCTTGATCCAACGGCCCAGATTAATTCTCCCCTTTCTTATAATCATCGAGAACGTTCATTTCATCCCTCGTCGTTCTCTCTCCTCCGACTTGAAACCACTCGTCTTCCCGCTCTTTTCCTCAGCCGTCGCCATCAATCTCCTCCTCCCCGCTAGTCGATTGCCTCTTGGGTGTGCCTTAGAGCCTTTCGATTAGGTATCTCTCTCTCGTGCGATTATTGTCATTTGATTTCATCTCCTGTCGATACTTTACTATTTCGATTGACTGTGCCATGGCTCCCAAGACCAAGGGAAAAGGGAAGATCATGGCCTCTAAGAAACCTAGGGCTCCTAAGAAACCAACCATCGCCAAGAACAAGAAACCCTATAAGGCCCGATCCAAACATGCCGAATCTCCATCTCATTCTACTTTGCAGGGATATTCTCCTTCAAGGTCTTCTTCTTCCGACCCTGAGCCCCTGATCAAGCGTCAGCGCAAGCCCATTGGTGTTCGCATCAATGACTCTAGTGCTGAGGCTCCCCATCATTCTCCTTCTGTGTCGAGTTCTGCAGAAGAGTCTCCTGTCATGCCTCCTACTGATCCCCTTGTTCCTATTTGCCGAGATGATCGTTGCTTGGCAAAATTTCACTCTTGCTTAGGGATCAAGCTTCTTCGAGAGCGTTATATCGTTTTCCCCGCCTTCACTGCTGAGAGACTTTCAGATATTCTATCTGCGACTCATTTGGCCGACCTCTTTCGCTTCTTCCAGAGCGAGTCTCCTCGAGCCTATCTATTTCTGGTGAAGCTCTTCTATGCTAACCGCATTCGCGGTGAGTACTCCACCACTGGTTTTATCGATACTGTTGTCCAGGTAACCCGCATCCGTATTGATCCCACTCTCTTAGGGACCATACTTAGGATTCCTTCTACTGGATCTCTTCCTTCAGACCTTTCCATTTCTGATGTCGATGAGCTAGATCAGGTTGTCCTTCGGGACATGTTCTGTGAGATACCCTCAGCCCTAGATTCTGGTATTAGGTCGTCTATGTTTTCGGCCAGGGGTTGGGCTGTTCACTTCGAGGTGAAGTCCAACATCCTGTCGAAGTATGGATCATCTGACCAGCCTTCTCAGGATATTCTGAGGTGTATGTATGCGATCTTCTCTGGGATGTCCATGAACTGGGCCGGTGTCCTCCTTGACAGGATGGACAAGGTCGAGTTCACTTCTTCCTCGTCTCACATTCCATACGGTGTCCTTCTCACTTTTGTCTTCCGACATTTTGGTATCGATTTGTCTCCTTATGAGCCCATGCCTTTTGCTCCTTTCCTTGATGCTTCTGCGAAGTCGAAGTCCTCTTCGGATCTGCAGTCTGCATCAAAGAAGAGGAAATCCACTTCAGCCCCGTCTTCCTCCACAGTTCCACCTGCTGACCAGCCATCTTCGTCTGCTCCTCCCGTTTTTGACACGCTCCTTGAGATGGTGTCTGGTCTTTATGAGTTGGCTTCCTTATCATTCCAGCATCAGGGAATACCCTTCCCTGAGCATCTGTGACGTTTTGTTCCTCCTCAGCCACATGAGCCTCCTTAGCCCATCGTCACTGATGTCGTTGTGCATCCTGGTGGAGCCTATACTCCGGATGATGATGATGATGATGATGATGTTACTGCTGCTGACCCTCCTCCAGAGGATACCCCTGCTGTCACAGAGCCTCCTTCTTCCTCTGCAGCACCTGGTGACACTCACTCATAGATTTTGTTTTAGTTTTTAAGTGGTGTAAGTTGGAGTTTATGTGTTTTGATGGTTGGTTATTTTGTGATGATGTATTTTGATATCTGCTGATGTATTTTTGATATCATGATGTAGTATTTTCTTTTGCGATCATGATATTTTATTGGACATGTTGATGTCCATCTGATGTGTACTCATGTCTTTCTTATATATATATATATATATATATATATATATATATATATATGATATTGCAGTTTCGTCTTTTATTTTTCACATTGTGTATAATTGCTAATCATTTCTGTGTGATGTTAGTGATATTTGGATTATTTATCTTATCTGTGTGATGATTTGCCATATTGTCTCCATGAATGATATATTCTCCTCTGATGTGTTTTTGAGACAATATTGGACTTGATTTTGGATTTTACATATTATATGTGATGTGATGCATTTTTGAGTTGGTATATTCCTTCGTATATCTAAAATGTTGATATTGGACTTTCATTCATCTATTCACATATGAATTTGATGTGATTCTATGAGTTTTGGTTTTATAAATCTTTATACTCCTTGATTGTTGGTAGTTCTTATTTAGCATGATTATTGTTGTTGTTATCTACTCCCACCTTTTTGGATAATGCCATAGGGGGAGAGAGATAAACATACAAATTCATAATGAATGTGCTAAGTATGTACTAATAACACTTGAATCTAAGATTGAAGTTGCATTAGATTTAGGGGGAGTAAGATTACAATGAATAAGGATTTTTAAATCCTAGATTTCATGTATTAAATTCAATTGAATTCACTCATATCTTACTCATTTACTTCAATTGATATATATATGCCCTAATATTTGTTGACTAACTTGATTGACATTTATGTAGGGGGAGTAAGTTTTCATTACGCACAATTATTTATCTTTTTGTTTATGTTTGTTTGTCATCATCAAAAAGGGGGAGAATGTTGAGTATTGGATTTCTCCCTACTTGGTGTTAATGATGAGCAAACATAAATACTTGTGACTAATCCCCTATTTTGTAGTTAATCCATTGCCTAAGCTTATTATGAAGATATACTTGCAATGGATGACACTCAAAGTTCATTGAAGGCAAATGAAATGGATTGGATGATCGTTGATGTTGATTGAAGCTCCATGAAGACTTCAAGCTCATGCGTTGGATAGAAGAGAGAATTCATCAATGTAAATTTCTTTTATCTCTTCTAGTATGTAGCTTAGAAGTAGAACATTGTTGGAGCACACACATATCTTCATTTCTATCTTAGGATGTCTTTAGTTCAAACTTCCTTTGACGCCAATTCATTTCAAACTAGATTGTGCATGAAATGTATATAACGGTCGACTACTGAACGTTTTTCAGTCGCCTGTCTCAAAAATAGTCGACTGTGTTTTGTTCTACAGTCGCCTTTTATGCACAAACTTTTATAGTCTAGTTTTGGGCTTCTCTGTTTTATTTCCCACATGCGACTCATGAACGATGTTGAGTATTGGTGTTTCATACCAATCTTATTTTGATGATGATCACAAAATTATGTTGTTGCTAATGAATATCATGTTTTAGTCTCACAGTTTATTTCCTAGAATATCTTTCTTGGAGACTAATCACTTGGTGTAAGGATGGACATCATGTGAAGAAGGGCCAAAGTTTGGACTCAAGGAGTGCCAAATCTTAGAGATGGTGGAGAGCAATCAAGGCATTAAGATTGAAGACTTAGACTCTAAGGAAAGCATTGTAATCCATGTAATTTACTTTATTTCTTTCTCTATCTTTTGAGTCTAGGTTATTGTAATGCCTTGTTAGATGGTTTACTTATCATGCATATGTATTTAACCATCTTAGTGAGCCTTAGGATTATCTTAGAATCCAACCTAATAGGTTCACTTTGTCCAAAGACTCATTTGGAGTTTCTGGCTTTCCATCAGTTGCCTGATGATGAAAACACAGTCGACTGGGTGATTTCCAGTCACCTGTAGATCCTTCTACAGTCGCCTGATTTGCACAGCTCAAGTCAACATTTCTGTTGACTCAAACTTGAGCTTTACGCACAGTCGTCTGTCGATCAGTTTACAGTTGTCTGTATACTTACATTCGCCTGTAAATTGGCCAACAGTCGCATGTCTAGCGTAAGTGCAATCTCTGCATCTCTCTATCTTCTCTCCATATTATACAACAGACGACTGATGAAGAATGTACAGTCGCCTGACTATTTGACAGTCGACTGTAGTATTAACATCAGTCGCCTGTATGGTCTTCTGGAGAAAGAGTGCAGCTCTCTGTTTCGATCCATCCCCTGCAGCAGTCGTCTGCTGAAGGATTAACATGCGCCTGTCCTGTTTGTCAGTCGACTATATTGTCTTCGTCAGTCGACTGTCTTGGCTCAGATTATAGCCGTTAGATATTTTCTAGCCGTTGATCAGTCGACTGTCTTTTTATCATCAGTCGACTGTTCCTATCGTTTTCACCCAGTTTCTAGCCGTTGCAGAATTCTTTCTTTGGCTGTTTCCTTGGGTTTTTGGGCTTGATACGGGGTTCCTATATATATGGGTGTGCTGTCATCACTTGAACTGGTTGGTTGATTCTTGATTACTCTTGATTCTATTGAAAATCTCAAGAGATCTATAAGCAACTCTCAAGCTCCCTTATTTCCCTCTATTGAGCATTCATTCCTCTTCATGCATTGAAGTCCAGCTCAAAGGAAATCATCCAAGTGCTCTCAAGCATATTCCAACACTTGGAGATCCTCTTCCATGCCTTGCATCCATTCATGAGTAAGCATCTCAAGGCATAGGTAAGAGTATTTACTTTACTTGGTGTAATTGTTGGCTCTAATTCTCTTTGTGGGAATTAGTGTTTCTCTCTTTGGGGAGGTTCTCTCTTTGTGGGAGGTTGTCTCTTTGTGGGACTTAGGATATTCTCTTTGTGGGAATAACTCTCTTTGTGGGAGTAACTCTCTATGTGGGGGTTTAGTGTCCTAGTGTAGGGCTAACCCTAATTCTCTGAGTGGGAGTTAGTGATTCTCTATGTGGGAGTCTTGATCCTCGTGTAGGATTGGTTGGGTCCTTGTGAAGGGCATAAATCCTCTTTGTGGGCTATCTCCTTGTGAGATTTGTATTCACTTCTCTGTGTGGGAATATAGTGGATATTGGTGTAGCTGGATGTACCCAAGTTTGGGGAACCAGGGTAAAACTTTGTGTTTGCGTTTGAATTGATTGTGCCTTTTAATATTGGACAATTTTATTGCCATTACACTATTCACCTCCCATCTAGTGTGTGTTGTTAGTATTGCAAGGGTTAGTCGATCCCTACAAACGATTCACAGGCGCCTGTCCAAGTGACAGTCGACTGTGTCTTGTAAATCAGTCGCCTGTCTGTCATTTGCCCAAAACATATTGATTTGTCTTTTACGGCCAGTCGACTTATGTTGGATTTACAATCGACTGTCCATTGGATCAGTCGACTGCTAATGCTGCATCAGTCGTCTGTCTGTGAGCCAATTTGTTGACTCAGCTCTCTGGAAAATATCAGGGTTTTTTTGACAGTCGTCTGCATAAGGATTTACAGTCGCCTGTTCTGATTAACAGTCGACTGTCTTTTCCTTATCAGTCGTCTGTCCTGCTATCTCAGACATTTTCCATAATTCTTCAACTTACCCATCTCTCGGCCACTCGCCTGTAGAAGTATTTACAGTCGCCTGTTGGTTCAACAGTCGACTGTCTATGCTTAATCAGTCGACTGTCCACGTGGTAAGTTACTTTATGAATTCTCACCTACCCTTGCTGACTGTGCAACATTCGACTGTGGTTTCCTCTACAGTCGACTGTCGCAAGCGCACATTCTATCCGTTGAGATTTTTCTCACGGATTCCAAATGGGGTTTTGCCAATTCTGTTTTGTGGATTTGAGAAACCTATATAAGGGGCTTCTACTGTTCCATTGAAAGGTTACTCATTCAACCAAGTTGATATTCATTCTCTCAAGCTTTCATTCTCAAGTTTTAAAGCTCTCAAATCCTAAAGCCCTAAGAATTCCTATCTTCAATCTCTTGTTCTCCAACCTAGAATCAAAGAGACATCTTCTAGGAATTTGGTGCAATCAAGAGAAAATGCTTTCTCCTCTCTTCCAAGAGAGTCATCAACACACAATACACTTCTCCTTCAAGTTCTACTTCAATGCATAAGTGATTGTAAGTGTTGCTTTCATATTTCATAACTTTCGTTATTTGGATTTGCTTTCGGGTTGTGAGATTGGTTTGCTTGCTCCCAAGTTGTGGGAGTCAAGGACAATCGATTGTATTTCGATTTCACTTGTAGGGTTGCTACAAGTGGGTTTTAAGGGAACCTCAAGTTAGGGTTCTAACTTGAGTATCCGGAGGTATCCGGGTGGAAGGGACGTAGGATTACCGGAAACAAGTCGGGAAGTGACTTGGGTAATCCGAACCCTTGAAACATCCTTGCGTCTGCATTTGTTTCTATTTGGGTTTAATTTCAATTCCGCACTATTTTGTTGGTTAGCATTTAAATTGGTGTAACTATCGTTTTAAATTGTTTAAACACTATTCAACCCCCTTCTAGTGTTTTCTCCATAGCCAGGGTCCTTACATAAGTGTGTATGGGGTTTTATTTCTGGCTCCTTGTTTCAGATTTCTGGGGCATGGCTCCATGTTGCTGTAAGTGTGTATGGGGTTTTATTTCTGGCTCATTGTTTCAGATTTCTGGTGCATGGCTCCATGTTGCTGTAAGTGTGTATGGGGTTTTATTTCTGGATCATTGTTTCAGATTTTTGGGGCATGGCTCCATGTTGCATTTTGTGTGTATGTAGTTTTATTTCTGGCTCATTATTTCAGATTTTTGGGGCATGGCTCCATGTTGCTGTAAGTGTGTATGGGGTTTTATTTCTGGCTCATTGTTTCAGATTTCTGGGGCATGACTCCATGTTGCTGGAAGTGTGTATGGGGTTTTATTTCTGCCTCATTGTTTCAGATTTTTGGGGCATGGCTCCATGTTGCTGCAAGTGTGTATGGGGTTTTATTTCTGGCTCATTGTTTCAGATTTCTGGGGCATGGCTCCATGTTGCTGTAAGTGTGTATGGGGTTTTATTTCTGGATCATTGTTTCAGATTTTTGGGGCATGGCTCCATGTTGCATTTTGTGTGTATGGGGTTTTATTTCTGGCTCATTGTTTCAGATTTTTGGGGCATGGCTCTATGTTGCTGTAAGTGTGTATGGGGTTTTATTTCTGGTGCATTGTTTCAGATTTTTAGGCCATGACTCCATGTTACTGTAAGTGTGTATGTGGTTTTATTTCTGTCTTATTGTTTCAGAATTTTGGGGCATGGCTCCATGTTGCATTTTGTGTGTATGTGGTTTTATTTCTGGCTCATTGTTTCAGATTTCTGGGGCATGGCTCTATGTTGCTGTAAGTGTGTATGTGGTTTTATTTCTGGATCATTGTTTCAGATTTTTGGGCCATGGCTCCATGTTGCTGTTAATGTGTATGGGGTTTTATTTCTGGATCATTGTATCAGTTTTTTGGGGCATTGCTCCTTGTATCAGATTTTTGGGGCCTGGAGACTTATTGCAGTTGTGATATTGTTGTTCTTTGTGGATAATTGTATCAGAATTTTGGGTCATGGATCCTTGCTGCAGTGGGGTTTTTTGGGTTGTTATGTTTGGTTGATTGTATCAGATTGTTTGGCATGGCTCCTTGTTATGGTTTACCTATAGCCCAATGATGAAGATGATTATTTGATCCCTATGTCCCTTGGTTATGCATAAATAGTTGGTATTAGGCTTGATGGTTCCATTACTCCCCAATGATGTATATTCGTGAGATACATTGAAAATCATATGAAATGATATGGACTGTATGCATCGGTATATGAGATGGGTGGATGTTAAATCAGGGGGTGATATGTGAGCAACTGCCTATTACCAACAATTTATCATGATAAAATTAATTTCTTCCTAAGGGCTTGTGTATATGTTGCATACAACCAGCAATCAGGAGCCATGCCACAAAAATCTGATACAATGATCCAGAAATAACACCCCAAAAACACTTACTGCAACAATGAGCCATGCCCTAAAAACCAACTTACGCCCGATGATGATGAACAATAAATAAGAAAAATGACCCTATGAAAAGAAGATATAGGGGTATTTGGTTGGAAGGTTCATTTATAATGAGCAACCACCATATACCTTCTGCTGTTCACGCTACAAAACATGTTTACCTTAGGGCACAAGTCAAATAATTTTTATTTGACTTGGGTATGGACCAAGTTGGTATGGTGCAATTTCATTGTGGGGATTGTTTGGTTTTAGCAAATGTTAATTTTTTCAGTTTATTTCTTGGTTTTTATGGATGTATCCGTTTCATTTTTGGGTTCTTCATTTGTCTGTATCAGTTTGAGGTGTTGCTTCTTGATGCAATTCTGTATGTAGCCTTGCGACTTAAAATTGTTTTTTAATATTTATTTGTATATATGTTGCCTGCCTCCGTTGTCAATCTTTATTTCATGCAAGGTACACATGAGCATCGGTTCCAGCCAGTCTATTCAATCCAGACCCAGACTTCCTACAGGGTCTCAGTTGGATCCAGATGAAGATGACAGCAGGTTTTGCCATTGTCGGATACGGGTTCCCAGGAGGACATCATGGACCAGAAATAATCCTGGCCGTCGCTTTTGGAGATGTCCAGTGTGAGGGAATAATAAATGCAACTTCTACGAATGGAAGGATCCGCCTCACTCAGAGTGGTCCACTTATGTGATACTACAGTTGCTTGATGAGCTTGCAAGAAGCCCGACTCATGCATCCTCTTCCACAGCAATATCTGATAGGCGGGTTTTGGAGATTGAGGGGCGGTTGGCGTGGAAAATGGACACCAGTCTCTCCGAATACAATACCATTAAGTTGTCAAATTACAGTATAAAAGATGTTGGATCCCACATGGACGGTGACAGAGTATTCGGGGTCTCAGATTATTTTTATATTTTGAAGTGAGATAGCTGTCAGGTTGAAAGGATTGGTTGTGGTATTGTTGTTGATTCAATAATAAAAGGAACTAGGGTATTAGGGATCACTGCTAAGACCGTCGGGGATCGATGTTGGAATATGATCCTTACGTTGCATTAGGATTAGGGGATTAATCTCTCAATTTGTACCACTCTCGTGGGTTAGAATTTCGAGGTATTTCGGTGGCTCTCGTTACGCAATGGCAGTAGCCATCAACGTAGCGATATAGTTCGTCGGTGAATCCCATCAAGGTACGAGCTGTGCATGGTCACGAGCCTTGATTGGATCCACCGATTTCCCTATTTGAATCCCAAGGATACCCGTTAAGATCATCAATTCCACAGACTGTGGGCATGAACTCAGTGCGGGTTATCCTAGGGATCTGGTAGGATCGACCGAAATACTCCCTTCATTCCTAATCCAACCTATAGATCCAGATCTACATCTCCCTTCTAAGGTCTTAAGGCTAACCCATCAACCCTAGGAGAGACTACTCACACATGGCGATATTGACAAACAAAAAATGCGGTTTTTATCAAAGAAAACATCGTAGTAAATTAATCAATTAAGAATCAAATTACTTATACACCGAAGACGAAGAATAATATTAGCTAACAATAATTCCAGAGAAATCCCGAAAATTTCAGAATGCAAGAACAATAGATCGCGCCAAAAAGAATTCGATAATCTCCAAAAACGAGGTTTAGATCTAACAAAATTATTTCTAATCTCCGCTGCTCTCAAAACGTAATTCAAAATTCCAAAATGAATGAACTCCCTCAAACGCACAACCCAGATCCACTCTACACTCCCAAGCGCGCATCAGACAACCGCGAGGAATTTCCAAAAATATCCTTCAGTGTCGTCGACCGAGTCTGTGACTCGGTCGAGCAGGAGCTTGCTCGATCGGGCCGCTCAGTCGAGCAGCCATCTTGCTCGGTCGAGCAGCCGTCTTACTCGGTCGAGCACGTCAGTAAATCGGTCTTCTCCAAAAATGTTGCTCTTTATGCTCGGCCCGAGTCAGCACTGCTCGGTCGAGCAGCCAACTGACTCGGTGGCTGTGAGATCTGCTCGGCTCGAGTAGGACGTCGCTTGAGGTTCGGAGATTGGAGATGCTCGACCGAGTCATTGTACTACTCGGTTCGAGCAGCATGCGTATCAGCCTGCTTCTTTTTCGGGCGTCTGCTCGATCGAGCAGTTACTCTGCTTGGTCGAGTCGCCTGGGAAAATATTAGCTGAAGCTCCTGATAGCTTCTCCTCTCTTCCTGCACTCACCTCCACTCCTTCCATGGCTCCCAAAACTTGACGAACTCCTGTAGAGCTTCGCCAACGGGCTCACTGGCATTTCAGATGGGTCCATATCCAAAATGGGTCCCAAATCGCTCCAAAATCCCTGAAAATCCATAAAACTCTACAAAACTCGAACATAGCGTTAGAATTGCAATATCGTAGGAAAATACGGGATTTGGGTGCGAAAATGGCATGAAATGCAATGGCATGATGCTATGAAAAGATGTAAAATATGGACACATCAAGTGTCTTGCCAGTATTGTTGCCAACCTGGGCATGAGAGGAAGGATTGTAGATCCCTTCCAGGCAGTGTTTTATATGTGGTATGACCGAGCACGTCAGTAGGTTCTGTCCTCAGCAGAGCCAGACTTTAGGACCAGTGGCACCCGTGACAGCCATGTCGATGCAGCAGAGGACTCTTCTGCCAGCTTCACAGAGACTCTCACTTCTAGCGCCACCAAGTCCCAGTGCCATAGCTCCTAGAGGACTACCTTTTCCTACTCAGCAGCAGACTTTCAGGAAGGCAGATTCGAAGCGTCAAGATTTTACCATGACAGCTGTTGAGGCAGAGGATATCAGGTGTGTTATCATTGGTATTTCTCCAACCTTTCTTTAAGTTATGCTTGTCCTTCCATCCTTGTTTTAGCATTGCATGTTATTTTCTACGATTAGGATGTTAGACCCTTATTCTAGTTTTGTATTATTTCCTTAGGCATTGTTATAGTTGCTTCCTTTCCTGCTCTATCACTTTTCGATTAGGGGCATCTCATTGTTTCTTATCCCAACAATTCGTGGCTAGACATTCTATAGTAGTAGATGTGTTTGCTACCAGCTGGAATATCCACATAGAAAATGGAGTGCTACATAGTTCTTCCGGATGCCGTCATTGTCATGTGGAGATTTGTGATCGAGAGTTGTATGCCGACTTCTTAGTGATATAGATGCCCAGTTTTGAAGCTGTGTTTGGGATGAATTGGTTAGGAATGTTTTATGCCACCATAGATTGTAGACTTTGGAGGATAGTCTTCCAAATTCCAGAGCATCCATAGTTTGAGTTTGTTAGTGGTAGTAGTTCACTCGGAACTGTGAAATTCAAGGCTAATCCAGGGGAGGATGTGGTGATGGCGATGGAGGCTAAACCAATCTTATCAAGAGTCATCCAAGATTTTCCTGATGTCTTCCCAGATGACATTTATGGACTTCCTTCAAACAGATCCTTGGACTTCAATATTGACCTAATACCAGGCACCCAACCGATTGCGAAGGCTTCGTATCGTATGGCCCCACCAGAATTGGTTGAGCTTCGCAATCAGTTGAAGGATTTGTCAGAATGTGGATTGATTCATCTCAATGTCTCCTCATGGGAAGCACCAGTGCTTTTGTTGAACAAGAAGGATGGATCTCGAAGAATGTGTATTGATTACAGGGAGTTGAACAAGGTTACTGTGAAGAACAAGTATCCTCTTCCCCATATAGATGACATCTTTGATCAGCTTGGTGGATCTCGAGTATATTCGAAGCTGGACTTGAGAAGTGGGTATCATAAGGTGAAGGTCAAAAGATCTGATGTTCCGAAGACTTCATTCCGGACTCGTTATGGCCATTATGAGTTCCTAGTGAAGCCACTTGGCGTAACTAATGAACCAGCTACTTTCATAAGGTTGATGAACCAAGTGTTTTATGAGTACATGTACAAGTTTGTGGTAGTATTTATCGATGATATCTTGGTGTATTCGAAGACTGAAGAAGACCATGCTGAGCATTTGAAGATAGTCTTAGAGACCTTGAGACCACACCAGTTATATGCCAAGTATAGCTAGTGCCAGTTTTGGTTATCTAAGGTTGCTTTCTTTGGACATATAGTATCAGGAAAATGGATAGCCGTGGATTTAGAGAAGGTTATTGCGGTAGAGAAGTGGCCAGTTTCTCGGTCAGTTACAGAAGTCAGGAGTTTCGTGGGATTGTCTGGATATTACAGAAAGTTCATCAATGATTTTTCCAAGATCGCTGCACCATTGACACACCTCACTAATAAGAATGTTGATTATAATTGGTCTGAGGAAGTCAACGAGCATTTGATGAGCTGAAGCAGAGGTTTACCACTGCACCTGTCCTGACGATTCCTGATCACTCAGATGGATTTGAGATATTTTGTGATGCGTCTGGCAGAGGACTTGGATGTGTTCTCCACCAGCAAGGTAAGGTAATAGCATATGCCTCCATGTTATTGAAGGTGCATGAGCGAAAATATCCTACGCATGACTTTGAGCTAGCAACAGTGATATTTGCGTTGAAGATATGGAGACATTTTCTTTTGGGCAAGTGTGTAAAAGATATACACTGATCATTAGAGTTTGAAGTATGTTTTCACCTAGAAGGAACTTAATATGAGGCAGCATCGTTGGCTTAAATTAATGGTTAACTACGATATTGATCTCCAGTATCATCATGGAAAGATTAATGTCGTACCTGATGCTCTCAGTCGTATGCCAACAGTGATGATGATGACATCACAGAGAGAACTTCGTGGAGATATATGTCAGATGGAGATTGAAGTTATCCTCACTGGAACATCAGCGACTATGATGAGTCTGCAAATCCAGTCTGGCTTAATTGAGAGGATAAAAGTTGCTCAGTCTGGAGATGAGAATCTGAAGAAGATTCAAGAGTAGACAGAGACTGGACTTCGCACGGATTTTCGTATTCATGAGGATGGATCTCTATACTTTGGGAGCAGGATTTGTGTGCCAGCTAGAGATATTCAAGCTGAGCTTTTAAAAGAGGCTCATGGTTCTCCTTACTCTATTCATCCCAGAGGCACCGAGATGTATTGAGATCTACGACAACATTTTTGGAGGCATGAGACAAAACATAGTGTGGCCAGGAGTGTGGGTTCGTGCTTAGTTTGCCAACAGGTGAAAGTAGAGCACTAGAGGATGGCAAGACTGCTACAACCTCTTCATATTCCTGAATGGAAGTGGCAGCACGTGACTATGGATTTCGTGACTAGTTTACCTTGTACTTCTCGAGGACATGGCGTTATTTGGGTAAGCGTTGACCGATTAACCAAATCAGCTCATTTTATTACTTTTTGGTTTGGCCAGTCAACCGACCATCTCGCTAGAAGATACATGGAGGTAAGATTCTTTCTTTCCATATCTCCATTAGACTCAACCGTTAGTATGACTGCTGATTTGAGTCATGTATACAAGAAATCGTGAGACTCCATGGAGTACCTGTATGTATAGTCTCCGATCGTGACACCAGATTTACGTCTTATTTCTGGAGAAGTTTGCAAGCTAGCTTGGGAAGCCAACTAAGTTTCAGCACTGCATATCACCCTAAGACGACGGTCAGTCGAAGCAGACCATTCAGATCCTAGAGGACATGTTGAGAGCTTGTATGCTAGACTTCAAGGGTTCTTGGAATGAGCACCTACATTTAGTGGAGTTTGCATAAAACAACAGTTACCAGGCAAGTATAAGCATACCGCCATTTGCGACATTGTACGGGAGGAAGTGTCGTTCTCCTCACAGTTGGGATGACGTTGGCGACCGTGAACTTTTGGGACCAGAAATGATTGCTGAGAGGAAAGATGTGGTGAGAATCGTCAGGGCTAACCTTCGTATAGCCCAAAACCATTACAAACATTGGACATATACGAAGAGACGACCCTTGGAACTCCAGCTAGGAGATGGGGTATTCTTGAAGATCTCACCTACGCGAGGATTGATTCGTTTTGGCAGATGTGGGAAGTTGAGCCCGAGATATATTGGACCATTTGAGGTTATAGCTCGTGTGGGCGAGGTTGCTTATCAACTTGCAATGCCATCATCTCTCAAGGGTGTGCATGACATATTCCATGTATCTCAACTCAGGAGGTATGTGGGAGACCCCAATCATGTCATCGACTTCTCAGAGATCGAAGTGTGACCAGACTTGACATACGACCAGTAGCCGGTAGCTATTTTGTATAGAAGACAGAAGATGCTGAGGAAGAAGACTATCAACCTTGTGAGGGTCATGTGGCACCGAAATTCTCCAAGAGAGTCCACCTGGGAGCTCGAGGATGAGATGAGAGAGAAATACCATCACTTGTTTGTACAATGATGTTATCCTTTTGATGTATAAGTGTATATGAGAAGATTATAGAATAGTTCTTTCTTTTATTTTGAAATTCCGAGGACGTAATTTATTTTAAGGAGGGTAGGATGTAAGAACCCTAATGTTAATATACGTGTATAAATATGTATTTTTAGAGATATATGTTGGATGCAACGATCCAGGACCTCTAGTTTGATGACGACAAACACGTATGAACTATTTAACGTGTGTGTTAAGTGCTTGCAGGAGTGGCAAAGATGTAATTCTTCAAAGTGATGACTAAGTCAAAAGATGGAGAAATTGCTATACACATAGCAATTTGGACTTGGTCAAGTCATGGTGGTGAGATGGAGAGAATCTCTTAGATTGGATCATATCAATTACCTTGCAAGGAGATCATCACTAATCCCATTCATATCCCTAATGTCATACAAATTCCTAGAGTATATGGATCCCAATCCTTGCCGACCTTATCCTATGATTGTGGACTCATCATTGCCGCACAACCCTAGGCCTCCTCTAGAAAAGCCTTTCATCAAAGTAGAGAAATGGTGCAGCCAAAGAGAAACCCTACGTTCCCTACCCATTGCCGCAAGCATCTCCCAACAATTGGAGAAGCAGAGAGAGAGAGAGAGAGAGAGAGAGAGAGAGAGAGAGAGAGAGAGAGAGAGAGAGAGAGAGAGCTCTGTATGTAAAATGGATACAATTCATTGCAAGTATAGTACCCACGAGTATCCAACATATGCTTTATGGATAATCTTTAGCGTTGGTGTATGTTACTCGTCAAGCAATGCCACCCCCACATATAAGAGTCCTTATAGGCTATGCTTTTGGGGTGTGGTATCTTGAACTCATTTTTAATGAGGTGGGAAAAATCAATCTTAGTGATATCATGTTTATTGGAAAATGTGGATTGGTTTTGGTTGATTTCTATGAGAGTTTCTCCATTTGTGCTTCAATTATTTAATTATCACACTTACACGATGGTGTAGAAGTCTACGTTACACTCTTCATTGAATTTGAAGTGCTTATTCTATGAAAAATGACATGCAAGTGATAGTTGTAATCTATAATCCTTTATTTTTGCATGCGTCATGAATTAGACTTCGTTTATACACTTTTGATGATAACAAAGGGGAGAAAAATATTGAAGATTTGAATGCATTAATGCTTATATGTGCATATATGAATATTGGTTCAAGGGGGAGCATGAAAATAGGGGGAGCATGCCATGAATATTGGTTCAAGGGAGAGCATGAAAATAGGGGGAGCATGCCATGCTTATTTGTATCACATTTGGTTACATCATTGCATGCTTGTATGCTTGAACATCAAGTGGTATATTGTTGCATACATCCTCTTTCATCACACTTCACGCACACACACACACACACACACACACACACACACACACACACACAACGATGTATTATCTGAATCGTAAGTGCTCAAATCTTCTATTGTTTTGTCATCATCAAAAGGAAGAGATTGTTGGATGCATTGGAGAGAGAGAGAGAGAGAGAGAGAGAGAGAGAGAGAGAGAGAGAGAGAGAGAGAGAGAGAGAGAGAGAGAGAGAGAGAGAGAGAGAAAGAGATTAAATGAGTAAGAGGGGTTTTAAGTGTTAACTAATTTTATTTGTTTCATCATAATTGGTGTTTGCAAGAAACTTTTATTCTCCTCATTGAAGTACATGAGCCCATACGCCTTTTTAATGTTTGTTACGGGCAAGTGCTCATTGGATGAAAGCAAGAGGCCATCACGTGGGAACCTGAGTTGGTCTTTTGAGCATTAAATTTCAATTCAAAAGGGTTCCATCTCTCTCATACGAAATAAAAAGAAAGGCGAGTTTTTCAATTGATAATACTTCACCTTTCTTTTGGTTTTTGCAGGCTACCCAAAATCGCAATAGAGTACTCACCAAAATCCTGGCGGCTGTGCAAGTGATTCTTGGAGAGAATAAAGGAGAAGGGGGTGGTGAAAAGCTAGGGTGAATTTATTTAAACACTTTCATCTATTTGTGTATGGTGAAAAAGGGCAAACAAAAAGAGTTGTTTTGCAGAACCTCAATTGGACCTCTCCTCTCCAAGAAGAGTGCCGCAGGTAACCAAAGAGCAAAGGGAAGCAAGACAAAAACCTTTTTTATTCCCTTCATTTCTTTTAACCTGTGCTTTTGTTTTGCAGGACACGCATGTATTAGGATCTCTACATCTCCTCATATACTTTTAATTGCTTGCAGGCTTCCACGTTTGGTGAAGCAAACAAAAATAAAAAGAGAAGGTGGGTGGCAATTAATGGAAGGAAACCAAACTTGTGAGAGCCGACATTGTTGACTAAGTGTAGCAGCCCACAAACCCTGTTGCCGAAAGCAAGCTCCTATCCACAAAGAACAGTACATGCCGTAATGTTTGAATTAAGGGAATGTTGCAACACTAGGATTCCATGCACAAAGCTCAACCTCTCTTCAACAAACAATCAGACACAATTCCATAGTGCCATCTACAAGTAGTGCCGCAACTTTCAGATACAAGTCAAGGCTGCAACTTGAGTTGCCGAGGAGACAAAGGATGTGACATCTACATCTTGCCAGACGAGAGCTGGCCCGTACCGATTGACGGAGACGACTACGCCTACACAAAACTGAGATTTCTAAACTATTATTATTATTTTTGTGTAGTATTGTTTGATCTCCGTAGGGGAAACCTTACTGTTTACTTGTGACATTTTGGGGTCTTGTCTAGTGGTGATCTAGACAAGAGGAACTTGACGGGTGTCGTCAAGTGAGAGCATATATTAGGATTGATTGTGTTGAACATGGTGAGTGGGGTACTGAGCCTGGTGAGTGTATAGACATTGGTTCTCTAGCTATTATGGTTGTGCATGTACACTATTAATATAATATTTGCTTTCGGGGGCTGGTGGTAGGTTGTGGTGATCGACCGAACCGGGGTAAATCTGCTGTGCATCTGTGATTACTTTTTATTTACTCTGAATCTGCTATAACTGCGTGTGACTGCTCGTGGGTTGCACGAGATTTTTTATTAGCATATTCACCCCCCCTCTAGGCTTAGATCCAAATCCAACAGCATACATATGTATAAATTTCTGGGTATTTTTTTATAAATTTTCCCAAATTTTGTAATGATGAAATTATTTTTAAAGGATTTTTTAAACATCATTTAGAATTAATTGGATGAATATTTAGAAGATATACTTGGTATTTGGTGTGTATATGGTATTAAAGAGTGTATTCTTAATTACAAAAATTTAAAATCCTAAAAACCTCTAATGGAGACACCTCCAACTTAAGAGGTGTCATCACCCCCATTAATCTCACCTAACCCCTCGACACATGGAAACCTTATAGGATTTGAGGGAGATGATGAAGATGGTTAGGGGATTAAAAAGAGAAAAATTAAGAGAAAAAGAAGAGAAAAAGGAAAGAAAAAGGAAAGCTTCAATCCCTCTCACTCCCAGCTCACGCACGAACCAGCAACCCACCTTGCTATCTTCATTCTCCCTCAAATCAACCCCCAAACCCTAATTCTCAAGCTTCTGGACCTTAGAAGAGAAGGATGAGAAGCTTTTTAGAGGGTCTTCAAGGAGAAGAAGGGCCAACGGTCACTTGGAGGACTGTTTGAGGTAGGCATCGTAATTAAATTAGATAGAATTTTTCTTCAGAATGACGTAGGATTTAGTTTTAATTGCCATAGAAATCGACAGCATTATGAAACCAAACGACAGTGTCTCAGTCATGTCGTAGACGGCACGGTCGTGTCTTGACCATGTCGTAGTCGTTTCATCCAACAACAACATCTTACAGTTGTTCCTTGACCATGTTGCTGACTGCGTTAAAGTTTAACCTTACACGGATGTGTCGAGTTAGACACGATCGTGTCGCCCTCTCAGCCTATGTAGTCGCATCGACGTAGACACGATGAGCAAATTTGAATAACTCCCGAACGACTCGGTCTTGTCGTTTGTGAGACGACCGTGTCGAACGAAGCAGTCGACTTAACCGTAGTTTTCCACACGATTGTGTGGCCTACCAAACGGTCGTGTGGGTATGCCTGGGTATGCCTTCTAAGCCTTAAACTGGGGGACTACACACGGGCATGTGGATTACCCCAAACGCCCGTGTGGTCGAGTTATTTTCAGAGTTTTGACTGGTTGCTCCACACAGTTGTGTGGACTGTACCATACGACCATGTGGACGAATATTTTGCTAAACTTCTTCTTGCAGTGTCTCACGCGGCCGAGTGGGAGGCCCAAACGGCCGTGTGACCCACTTTTCCAGTGTTGTTAATAGTCATATAATTCATTTTCCAATGTTACGATTTATATGATTATGTGGTGCAATTTCCAAATTCGTGAAGTGCTCCATGTGGTAATTTACCATGGCATTTCAGTTTCATATGCAAGAATTCATGTTATTAAAAAGAATATCATCATGATGCTCCCTTGTTCACTATGTTTCAACGTAAGGAGATAATTTCTTGTTATTTCATATAAGAAACTTCATGCTAATGTTGAAATTATTCATTTGTGGATAGTTAATCATGAAAGAATGTATAAATGAAAGTAAAGAGTGAACATAAAGAGATGTTCATGTTTTAATGATGGGGAAATGGAATATGTAATGTGGAAGCGGTAATTGAGATCGCCAAATGAGACTCTTGACATAATAATGTGATAATCATGAGTGAGATAAGAGTGAAAATTTTGGAACTCTCAATCCATTCAAAGATGAGTGAGATTTCAGATGTGGGTTTGGGGGGAACACGTGTAAAAAGTAGGTGTTAAGGAGTGGACATGGATTTGTAGTCTCACTCGCACTCCCGACAGCCGGTACAGGGAGTGGGCAGGGTTAGAGAGGCCCATGAGTGTACTCGTGATGCACCATAAGGTATATGAGTATCACCATCTCACTCCCAAAATGGGGGAGTTACGAAAGGCCCCTACAATGCTCATGTTGCTGTTAGGGGACCAATATGTTCAGCCACCATGGGTGCAGTCCAGCTCCTTAAGTGTCCTATAATTTACACGGGTTCTCGATTATTTAAGCAATGTAAAACCTTAAATTAATATCATCAATTTATGAATATTGTTACTTCATGTTCTCATACTTCTCAGCTTCACTTTTCAGCACTTGCATGATGTGATATGTTTCATTTATATATACTCTGTGGACATGTGTACTTCAGTAGACCAACCCTTTAGTTAGGTAGACCAGTTCTGAAACCAGGTCCTACCTAGTTTAGTAAGGTTTCCTACCGGGTCATGCGTTGCCGTGTCCTATTTAATTTTCAAGGCATATGAGCAGGTCAGTCGCGCAGGAGCAGTCTCAGGAGTACGCTACCTACGATGAGGTACAGATGGAGCCCTCTATGAGCGAACTTATTCTGTTAGACTTCCCTGGGGTAGGCTAGGGAGTGGGTTGTACGGCGTGTGGACACCTTTTGTCTTTTTGTGGGTTAGGGTTTTCTTTTGGTTTTACCCCACTTTTGTACTTTTGTACCCCTTGTACAGAACAGAGTATGTATGATGTACCTTTGTTAATATGATGTAAAGTTATATATTTCCTTTCAGTATTTGTGGATTTAAGTTCTGTTAGAGCACTTTACTTTTACTTTCCTTTCTGTACTATTCCAGTTTGTCGTAGTGTCCTACGTACATAGTTTAATTTAATCACAATTAATGCCTAGTAGTATTTGGAATAAGGGTCCAAAGCCATGCGTCTGAATATTGATGCGACATTCTCATACTAAGTTTCTTCCGTTTTGGGAGAGCGAGGCGTGACATACTACAGTCCGCAAGCTCCCCGCTTGAGATTTTCCACTAAACCTCTCTTGCAACCCCGTAAGGAAAAACCCTTTCAACTTGGCAAACACCGTTGCCAATTGCAAAAACCACCATCCTCAACACCCTGAGATGTGAAAATCACTGCTCTCCAACCAAGATCACAACCACCTCACAATCGAGGCAAAACACCTCACAACCTAGGTATAACTTTGTAGAGCAAAACACATTCATGCCCACACCACCACTCTTTTTTTCCTCTGTTTCTTTAAACAGCTCTCTCTAAACCTCTCTCTCTCACTGTTCTTCTTTCTTACGCCGCACCACCCTCTCTGGCGACCACCATAAGCCCCTAGCATATCACATCTACATCTTCCACCCCCATCAGCATCATCATCATTGTTGGATATTGGATACCCCAATATATGTTTCGATGATGATCAAATAATATACTTACACTAACATGATTTGTGTAGCTATTAGGAAGCATTGAACAAAGTATCTAGGCTCAAGAATGGATGACAACACATATAACAAGGACTTGGATATAATCGACTGCAATCAAGCTCAAGTGATTGTTATTAGATTACATTGATATAATGTTTATTTTTTGTCATAGATTTATTATTAAATCCTAGAAGATACACCCACCATTACACCAAATCATAAGTTTAAGACTTAGAATTTTTATGAACTTAAACAATACCAAAATCCCATGATTCCAAATCCGATTAGTGTTTTGATTTTGTTATTAGTCGGCCAACAACATATATTAGTCAAGTAACATATCTGAATATCATAAGCCAGATATCTCTTCTATTAGTCGACTAACATGACAATTAGTTAACCAATTTAGATTCACATATTTTCACTTAGAACTTTGATTAATCAACTAATCGGTCTATTTATCAAATAATGCATCTATTAGTCGACTAAGATATGCATTAGTCGACTAATACAGAATAGCATCGTTTCTTTCCAATGTGTTAGAATCCATATAGAGATGGCAAGTAGAACACCATAGAGGGGTGAATAGTGTTTATCGAATAAAACACAATCTTTAAAATTGTCCTCTGATATTCTAGAATCAATAGATTTACATAATCGAATCTTAATCAATAAATATATTTTGCAACTATAAAGGCAAGCACACTGGAAATAATCATGAGTATGCAAGAATATAAATCAACACACAAATATAGATAAATGTAAACCAGTCAAGGTAATCGCAAACACACTGCATTTAACATGGTTCAGCCATCCGATGCCTTACGTCTAGCCACACATCCACTCTGAGAAAAATCTGATATTCCTTTTGAATAGTACAACACGCGGTGAATGGACCAACACCTCTCCACCAAGAGCAACACCTTGACAAGCATTGCTTTATGATCTTTAGCAATCTTGGACAAATATCACTTGACCTAATTTAACCTATCATACTCAATGAAATTTATTAGACAACAAAATTGTTGGGAAAATCTGACCCAATATCAAACACCACCTAAGTGTGCACAATGGAATATATGAAAAATATTGTGCGCCAACCAAAACAATGCAGAGTTAGGATCTTGGATGAATCATAAGAAGAACCAAAAAACTACCACACAATCAAGCCAAGCAATCATACAGAGAGATAAAATTTATACTGGTCTGGTCCAACCCATGGCCAACATCCAGTCTTCTGTTGTCACGGCTTCCACTGGATTAGAGATGTTAATTCAGAGAATATACCGACTACAAATCTCCTCCAATATTCTCGATAAAACAACTCTATCACTCTAGTAATTACAATGTCTCATGCACACGCCCAACAGAGAGTGTTGAGGGTGCTTTCAGTTCATTTGTATTTGATGCAAATGGATTTTAATATCAGATGGGGAAATTTTGCATATGATGCAAAGGGAATTAAATGTGTCGTAAAATGTTTACGTACATATTTACTATAATACATGTGTGGAAAGGGTTACCTAGATGACGGGATCGTTCCGGTCTAAACGCTGGTTCAAACCCCGTCAAAAACGTACTCCAAACGAAGAAATTATTGTCAAAACAATAAAAACAAGCGCATTAAGAGCATTGCGGGTCGGGGCCCGCACCCGCAGGCACCCGACCTACGAGCTACCCAGCTAGCAAGGCGGGCGGGCAGGCGCCCACACCCACGCCTGCCAGCTTCATGTGGGCAGGTGCCCGCGCCCACGCCCGCCAGCTTCATGCGGGCGGGGCCCCGCCAGCGTGCACGCGCTCGCTAGGCGTGTGCAAGGCACGTGCCCATGCCTTGCACGTGCCCAGGTGCGTACATTACCTACACGTAGTAGCAGAGCGCATGGGACTCGTGTGGGGGCCCCACGGCCTAGGGCTTCGTGACCATCTTCTGGCGGCTGCGTTTTGGGCTAAGAGCTTGTTATTGGTCATGTTTGGGACACCGTTTGAGGGGTCAAACGAAGTTGGAATGAGTCCCCGTTTTTACCTATGCATTCACCGTTCAACCCTCTTTGCCACGATGTGTGACATCGTTCCTGGAGCTCAATGGTGAGGAAGAGAAAATTCGTCAAAGTTTAGCCTTCGTGTAAGGCAAACTAATTTGATTTTTCTTCTCCAAAAGTTTAGTCCCACATCGAAAATTGGGAAGAGAGGAGGGGTCAGCCGCTTATATAAATAGGGGCCTACTCCCCTCCTTGAAACTCATCCCAAGCTCTAGATCTGAGTAGCTCCATTAAATGTGAGCAAGCCCGGATCCGAACTTAAAGTAAATATTACATCGTTCTCCCAAAATTCTTCCTTGCTTCTAATCGGGCTTTAGCGAAGCCACGAAGGAGTTAGGATTGGATCCAAAGTCTTGATGGAGGACCCACTCAAGGTGAAACTTTTTTCGGCGCGTGGTTGGCTCGGTGACAAGGGTGTTGCTCACCTCGGGATGCGGTGTGGTTTGGGAAGCGGTTCGACTCGGGACGAGGTACGGCTCGGGATGTGGTTTGGCTTGGGAGAAGCGGGGCGGGGCCAAATAAATGTTGCTAAAAACAACACTTCGTATTTTGCGGAAACGAAGGGAAAGGAATGTAGTTTAAATATTCATGCGTTTATAATTGCAAATGTTAGATAGATCTATCCTTAGGGGTTGGTCTGACCTAATACCGGGATAGTAGAGATATTGGTTAGGGTTGTTTCTTTAGGGCTATTCTTAAAATAGTTTTAAGATGATTTTTTGCTGCTTTATTTGATTTCTTCATCTGACCGACTTAGACCGGACGTCGATTTTATGGCCCTAAGGACCAGAAAACCCTTCATTGATATCAGAGTCAATCTACATGATCTATGTTTTGCAATTATAAAATTGTATGTGATACAACTTGTTTTCTCCATGAGATGGAGGTTGTGATTTAAACTATTAAAATAGTCGTTCCATGCAATGTTATTATTTTCGAAAACTGTTTTTGAAAATTAGATCTTAATTATTATATGATGATAATTAATTTTATGTAACTTAAAATTATGAGATAACATTTAAGTTGCATGTTTAACAAAAAAAATTTTATGAGATAATTTTTTAATTGCTTTATGCTTAATTGTTTAGTTGATAATGGTTATATTAGTTCTTATTTATTATGTGATAATTCAAGAAAAACTATTAGGATAGCCATTAAAAACTTTCAGAAAATTATAAGATAATTTTTTGATGGACATGCTATGATTTAAAAATGTTGCAACATATTAAACACCTAATACTTGATTAGGATAGCCCTCTCTTACAATTATTATTTTAATTGTTCTAATAATAATTTTGAAAAATGCTATGATTTAAAATTGTTGCAACTTGAAGTTTAAATACCTAATACATGATTAGGATAGCACCCTAATAATCCTTATAGTTGATAAGGACATTGTTGGATCTGGATCGTAGCCTAGAGGGGGGGGGGGGGGGGGGGGGGGGGGTGAATAGGCTATTAAAAATATTCGTGCAACCCACGAACAATCCCACGCAGTTATAGGCACAGACAGGGCAATAAAATAGCAATCACAGAATACACACAGATATACCCTGGTTCGGTCGTCCCCACGACCTACTCCAGCCCCCGAAAGCAACTACTAGATAGATAAGTAATCAAGTACAGCTACAATGAGTCAAGATCCCAAATCTACTCTCACCTAGCTCGTACGCACACCACATGCTCTACACTATCAATCTAGTCAGATGCTCTCCCTCCGTGACGACTCCCAAGTCGTCAGGTCCCCAAAAGTAACACAAACAGGTAAAGTTTCCCCTACGAAGAACTAACACAAATACTACACAATATAATAAACAAGAGAGTTTAGAATGCTCAGATTGTGTAGCGGTGTCGTCTTCGTCAATCAGCGCGTGGTCAGATCAATCTGACAAGTAATAGTCTCCGATGTCCCCTCAATAGTCCGGCTCCCCTCTCGATGAAACTTGCGCCTTCCACCAAAACGTTGAAACTTGCGGCACCCAACCTCCTTTCTTTTTGATAGGCCGGCTCTGGGCAAAGTTTTCCCTTTTTGATTGGCTCTCTCTTTTTGGCCGCAACTTGGAGCTCGGGTCCTTGCAAAAAAAAACGGCAGCACTTGAATAAATTAGCCTCAAGAACAACTTGCGGCAGCCTTGGCTATCTTTGATTAAAGGGACTCCTTGCAAACTTTTGGTTCCTGCAACAAAAAAGAAGAAGACCAGGTTAGTAAAAGGACATGAGTTTAATACCCAACTAAAAGCACAAGTCTTTCACTCCCTGTTGTATATTCATAGATCAAAGCTTGTGTTCTTGTTTGTAGCAGGGACAGGGAGTCAAACAATTCGGCTTCAATCTCAATTGAATGGCTGGCCTCTTGGAGAATTTTGCATGGAGATTTTTGTGCAAGTTCTCTCTCAAAATTTTGCTCTTTAATGTTGTTTGTAAAATTTCTGTTGTGCTTGCGCCTTCAGAAATTTCGGCCCTGTGATTTGAAGATTGCGCCTTTGATTTTAGAGAGAAAAAAAGAACGACATCACATGAGGAATTGGCCGGCTTGCGAAATTGCGCAGCTTGCTATCAATCTCGTTTGATAACTTGTTTCGAAATCCCCTTTGATGGCCGGTGCTTTGAGATCAAGAGGAAGAGCCTTTAATTAATTAACTTGATGATTGCCTGCACAATCAAAGATCTCCCTTAAAAAAAAAATTCGGCCATGTATCTTGTTGATGAGGAGTGCGCCGCCTTGATGAAGACCCTAATAAAATTCAGCACCAAAAAAAAGAATGGCAGTTCTCTCAATGAAAAGGGTCCAGCACTTTATAGTTGAGGCTCTCTAGGTTTTTAAGGGGCATGATCAAATTGTTGGCAGCCTCTTATTTTTTGCTCTTTCGTTTTTTTGTGGGGCTTGGGTTTTATTATAATGTATGTGTTTTTTTTAAAGCCCACCTGCAAATCCACAGAGCCAAGTATTAAAAGGCCCTAATTAAAACTTGGAGAGTGCGGCTGAGAATGACCAAGCATTCATGCGTGAGTGCTTATTTAAAAACATCAATGGCGTACTTATATAAGTATATAATAAAACTTGGTACTTCCCTGTTCTCCTCTGCATATTGACCAAGTCCAAATAGCTTTGTGTAGCAATTCCTCCATCTCTTTGAGTTACCCATCATTTGGATATTTACGTCCTTGCCAATCCTGCAAATAATTAATACACACATCAGATCGTTCACAACTGTTTGTCATCATCAAACCATAAATCCTAGATCGTTGTTTCCAACAATCTCCCCCTTTTGATGATGACAAACCAACAAAGATTTGCACTTAAACGATTTTCAACAATATCATCATGACGCAAAATAATATATGATGTTCAGGCACACAAGCATGCAATCACAATATATTTCTAGCATGCACAATATATTAGCATGCTTCCCCTTTTTCCAAGCTCTCCATATTCATGTATTTTCAATGCTCCCCCTTCAATCAATAATACCGTATTTTGAACCAACATTGATACCATTGATACCACAAATCTTTCAACACTTTTCTCCCCCTTTGTCATCATCAAAAGTGTATTCGTTGAAGATTAAAACATACCACAAGAAAAAAGAGAGCATTATTAACTATAACTAGCATTTGCATGTCGTCATTCTATAATTAGCACTTCAAATCCGACGACAATGATAATTAGAATTCAACACCATCGTGTAAGTGCAATTATTAAACATAGAAGTACAAAGGGAGATACTTTTACAAATTCAACCAAAACCAATCCACATTTTCCAAATAACTTTATATCACATAGGATTGATTTTCCCCACCTCATTAGAAATGAGTTCAAGGTATCACACACCAAAACATAGCCTAAAAGGACTCTTAGATGTGGGGGTGACATTGCTTGACGAGTAAAAACACCAACGCTAAAGATTACCCATAAAGCTTATGTTGGATACTCGTGGGTAGTGTATTTGCCATGAATTGTATCCATTTTTCATACGGAGCAATTTTCAATTTTTTTTCCATATTCATTTCATTTGTTTTGTGCTCAATTTTTATTCATGGCAAATCACATCATATCCCTTAGATTTTTCAGTTAATAATCAGCCTACATTCACTTTCCAATATTCATAAATAGTATCTCCAAAAGTACGACATAGTTTAACATTCGTGGAAGTGAAAGTAGGTGTAGAAATCATATTATTAAAGCAGTGAACTTGGCATGGCTATTATTGAAATAAAACATATGCATGTAGCCAAAAATAATAATACTACAATTTCTGCAAGGATATGATCATCATTCATTTATAGCACTAGAACGATGCAAAGAGGAAGATATGCAATAAGCTCATTTTTTTGCTTTTGTTTTTTTTCATTTTTTTTGGTTTTATAATGAAATAAACACACTAAAAAACAATCAAGCAAACAAAAACAAACACAAAGAAAATCCAAGCACACAAAGATGTTTAGGAAAAAAAAATGCTATGAAGGTGTGCATTAAGTTCAAAGAATGAGATATACCTTCGCGTCGCCGTTTGACTAAGGAGCTAAAAAATAATGAGACATCCAATTTATTGCTCCTCGTCAAATTTCATCCACCTACAAAAGAGGTGTCGTGTGTGACCTTGGAATCCAACAAGGTCCACTCACGTTAGTCATCAAAGATTTAGGAACCCATATTTGTTTGAACTTAATGTTTTTGTTCCTATATTTGCAATGATATGAAGTGTGACCAACGCATCCACATGTAAAGCACTTTGCATGACAATTTTCAACTTTTATTGTTTCAATGTGAACTTTTCTATAATTTGATTTTTCAACATTTTTAGAACCATATCCTAGTCCTCGTCTATTATTGCCATAAAGTTGATTTCCAAGTATAATGTCCAAATTTTGTTTACCAATGGAAAATCTCTTTAATGACAATTCTAAACTAGCAACTTTGGATTTCAAATGATCATTTTCGTTCACAAGCACAGTGCATTTACTAACGAAAGCTTGCTTGTTTTCCTCTTATTTCTTTTCAAAATCCCTCATTTTCTCTTTAAGTTCAAGATTTAGCATGTTAATCTTTTCAGAAAGCAATTCATTTTCAACTTCAAGCTTTATCTTATCTAGCTTATACATGCTAATATCATTTAATAAAGAGGGACATGAAAGACAATCAGTTTTTTCAGGCAAGCTAGCTTTCTCTTTTTCTAAAATGGTGATGGTAGATTTGCATGCAACAAGCTCTTGTTTAAGATTTTTCAATTCTATAGACATGTCATACTCAGCTTGTTGCATATCAAAATTATCATTCCTATAACATTCCACATCAGCTTCTAGCTCATCAATTCTATGTTGCATGCCTTTACAGATTTCTATGAATTCAGCTTTAGTGGGAGATTCTACCTCATTGTGTTTGGCCATCAATGCCATGCAGGAGTGGGCTTCATGTTCCTCATCCTCCTCCTCAGCTTCGCTATCCATGTCCCACGTCAGCACTTTCGTTTTTCCTTTTGCAACTTGAGCTGTGTGTTGTTGTGGGCAATCTTTTATGTGGTGCCCTTTCTTCCTGCATTTAAAACATTCACTTCTATTAATAGCTTTCTGATCATAGGAATTTCTACCAAAATTAGAATTATTAGAACGAATAAACCTTTTTCCCATCTCAGCTTTTCCTTGATCAGTCTGAATGTATCTCCTGAAGTTTCTGACCATTAGGGCTTGCTCTTCATCAAGATCGTCGTCGTTAGCTTGAAGAGCTAATGGTGTGGAGGCTTTGGTCTTCTCTTCAGGTTTCTCTCTGGCTTCTATACTCTGCAACTCAAGCTCGTGTGACATCATGTTGCCTATCAAGTCCTCCACTTTCATTGTTGATAAGTCCTTAGCTTCTTGAATAGCGGTGACTTTAGGCCTGAACGAGCTTGGTAGCGCCCTTAAGATCTTTCGTACCTGTTCATGGCTAGAGTATGGCTTACCGAGGGAACTGGATTTGTAGACGATGTCCGTGAACCTCGTGAACATCTCTTTCACAGATTCTGTTGGTAGCATGCGGAAGCTCTCATATTCTGTGCAAAGCAACGCAAGTCTGGATTCCTTCACTTGCGATGTTCCCTCGTGGGTCACCTCCAGAGTATGCCAGATTTCCTGCGCAGTTAGACAATGTGAGATACGATTAAACTCAGATTTATCAAGAGACCATATAAGTGCATTCATAGCTTTACCATTAAGAGTATAAAGTTTCTTATCAGATAAATCCCACTTGTCTTTAGGCTTAATTATAACAGTGTCTTCAATTTTAATAGTGGGTAGACTATAACCATTTTCAACAATATCCCACACATCATAATCAACAGACACTAAATAGATTTTCATCCTAGCCTTCCAATATGCAAAGTCTACACCGTTAAACTTAGGTGGACGGGCTATAGACTGACCCTCAGCAAAAGCACAATCAGATATATTCATGGTCATCTAAAAATCTAGACTAGATCCTCTAAACTGGCTTTGGTACCACTTGTTGGATCTGGATCGTAACCTAGAGGGGGGGTGAATAGGCTATTAAAAATATTCGTGCAACCCACGAACAATCCCACGCAGTTATAGGCACAGACAGGGCAATAAAATAGCAATCACAGAATACACACAGATATACCCTGGTTCGGTCGTCCCCACGACCTACTCCAGCCCCCGAAAGCAACTACTAGATAGATAAGTAATCAAGTACAGCTACAATGAGTCAAGATCCCAAATCTACTCTCACCTAGCTCGTACGCACACCACATGCTCTACACTATCAATCTAGTCAGATGCTCTCCCTCCGTGACGACTCCCAAGTCGTCAGGTCCCCAAAAGTAACACAAACAGGTAAAGTTTCCCCTACGAAGAACTAACACAAATACTACACAATATAATAAACAAGAGAGTTTAGAATGCTCAGATTGTATAGCGGTGTCGTCTTCGTCAATCAGCGCGTGGTCAGATCAATCTGACAAGTAATAGTCTCCGATGTCCCCTCAATAGTCCGGCTCCCCTCTCGATGAAACTTGCGCCTTCCACCAAAACGTTGAAACTTGCGGCACCCAACCTCCTTTCTTTTTGATAGGCCGGCTCTGGGCAAAGTTTTCCCTTTTTGATTGGCTCTCTCTTTTTGGCCGCAACTTGGAGCTCGGGTCCTTGCAAAAAAAACGACAGCACTTGAATAAATTAGCCTCAAGAACAACTTGCGGCAGCCTTGGCTATCTTTGATTAAAGGGACTCCTTGCAAACTTTTGGTTCCTGCAACAAAAAAGAAGAAGACCAGGTTAGTAAAAGGACATGAGTTTAATACCCAACTAAAAGCACAAGTCTTTCACTCCCTGTTGTATATTCATAGATCAAAGCTTGTGTTCTTGTTTGTAGCAGGGACAGGGAGTCAAACAATTCGGCTTCAATCTCAATTGAATGGCCGGCCTCTTGGAGAATTTTGCATGGAGATTTTTGTGCAAGTTCTCTCTCAAAATTTTGCTCTTTAATGTTGTTTGTAAAAATTCTGTTGTGCTTGCGCCTTCAGAAATTTCGGCCCTGTGATTTGAAGATTGCGCCTTTGATTTTAGAGAGAAAAAAAGAACGACATCACATGAGGAATTGGCCGGCTTGCGAAATTGCGCAGCTTGCTATCAATCTCGTTTGATAACTTGTTTCGAAATCCCCTTTGATGGCCGGTGCTTTGAGATCAAGAGGAAGAGCCTTTAATTAATTAACTTGATGATTGCCTGCATAATCAAAGATCTCCTTTAAAAAAAAATTCGGCCCTGTATCTTGTTGATGAGGAGTGCGCCGCCTTGATGAAGACCCTAATAAAATTCAGCACAAAAAAAAAGAATGGCAGTTCTCTCAATGAAAAGGGTCCAGCACTTTAAAGTTGAGGCTCTCTAGGTTTTTAAGGGGCATGATCAAATTGTTGGCAGCCTCTTATTTTTTGCTCTTTCGTTTTTTTGTGGGGCTTGGGTTTTATTATAATGTATATGTTTTTTTAAAGCCCACCTGCAAATCCACAGAGCCAAGTATTAAAAGGCCCTAATTAAAACTTGGAGAGTGCGGCTGAGAATGACCAAGCATTCATGCGTGAGTGCTTATTTAAAAACATCAATGGCGTACTTATATAAGTATATAATAAAACTTGGTACTTCCCTGTTCTCCTCTGCATATTGACCAAGTCCAAATAGCTTTGTGTAGCAATTCCTCCATCTCTTTGAGTTACCCATCATTTGGATATTTACGTCCTTGCCAATCCTGCAAATACTTAATACACACATCAGATCGTTCACAACTGTTTGTCATCATCAAACCATAAATCCTAGATCGTTGTTTCCAACAGACATTAATAAAAGTTATTAACCAATCCTAATAATTTCGAATTTTAGGATTCAACTAGTTGATAGGATTAACTAGTTTTAATGAAGCCAATTCTAGTCGATGGCACACAAATGAATAATAAGTTTCTTTCAATGGACCATGATCCGGCCTAGTGTTTTTTGACTAGTGTTGTGGATCACCCTAGTCGACTGGGGATAGTGATCCTGGCATAGCTAAATCCTTGACCGTGTTCCGCTGGACTGCAAGGATGTGATTTATGATTATGTGACACCGTCGATTACATCTAGTCAATTACGTTAAAAATATATTTCAAGATTAGCCGTAACCCTCCTTGTTTTAGAGGTTGGCAACTATAAGTTCTATGTTATAGTTGTTGAGCAGACTCAAGCTATGTCATAGCTACTTTATGGAAACTAACTTCTCATTACATGAGATGTAGTATAGACTTAACCCAAACCGTCGCGTCGTGCCCATACACCAAGCGTCGGCGTAAGTTAGGCTAGACACGAAAACAAGGGTCCAACTAGACTAGTCATTGTGATTTGGATGAGCACACTCATGATCATAAGTGGCTAGGGGTAAAACCCAATAAGGGAATCATATATGATATGATTGATGAAGAGTTATTTACCAATCGCAGAGTCAAGCAATTTGTTGAGCACACTCAAGGTTGTGAGGCTCAGGGTGGTTGGATCTTTTTCCCATTAAATTTAATTTATTTAAATCATTCATTATTATGGCTAAAAATGATCGCAACAATAGTGGGAGAATATAGTTAGATAAAAGCCATTCTATCTATATTTAAAATTGAACATATGCTAAACTATGGTAGTTCTTTGTTTACCAATGGAATCCAAAACATAATATCCTAAGAGAATAAATTAACTGGTCTAAATGGTTGGTTAATGGAATATCAACTCAAATTCTAATTGATATACTAAACTATATTCTCACTAACATTAAAAATGACCTTCTTAGCACTGGCTTAAGGACAATGATTTTCTTGAGCCCTGGGTCCAATAAAATAAATGCATGCTATCTGTCACTTGCCTCTATAAAGGGCAACTTGAACATACTGATGTTCAAAGCATGTTTCTCCATACAAATTGTTGAGTCAATTCAAGGTTGTATGGAAAACGGTTTCGATCCACAAAGTTTGAAACTTCAATTAAATTGTTTAAATCGAAGATGAGTGCATGAGCGGTGCAAGACTATGTATCCCAACCAGATCTTGAGACGAGCAACTTGTTGAGCACACTCAAGGTTGTAAAGCTCAAGTTTTGGATACATGAGATGTTTGCACGGCTATTATTTGTGTTGAGACGCGTAATATCTAAATGAGTTTTAGAAAGGAAGAAGGCATTAAGGAAAGTCAATTGAGCAAGAAAGTTTTATCTATCATTATTAAAGGCAAAAGTAGGAGGAACTAAAAATGTGACATATTTGAGTCACGGTTTCAGATTAATCGTTATACAAAAGGGAATAGATTGTCATACGTGTTGAAAAAGGAAACAATTGTTGTTTCTTGGACCATAGATGACATCTAACATTTTTTGGCAAATGTCGTCACCTTGCTTCTGAAGCAATGAGGAATTTGTATAACGATAATGGATTAAATGTTAATACATGGATACACAAGGTAGTAACAAAACTTATATGGCAAAATAGATTAGGCCGTACCGAAGAGACTAAGCTTCACAAGTCACATAAAGAGGGGTCTGACCTCTCGTATTATGAGTCAATATACACTTGTGAAGCTTAGTCTCAAAGGTATGATGGCCGAAATTCCATCTGTAAGACAATGGGAGAATGAGTTAGTGAACTCGTAGTCTCGTACATACGGATGTATCCGGACCCAAGTCTAAATTAGCCAGGATAAGTTGTTCTTATTTTATTACGACACATGTTCTTGCTGAAACGCAAGTCTGATAAAATTGATAACACAATGACAACAGTATTTGAACTACTTCGATCAGATCGAAGAGTCGAATACTTAGCTATATAATTCTTGTGTAATTAAAAGAAAATGTGATTTTCTCTCAGGTCAAATCTCTTAATACATCGGTGTATTGGAGAGCATGAATCGCACTTTGTTAGATATGGTGTGATGCATGACAAGTGACTTTGAGTTATAACCTCCATCTGGGTTAAGTCCCAAATAGTAATGCCTAGGTTCTTGATAAAGTTCTACAAGGACCTTATCAATATGATATTCATTAAATCAATAGTTACGAAGTTACCTGATTACTCGAGTCTTGTGAGACGAAAATTCGAGCAAGACATCAAAGTTGATGATGGCCTAGACAACTTTCAAAATGCTATTTGGAGTAGTGACTCTAAGAAATGGCTTGATGCAATCTAAATAGGGTCTGTGCACGTAAATAAAGTATGGACTTTAGTTTACGTGCCCAAGGAAAGTGTTTCCTTAGGCTGCAAGTGAATCTTCGAGACAGAAGATTAGTGCAGATGGAAAATAGTGAAGTACAAGTTATGCTGGTTGAGAACGGTTATCATCAGAACTCCTATAATTAGATTGTGATGGAACTTTCTCGCCAGCAGATGTGTACAGATCTGTTTTGGATCAGACTCAATGTAAATGCTCATGATGACCATGAATACAGGAATTTGTTTGTTTTCTAAATATGATTTAGAAGGACAAACTTATAGAGTTTTCAAGGTCAGTGGGAGCGAATAAAAGGCATGCGAGGTATCAAGGAGACGAAACATATGGTTTGACAAAGTGGTCAAAGAGTTTGACACTTTATCAGAAATGATTATGAACAATCTAAATGACCAGTAAACTAATTTGGATTACTCTCGATGAGCTGTATGAGATCCAGTCAAGAAAAATATTATGGATTCCAAGGGACCAAGGGAATTATTTGGATTTGATTCAAATGTGTGGTCTAAAATGAAAATAGAAACCCCGTAAGTCTACACAGTAGACGGTTTAGTAGATCTACTCACGAAGGCTCTACCACTTGAAGTCTAGAAAGACTTATGTGTAAATACGGTATGAGATACTTGGATAAATGGGCCTGAGTGCAAAGTGGGAGATGTAGCGAGATGGGTTTGCCATTGATGAAATTTATCTCTTTGTATGTGTACAAACATCTTGTTCAAGCCCCTACAAGATAGTAAGCTTATCCCTGGGAGGTGCCGTTGAGCTCGAAGGAAAGAACAGAAACTTCAAGGTAAATGGTCAGAGGATTAAACCTTACAGAGCTGGAGAACCTATATGACAGGAGGAGACGTACTTCCTCGAGGGATTTCCCGACGACAACCGATAAATCAAGAGGAGTCGAGCTCACGACTAAAACGAGCGCTCATTGGGAGGCAACCCAATTTCTTAGATTTTGGATTTTTTTTCAGTTTCTTATTTTTTAATTCATGTTTTTGAGATAAAATCATAAAATCACAAAAATTTAATGAGTTCATCTTTTGTGCAAGTTGGACGTATGGGGGCATGCGTATCGACATTACAAACGGAAGAAAGCCGGAGGAAAGCAGCACATTTGAAGATTTAAAGAGAAAATAGAGGAAAAAGGAGACACAGGAGACTCGACCGAGCAGCTAAACTGCTCGGTCAAGCAGTGCACAGACGAAAAAGGGAGGCAGATTATTGCTTCTTACACGGCCCGCACAGCCTATTACTCGGTCCGAGCAGACGTCTATTCGACCGAGCAGTTAGCTGCTCGATCAGACTGTACAGGCTTTTGGAAAAAGTGAGAAATCATCACTCTGCCTACACGGCCCGAGTGGCGGCGGCACGACCCGAGCAGAAGGTGACTCGACCGAGCAACCTTCTGCTCGGTCGAGTACTACAGGCTTTTGGAAAAATCGAAAAAACTTCGCTCTGTCTACACGGTCCGAGCGATATCAGCTCGGTCCGAGCAGCCACCGACCCGACCGAGCATCTTTCTGCTCGACTGAGTAGGCTAAAGGGAGTATTCCTGGAATTTTATCTCAATTCATCTCGCAACTTACTCGACCGAGCAATCATATTGCTCGGTCTGAGTCATCTCTCGTCGATTTCAGGCCGTATTATTTCAGTCGAGCTGCTCATTTAAACCGACCCACCCCTTTCCCTTTAACACCTTAACCTAATAATCCTAAGCCATCCTTTCACCACACCCGACTGTCTCCTCCCCACGGCCGCCGCCACCCCCCCAAACCCGTTCAATCTCCTTCAGCACTCGGTTTCCCCCCTTCTTCTTTCCACAACGCAGCCCCTCCATCTAACTGAGCCCCCCCCTCTCCCTCCGCGCTCATTTATCCTCACCGAACATTATAACCACTGGGCCTAAAATTCAATGTTTATGTTTAAAATATACTGACGCTCTTCCTATCCCTATTTCAGGTACGATTTGCCATCGTCAGAGAACACTTCTATAAACAGCTTGGGGGATACTCCAGATCACCGGCGATCACGACACCAAACGCACTGCCTTCTCCCTCTAGTCGGTAAATTAGTTCTCCTATTTGTTTTACATACTACCACACTACTTTTACCACTTCCACAATGCCTCCTCATCATGCCAGACCTGCCAATACCGGCACATCGAATCTTAGGCCTACTCGGCGTACCCGTCATACACGCTTTACCACTCAAACCAACATTGTGGACGAATCATCCACCAATTCCCCTGTGCCACCCACTGCCCCACTCCCCCCTGAACCTCTTTATATAGGTGACACAGAATACGAGGTTACATTCCGTGACACTGACCAAGCCGACCAGTTCACCGCCATGCTACTACTATCGGGGTATGGTGGTTCAATGACTCAACAGTCGGTCGAGCGTGACCTACCTTTCCTTCGTAGCCTCATTCGTCACTAGCGAACCGACCCACCTCACGAGTTCCAGCCAGATCTCCCACCCACCACTCCTGTTCCACAGCAGAGGGACCCATCACCACCCCAGAGGGTGGTGCCTCTGCTTGATGTAGTCCGTACCATTTCTAGCCTCCCTCACTTATTTTTGTGCACATCTGTCCTTTCGGGGCCGTACACTTGCATAGCTTGGGGGAGGAGCCTCCCATGCATCATTTTTCATTCAGCATTGCATCATTCCATGTTTTTTATTTTTTCTTTCTGCACAGTTTTAACTTTATTCCCCCACCCACCCGACCCATTTAGCATCATCTCTCGCCTACTAGCATTCTCTTAGCAGTGAGAACACTGCTAGGTTTAGCTTGGAGGATGAGAGCTACCGCTTTATTTTTAATTTTTTTCTTTTACATTTTCTTCCCTTCTTTCAGTTTTATTTTACTTTTTCACCACTTTTTCATGTTGTTTTCTTTTTTCTCATTTTGCATCATATTTTCTATTTTCACCATGCATGCATCTCTTTTTCTTTATTTCCCTGTTTTCTCCGCCATTTTTTCTTTATATGCTAAGGATGTTCAGTATGATGATACCTCTCATAGCCTTATTAGTCTTTTACGATGCTCACTTTCGATGACATGCTATTAGGGTAAATTTCAGTTTTACTATCTATATGTGTGTATTTCTTTTGCTGATTTATCTAATCTAATGCTTGAAATGAATTGAAAATCGAATGCATGAATTAGTATCTAGTATGCACTATGTTGGGTAATGCACCTATGTTCACGCATCACTAAAACACTTGGAGCATCGGTTTTTGTCTCAATCACTTCTGTTTGCATGCCTTCTGCTATTGTGCTTATTACTGCATGCCTTCTCAATTTTTGTTTAGAGGAATGAAATTATCCATGCTATCTATGAGTTTAGTTAGGGTATTATTTTATCAAACCGTTGTGCACCTCTTATAAGTGAACCGAGAGTTATACTATTTTCCTTCTCCATATATCTATATATATCTCTACATATCAGTTGGTTACACCCCCACAGCTATCTTTACCGCATCTCACTTCCCAACGCCAAAAAGTATAGCTTCTAAAAAAAGAGAAAAAAAGAAGAAGAAAAGAAAAAAATAGTGTACATATTCAGTGTGAAAAAGAAGAGAAAAGAAATAAAATGAATAAATATTGTTTTGTATCTTTTCAATAGAAGCTATCACTTATACTGGGAAGAAAAAGAAAAATTTCATATCATATTCCTAGATGCGACGCCTCAAGCTAAGCTTGGGGGGGGAACCAACTGATCACATGAGTGAGCATGACAGTAGAGTGGAGACGGTGCATAACGGGGAGATTTAATAATACCTAAACTTTACGAAATGCTTTAGCTTTTGGAGACTTTTCATGAATCGAAATGAACAACTGAATGGCATGACTTTTTCTATTCTCTATTGCATGCTGTGTGATTTCTTTATGCTCCTTGTGTATCTGTGATTGAAAAGGGAATTGCCAACTTCTTTATACTAGACTCTAGTGATTGCATGCGATTGATATGAGTTTATGGCGTTATTTAAGTAGATCCCAATCCTTTGCCTGCATTGCATGATAGAAATATGATTTGTAAAACTAGAAATTGTCAGTAGCATGTATGTTTATTATTCAGAGCATCGTGATTCATTATTTAGGCCAGAGATCTGACCGAACATCCCTAGTATCTCCACTCACTTCTATTCTATTCTCTTTTTATTTTTATTTCTTATTTCCTTTTTGTTTTCCTCCCGGCGTACCGATTGTTCGTCTTCCTCGAGGATGAGTAAGAGGTAAGCTTGGGGGATTTTGATGTGTCCATATTTTCTACTATTTTCATATCATCATTTCATTGCATCCCACGCCATTTTCGCATCCAAATCCCATATTTTACTACGATATTGCATTTCTGACGATATATTCGAGGTTCGTAGTGTTTTATGAGTTTTCAGGGATTTTGGAGCGATTTGGGACCCCACTTGGGTATGGACACATCTGATGCATTCGTGAGCTCATCGACGAGCCTCTAGAGGAGTTCGCCACGCTTTTAGAGCCATTGGAGGAGGAGGGGAGAGAGAGAGAGAGAGAGAGAGAGAGAGAGAGAGAGAGAGAGAGAGAGAGAGAGAGAGAGAGAGGATGAGAGAGAGGGGGCTTCAGCAGCTCTTGGGAGTCATTTCCCAGACTGCTCGGTCGAGCAGTACAGATGTTCGGACCGAGCAGGATCAAATGAGAAAAGGAGGCTGATACGGTGATCACTCGGACTGAGCACTTCATCTGCTCGGTCGAGTAGCGTCGAATTTCAAGGCTGAAGCAATTCCAGCGCATGGCCCGAGCATATCTTCAGTGACCGAGTCAGCCTCTGCTCGGACCGAGCTGAGCTGACTCGACCCGTGCAGGCAGAGCGATGATTATGAAGATTTTTGATTCCCTGTAGTGCTCGATCGAGTAACTCATCTGCTCGGTCCCAGTGACCGAACGAGCAGTGCATGCTCGACCGAGTCGCCTACTCGGTCGGCAATGCCAGGGCCATTTTGGGAAGTATTTTCTGGGCCGGGCGTTGTACGATCTGGGCACTGAAGGCTGAGGGAGCTCGTGACTGAAGGGGAAAAGGATTCATTTTTGAGTTTTGACTGAAGAGTTTTAGGGAAAGCTGAGCGATTTTTTTAGTGAGTGATTTTTTAGGTTAACTTTTGTTAAGGAATTCTGGATCGAAACCTTCGGATTGTTGCTATTGTTCTCGACTGTTCTTGTGCTTGGAAATCTGGAATTTTCCTTAGATCTATAAATTTCAGTTCTTATTCATCTCCCGCTGTAAGTCTTCTACTTTTATTCTTTTGATTGCTATGATGTCTTCATCTCTAAAAATGAAGTTTTTATTCGTGAATATTTCCATGTGTGAGTAGATCCTCCTAGGGTTGATGGGTTATCCCTAAGATCCTAGGGGGAAGATGTAGATCTGAATCTCCACATTGAATTAGGGATTTAGGGAAGTATTTCGGCCGATCCTATCGAATCCCTAGATAAACCGTAGTGAGATCATACCCACGGTCTGTGGAATTGATGTGCTTTGGGGGTATCTATGGGATCCGCATAGGGAAATCGGTGGATCCAACCAAGGCTCGTGACCATGCCCGGCTCGTGCCTTGAGGGGATCCATTGACGAACTATACCGCTACGTTGATGGCTACCGCCATTGCGTCAACGAGAGCCACCGAAATATCTCACAATTCTAACCCACGAGAGTGGTACGAATTATGAGATTTATCCCCTAACCCTAGTGCAACGTGAGGACTCTACTCTAACGTCAACCCCCGACGATCTTAGTGGTGATCCCTAATGCCCTAGTCCTTTTTATTAGTAAAACAACAACACCCCAAACAACTCTTTCAACCCGATAGCTATCTCACTTCGAGATTTAGAAGTAAATTGAGAATCCATACACACTATTACCGTCCCTGTGGGATTCAATAACATTTATACTATAACTTGACACCATCCGCTTGCGGATTGAGCCCGGAATTGAAGCCTAAGGGCCATACCACGCCTGGCGATCGTGACACCGCCAGGTGGAATCTAGGTGTAGGTTTCGGGTGCGTCAAGTTTTTGGCACCGTTGGCGGGGACGGTAATAGTGTTTATCTCAGTTTATTTTTATTTTTGAAGTTTGCTGGCACTTTTTATTTTTGAAGTTTGCTAGCACTCTAATCATTTCTCACCTTTCCACCCTTTTTATTCTCTTTCTACTTTTTCTGCCTTGCTACTAACATCTTCCTCCAGCTAGCGATTATTTTCTGACCAATCAGACATAATGGAGATGGTGATGCAAGTGCAATGGACTTGTGAGTCTGACAGCGACTCAGAGGAGTTCAGTTTCTCTCCTTATCATTTACATGGCCTCCAAGACTCGCGCATGGACGAATCCATGATCGAATGCGCAGCCAGAAAACTGATTGATGCAGTTCGATTTATCGGCTCAGGAACCTATGTTGCAGGTAACACAAATCAGCAATTAGTCATGGATCATATAATGAACTAAGTTTCTGATGCAGGTACCATTGAAGGTGATATTCACATAAGCTTCGAAGAGGACGTGATGCTCCTCCAGACCATTGAGGCTCCACCCGTTGATGCATACTGGGGAGAGACTCATCAATTGGAGTCATTGAATGATTCTCAGATGCTTGAGATAATAGAGAGCGTGGTGGCTAATGTATGGGCCCATGGCCCAGTGGAATTCCCTACAGATGAATCGGTTACACAAGAGCTCTCAGTTTTTATTGTAAATGCTTTCCACAATGCAGATGCTCTAAATGGTGTTCCCGTTGCTGATGGAATCTATGTGCGGTATGAGGGAGACGCGCTATGCTTCTACAATGATAGCCTCGCACAGATTTCAGCATGTGAAGAATGTGCCTACGAGGAGTACACAGATCCCTCACCATCACGGGACTACATTGACCAGGGAAGTATTTCAGATTCTATGTTTGATAGTGGATACATACCTGAACACCCTACCTCTGTTAACAGGCGTGCTACAGAAACGAAATCTGCAGACGTCTGCCATGACTCACCTTCATCTCCTTGCTCTTCCTATGATTCAGCCAATGAAGAGTTTTCACCTTCGGAACCAGAGATTGAGGACACATCTTTCTCACAGGAGAGAGATGATGGGGGTACAACGCCCCCTCAGGTAGAACTAAAACCCCTCCCTGCCAATTTGAAATATGCTTTCTTGGGGGAAAATTCCACTTATCCCGTTATTGTGAATGCGGCCCTCATCGGGCCCCAGCTAGAAAGTCTCCTAAAAATCCTCAGATCCCACAGAAAAGTAATAGGGTACAACATCGCTGACCTGAAGGGTATCAGCGAGACCATATGTACACATAGGATTCATCTAGAGGATAAGGACGCCACCTCCATTGAGCCTCAAAGGCGATTGAATCCCAACATGAAGGAGGTGGTGAAAAAGGAGGTCCTCAAGCTTTTAGAGGCCGACATCATTTATCCCATTTCTGATAGTACATGGGTTAGTCCCATGCAGGTTGTCCCTAAAAAGGGGGGCATGACAGTCGTAAAAAATGAAAAAGATGAACTAATCTCCACTAGGACTGTCACCGGGTGGCGTATGAGTATCGACTATAGGAAACTAAATAAAGCCACCAGAAAGGACCATTACCCTCTACCCTTCATTGACCAAATGCTTGAGCGCTTAGCCAAGCACAAATACTTCTGTTACTTAGACGGATACTCTGGGTTTTTCCAAATCCCGTTGCATCGGGAAGACCAAGAGAAGACGACGTTCACATGTCCTTACAGCACCTTCGCTTATCGAAGAATGCCGTTTAGGCTATGTAATGCACCGGCCACATTTCAAAGGTGCATGACGTCTATTTTCTCAGATTTCATCGAGAATATCATGGATGTCGTCATGGACGATTTTTCTGTTTATGGCACCGAATTTGATAATTGCTTAGCTAATCTATCCAAGGTTTTAGAACAGTGCCAAGACAATAATCTTACTTTGAATTGGGAAAAATGTCATTTCATGGTGACAGAAGGGGTTGTTGAGTATTGATTTCCCGGATTTGGTTTTGATGATGAACAAACATAAATATCGTGAGCTAACTCGTTGTGAGCGCAGTTATGGAGATCGTCGCCAAATTTCTATGTACATCAAAAGCGACGTCTCAAGACTTCTCAAAGCACGTGATCGTGTGCTTGAAGCTTCGTTGAAGCTCAAGGACCATTATTGAAGTCAAGAAGATTCGATTGAAGCTTTTGAAGACGGTTCGTCAAGTTTTATTTATAGTCTTCTAGCTTCGTTTCATAGATTGTTAAGCCTTGAGTAGGTCTTACGTTTTAATCTTCATAACGCTCATATCTTAGAGCTAGGATCTTATTAGAAGCCCATACAAACTTTCCTGAAGCTTAACGTTTCTTATCGCAGCTTCTTGTGCATGTTAGTTGGTTCAAGAAGAAGAACCAACCGACTAGATGCCAATCTAGTCGGTCGGCAATGCTTCTTGAACCGACTAGAATGCCTTCTCAATTTCAGTTCACTTACTGTTTACAGTTAGTCGGTCCAAGAAGGTTCACCGACCGACTAGTTGTGAAACTAGTCGGTTAGGAATCCTTCTTAGACCGACTAGTTGAGCTTCTATTTTCCAGCCTAACTTACTGTTTACAGTTAGTTGGTCAAAGCACAACGACCGACCGACTAATTGAGAAACTAGTCGGTTGGAAGTTATTCTTAAACCGACTAGCTGTCTTTGTATTCAGACTATTCTATTTCATCTGCTAGTCGGTCAAAGAACACTCACCGAACGACTAGTTGTGAAACTAGTCGGTTGGCAAGTCTTCTTAGACCGACTAGTTCTTTATGTCTGAACTTCTTCTTTTGGCTGTTCACCTGTTAGTCGGTTTATATTGAATCACCGATAGACTAGTTGAGAAGCTAGTCGGTCAGTGATCCTTCTTTGACCGACTAGTCTGCTTCAGAATAGAGCCGTTGGAGCATTAATTGCCACGAATTTTGCTCTCTCTTTCCTCTATCCTATATATACTTGAAGGGCTGCTTTCATAGCATTCAAGGCTGATATTAATTGAAGTTTAGAGATTCAAAGAGAAGCATTTATTCTCATTTCCAAGCTCATTCATTTCTCACTTGAATCTCTTCCTCACTCTTATTTCAAAAGAGAGATTCATTGATTATGAGCCTTCCAAGCCAAGAGCTTGATTCTAGGTCACCAACTCTTCCCTAGGTCCCATTGCTGGTCAACATCTTGGAGCTAGGGTTTGGTGCCTTCATTCTTCCCCAAAATCCTTCTTGTCCTAAATCGTAAGTTTTACTCAAGGCATAGGGTTTTGTGGTAAGCATTTCATATTTCAATTTACATTGATATTGCAAAGTTTTACTCTCGGTTGTGAGAGTTTGTGTGTGATCCCGGTTTGTGGGAGTCACATTTCATTTGTGTATGATTTGATCTTGTAGAGGTTTTCTACAATTATTTCATAGTGCTAATTTGAGTTAGAAGTTTCTAACTCAAGTATCCGGAGGGGATCCGGGTGTTTGGGACGTAGGATCACCGTGAACAAGTCGGGGAGACTTGGATGGATCCGAACCCGTTAATTCGTTTGTTTGCAATTGTTTTCTTTGTTGTCAATATTTTCATTTCCGCATTGTCGGTTGAGTTTGCAAGATAATTGGGAATTATCTTCTTAATTATTTTAAAGTACCATTCACCCCCCTCTAGTAGTTGTGTAGTAGCTATCAGGGCATTACATTTGGTATCAGAGCCAAGTTCATTGCTTTGTCTACCAACGACAACAAGGACGTTCGTCCACCTTCAGACTATAGCACCTTCAGGAACTGTGAAGGAGCTTCTTCGGTGATGGAAGGACACTCCTCGACTAGGCCTCCCTACTTTAACGGTACCAACTATGGGTACCGGAAATGCCGGATGGAAACGTTCCTCCGGAGTGCTTCACTATGGAGAGTCATGTTGACGGAGTACGTCGAGCCCGAAGAAGATGATTTCGCTAAGTGGACTATCGCGGAGGTCGTCGCAGAGGTAAGCAATGCCAAGGCAATGAATGCCTTGCAATGCGCTTTGGAGCCCGAAGACTTCAACAAGATATGCACATGTAAGAGTGCATATCAAATCTGGAACTCACTCCTCATCTTGCATGAAGGAACGAGTAGGGCAAGAGAATCCAAACTCGTTGTTGTAAATAAAGATTTTGAATTATTTCATATGCAACAGGGTGAGAAGATGAAGGAGTACTATGCTCGCTTCGTTGACATCACCAATGAGTTGGAGGCTCTTGGAAAGACCTACACCTAAAAGGAGAAAGTATCAAAGATCATTGATGGACTTCCTTCTTGTTGGGAAAAACGTACCTTCGCCATCGAGAAAGGTAACGATATGAGTAAGAAAACTGTCATTCAACTAATGGGTACCTTGATGTCTTATGAGGTATGCAAGGATAGCAAACTAAAGTTGTAGGACAAGATGAAGTCTTACTTGAAGCAAGACGAGCCAAAGAAAAAGGTGATTGCGTTCAAGGCCGCTCCATCTACATCTACATCTACCGATGATGAAGACTCGGAAGACGAGTTGGACTTGGAATCTATTGCCCTCATGGCAAAGAAGTTCAACCGATTCTTTCGGAAAGGTAATTTCAAGAACAAATCTAAATTTAGTTCTTCTAACGCCTCTGCTCCTTTGTGCTTTAAATGCAATAAGCCAGGACACATGAAAGCGGATTGTCCTTAAAACAAGCAAAAGGAGAAGTGGAAGGCGCCAAAGTTCGACAAGTCAAAGAAGTACAAGAAAGGGTACAAGAAGGGGCTTGTCGGCACATTCACCGACTCCGACGAGGACTCCTCAAGTGGAGAGTCGGATGATGAACAAGTGGAGCAAGCACACATGTGCTTCATGGCTAGAGAGGAACATGATCAAGGATCTTCCTCCGATGATAGCAAGGATGAAGGCGATGAGGTAACTATGGATGACCTTAGATTTGCTAACGAGCAAATTTGGTCTAAATATTCTAAATTAGTAAATAGATATACTAAGACCAAAGATGAGTTAGTTAGTCTCCAAACCTCACCTAAGCCTATCGTCATCAACAACGACACCGTTGTTGAAGACTTCAGAAATGAGATTGTAAATCTCAAATCTCAACTTGAGCATGTTCATATTGAGGAATCGGATGAACATGAGATAGCGGATTTGATTTCTCGAAACTCAACTTTAAGTATTGAGAATGAGGATCTCAAGTCTCGTGTTTGTGTACTCACCACTCAAGTGTCCACTTTGGATGCTTCTATACTTTCTCTCACCGAGAAGTATGAGTCCACATTAGGCTGGATTAATAAATTCAATAAAGGTAAGGACCATTTGGATAATATCCTAAATGACTTACTTCCGGCCAATCATCGCATTGGCTTGGGGTATAAGATAGGAAATTCATCCAAATCGGCCACTACATTTGTTAGGCTAACTTTCGATGCCTCAACGAGTGGGAGCAAACACTCTATTGGTAGTTCATCTACCAATGGTGCTTCCACTTCGTACCCACCCTCATTTGGAAAGAAACCCACTTTGGGTGGACCTCCAAGGAAGGGTCATGCTTTTATGTACACCAATACCATGCCACGTAGGAACACACATCCTACTCCATATGTTCACACATATGATGATTTTTATGCACCACATCCACGGGCACGTGCACACCATGTGAGACACACTCACGCACGTGTTCCTCCACATGCATATGTTCATCCACATCATCATATGAACAATTATCATCATGCACCATTTCATCATGTGCCATATGCCTATCCACGACATGCATCACGTAGAAATCAACACCGCATGCATGCTCCCAATAGGAATAGGGCTCCCAAAATCTTCACTATTTGGAGCCCGAAGGACACAAGAATGCATGAAAAACAAGCTTACATGAATTCTTATTTCATGAATGTAGTGCATAATGATGATTACATTGGGAAGTCTAAGTCCAATTGGACTTGGCTTCCAAAGGTCTAATCTTTTAGGACCCAATGACCTTGGGTACCATGGAATGATATGTTTATCTTTAGGTACTCAAGAAAAAGAAACGGAGCATCAAATCCAAATTTAGCTCCAAGAATAATTGGATACTCGATAGCGGGTGTTCAAAACACATGACGGGTGATGCTCAATTGCTCTCCGGAGTGGTGCCCATTGCAAATGGGAACCGAGTCGTCTTTAGAGGCAACGAGAGCAGAACCATCATAGGTGTTGGAAAAGTTGGTAATCCTTCTAAACCACTAATAAGTGATGTTTACCTTGTTAAAGGATTAAACCACAATCTTATTTCAATAAGCCAACTTTGTGACAAAGGTTACAAAGTTAGCTTTGCGAAAGGAATGTGTCATATTTTGAGAAAAGATAATAATGATTTGTTATTTTCCGGCACACGCCATAAGGATATTTATATATTAGATCTCCGAAAATCACATGAACAATGTCTCATTGCCAACACAAGTGAACAACACTTATGGCATCGACGTTTTGGTCATGTGAACTTTAGAACACTTCTTAAGCTTTCCAAGTTAAATTCTATTAAAGGATTTCCTAAGCTTGTCTTCCAAAAGAAAAGCTTTTGTGACTCGTGTCAACGAGGCAAGCTTCCTAAATCGTCTTTTAAACCTAAGAAAAGCATTTCATCTAAGCAGCCTCTAGAGCTATTACATCTAGATCTTTTTGGGCCTACTAGAGTTGCGTCATTAGGAAATGCATGATATGGACTTGTCATCGTTGATGACTTTTCTAGATTTACTTGGGTATTTTTCTTAAGTAATAAAAATGATGCTTTTGAAAACTTCACAATATTTGTTAAGAAAGTACTAAATCTCATTGGAACTACCATTGTCACTATTCGTAGTGATCATTGAGGGGAATTTGAGAATGAGTCTTTCTCAAATTTTTGTGATGAAGTTGGTATTACTCACACCTTCTCTTTCCCTCGCGCACCTCCTCAAAATGGTGTTGTTGAGAGGAAGAATAGGGCGCTAGTGGAATGTGCTCGCACTATGCTTGATGATAGCCAACTTGGCCATCAATTTTGGGCGGAGGCGGTACATACCGCTTGCTATGTGTTTAATAGAATACTTTTGAGGCCAGGCACCAAACAAACTTGTTATGAATTGTTGTTTGGTACATTGCCTCAAGTTAAACATTTTCGAGTTTTCGGCGTAAAATGTTTTATTAAAAACACGTATGGTAGTTTGGACAAATTTGATCCAAGATCCGATGAGGGGATATTTGTTGGATATTCCTCCCGTAGCAAAGCCTATCGGATATACAACAAATGAACCTCAACGATCGAGGAATCACTTCATGTTTCATTCAATGAAGGTTTTGTCCCGTCTAGAATTACTAATGATGATGACTCCATGGATGTCTTATGTGATTCTATTGGTAATTCTAATTCTATTGATTCTAATGATGCTAACCCTACTAATGAGTCTTTTGAGAATGTTCCTAGTGATCAGGGAATTCCCAAACGGCTTCATACAGTTCGTGACCATCCCCATGAGCAAGTCATTGGCAATATCCTTGATAGTGTCAAGACGAGATCTCAAGTCAACTACTTCGCTCATTGTGCCTTTTCCTCCTCAATTGAGCCAAAGAATATTAACGAAGCGTGTGAAGATAGTGCTTGGATCTTAGCCATGGAGAAAGAACTCATTCAATTCGAGAGGAATGAGGTTTGGGAGCTAGTTCCATTGCCTTCGAAGAACCACACCGTTATAGGAACGAAGTGGATTTTCAAGAACAAGACCGACGAGACCCAAATCGTCGTCCGAAACAAAGCTCGGTTAGTAGCTCAAGGCTATCGACAAGAGGAAGGTATTGATTTCGAAGAATCCTTTGCTCCGGTAGCAGATTAGAATCTATTAGATTATTGTTATCTTTTGCATGCCATAAAGATTTTAAACTCTTTCAAATGGATGTAAAAAGTGCATTTTTAAACGGAGATGTCGTTGAGGAAGTTTATGTTTCTCAACCTCCGGGTTTTATAAATGAAAAATTTCCAAATCATGTTTTCAAACTTAAGAAAGCACTTTACGGTTTGAGACAAGCTCCTCGAGCTTGGTATGACCGTCTAAAGAATTTTCTTTTGGATTTGGGTTTTAAAATGGGTGAAGTTGATTCTACATTATTTGTTAAGTATTCGAATAATGATATTATTTTAGTTCAAATTTATGTTGATGATATCATTTTCGGTGCTACTAACTTCACTCTTTGCGAAGAGTTTTCTAATGTTATGAAGGATCAATTTGAGATGAGCCACATGGGTGAGCTCAAATATTTCTTAGGTCTCCAAATTCGCCAAATGAACGATGCAATCTTCATCCACCAAACGAAGTACACAGTGGAGTTTCTAAAGCGATTTGGAATGGAGAATGCCTCGGGCAAGAAGACTCCAATGAGCACGACTACACATCTTGATAAAGATACGGGCGGCAAAGATGTAGACATTCGTCTATATCGAGGTATGATAGATAGTTTATTATATCTTACTGCTAGTAGGCCCGATATTATGTTTGCTGTATGTGTATGTGCTCGTTATCAGTCTCAACCTAAGGAATCTCACTTAGTAGCGGTAAAACGTAGTTTCCGTTATTTAAGTTACACACTCGACTTTGGATTACTTTATCCAAAGTCTAGCACATATGAGTTAATCTTATATAGTGACACAGATTATGCGGGATGCAAATCCGACAGGAAAAGTACTAGTGGCACTTGCCATTTTATAGGAAATTCTCTTGTCTCTTGGTTTTCCAAGAAGCAGAATTCCGTATCACTTTCAACCACCGAGGCAGAATATATTGCCGCCGGTGCTACGTGTGCTCAGGTTCTTTGGATGAGACACACTCTTAAAGACTTTGGTATAAACTGTGATACTTGCCCTATCATGGTGGACAACCAAAGTGCAATATGTCTCTCTAAGAATCCGGTACACCATTCCCGTTCTAAACACATAGATGTCCGTCACCATTCCTTAGATGATCATTTTGCTAAAAAGGACATCATTTTAGTGTACGTTGAAACCCAGACGCAAATCGCTGATATTTTCACGAAACCACTGAAGGAAGACTCCTTTGTGTGGTTGCGTCGAGAATTGGGGATTATGGGTGAATCCGAGATTTAGGATTCATATTTTGTTCAATAATCTTGCATGATAATAAATTTCGTTTATATATGCTCATGCTAGATGTATTGGGATTTTTGGATTTATGTGTGAATTTTCGGAATTTATGCTCGAATTATTCATGAACGTCGTATTTAAGATTTTCGATGTTTTATGGGGTAGTATAATGTTATATGAGAGTATTTGGTTGTTTTGTCCAAGTGCGATTAGGAGAGAACTCAAAATTTCTAAAATTTCAAATTTTTGGACTCTCTTAGTCGGTCCAAGTTCATTGACCGACCGACTAGATTGCACTCTAGTCGGTCAGTGAATGAACTCAGACCGACTAACTCAAGCCCTAATTTTGGCTTCAGTTACTGTTTGCACTTAGTCGGTTCATGTTCATTAGCCGACTGACTAGATCTCATTCTAGTCGGTCAGCGCTTGAACTGTGACCGACTAAATGCGCAGGGACTGTTGTGTCTTTTCGCATTCCGATCGTTTTTAATCACTTCCACACTGATTAGATCACTTTCTAATCGGTGTAAACTCCTCTCTCAGCCCCTAAACCCCGCGACCCCCTGTGCCTTTTCGACTTCCTCCGTCGGTTGCCGTCATTTTCCGACCATCTCCGGCCGTCGATCCCTCTCTCTCCTCCTTCTAGGGTATAGCTCTCACTCTCTCTCGTTTTAGGGTTAGATTTCAATCGTTTTCCGTCGTTTGTGTTAGGGTTTGCTCTTAGGGTTTCGACCTAGGCTTTATTCGATTTTGTTTGTGTCGATCTCGTTCGATTGCGTGTGTCTCGTCTTGATTATGGCGAAGATGCGTATCCCCATCTGACCCTCGAGTCCGTCTCCTATGACTGTAGAGTCTCCGTCTACGGATCCCCCTCAACCCAAACGAATTCCACCCAAACGCCGAGCCAAATCGACCCATCCATCGTATTCTTCGCCTCCTCTTAAGAAGAAGAGGACGACGACCGCTAAACCTAGAGCCCGATCTACTCAATCTAAGCCGAGCTCTTTCCGTGCTCCCACTCCTCCTGATGACTCCGACACTGAGTATATTCCAGAGACCGAGCATACTGCTAGGGCTCCTACTCCTCCACCTCGATCTAGCACTTGTCCATCTAAGGGGAAGGCTCCCATGCCACTGGGCGGTGTCGATATATCGTTGTGTCGCGATGACCCGTTGTGTCTCGCGGCTTACAACCGTATTGAGCACTGTCTATTGCTATTTGAGCACTTCGTTCAGTTCTCCGATTTCCCACATCTCGCCGATCTTCTTTTGTATAGTGGCCTTATAGATTATCTTCGCCATGACTCTAAGGCGAATCCTCCTCCGTACCCACGTCTTGTCAAGCTATTCTACGCGAATCGTGTCCGTGGTCAGTATGATGACACCCACTCCATTGAGTCCACTGTCTTGGGGATACGTATTGTCCTCACTGCAGAGATTTTAGGGGAGTTGATAGGTGTCTCATCCTCTGGCCTTCTTCCTGCCGATATCTCTGTTGATGATATTTCTGATCTTGACCAGGCGATGCTCGCCGAAATGTTTCATGTCATCCCTCCCGCCATGATTGGCGTCCCTTCAAAGTCGTTCAAGCCTAATGCCTGGGTTCTTAACCTTATCCTGAAGTCGTGCCTCCTTCCGAAGTACGGCTCATCTAGCTTACCCTCCCAGGAATTTCTTAAACTCATCTACGCTCTTTTCATGGGGAGCGAGATCAATTGGGCATGGATTATTCTTGACAAGATAGACTCTTTCGAATGTATTCGAAAGTCCACCAAGTCAGCCCACATTCCATATCCGTGCCTATTGACTCTCGTTTTCCGTCACTTCGGCGTCCCTCTCCCTCCAGATGACCAACGTCCCCTTGGTCCTCCCCTGAATACGACGGCCGTCAAGAAGTCCCTTGCGGCGCTTCGTCACGTTCAGAGGACGACTCCTTCAGCTTCAGCTCCCCCACCTTCTCCTACTCTCGCTGAGTTTGCCATTTCCTTGAGACGTGTTGAGTCTCGTGTTTCTCGTTCTGAGGAGATGCTCGCTCGCATCTGTTCTCACTTTGGTATTAAGATTCCTCCGTTTGTTTCTGACGAGGAAGAGATGGATGAGGCTGAGCTCCAGGAGCTTGTTGGATCTGCTGCTTGTGCCCCTGAGGGTACGTCTGCTCGTGCTGCTGCTACTTCTGTTGGTGATCCCGAGAGCACACCTACTGCCACCATTCCTCCGGTGGATACTTCGTCTGTTGCTGCTCCTGAGACCACTCTAGTTGCCACTCTCCCATCAGTTGACACTCCGGTCGTTCCTGAGACCATCACACCTTCTGCAGAGCCTGCTGCTACTGCAGATCCTCCCTCTGCCTCCTGAGCTTACGTTGAAGGACTCTCCTTATGCACTTTGGATGATATATTTTGTAGTGAGAGTGTGGGGTAGGATAGTTTGGGTGGTTCTGGATTTTTGATATTTTTGATGTTTTGATGCTACACTTCTATTGTATGATCATTTTGATGTGTGTGAGATATATGTTGTATGATGTGCCCCGATCTGAGGATCGTTTATATTATTGTTGGCAGATGTATACTTTTGATGTATCCATGTTCTTATATATATACACATCGGGTTGACATTTACTTCTTTGTGCACATTATATTATTGTCTCTGATGTTGATTTCGTCGCTCGATGATTACATTTGATTTAATAGAAATTATTTCTATGAAAACATAGAATTGTTTTCCATGCACTAAATTCATCAAGAATGTTGATATTGGAGAGTATGTTCCATAACTCAATACGTGAAATTGATTTGAGTTTTGATGATTTTATTTTTCGATTTTCGACTATGGTCTTGTTGGCACGCTTTGATTTACTTTGTATTTTCCTTTGGTGTCATTTGGACCATGGTCGTAGTCTACAAATCCCGTGCTTTTATTTTAGCCATTGTTGTTGTCGTTGATCTCCTCCCGCTCTTTTTGCTAATGCCAAAGGGGGAGAGAATTAATAATGACGATGTGCTACATAATAAGTCAAAGCAATTTACCGTGAATCTAATTTGATATGTTAGATTCAGGGGGAGTTAAGATATAAAAATGGATTTCAAATCCGATATTTCAATAATTGATTCACATTTTATACTTTACTCGTCTGCTTGATGCGTTTGATTAATATTTATTTTGGAATTAACGTGTCATCAATGCAGGGGGAGTAAGTAAATTTCATTTGAATCATTATTTTTGATTATTATTTATGTTGGTTTGTCATCACCAAAAAGAGGGAGAATGTTGAGTATTGATTCCCCGGATTTGGTTTTGATGATGAACAAACATAAATATCGTGAACTAACTAGTTGTGAGCGCAGTTATGGAGATCGTCGCCAAATTTCTATGTACATCAAAAGCGACGTCTCAAGACTTCTCAAAGCACGTGATCGTGTGCTTGAAGCTTCGTTGAAGCTCAAGGACCATTATTGAAGTCAAGAAGATTCGATTGAAGCTTTTGAAGACGGTTCGTCAAGTTTTATTTATAGTCTTCTAGCTTCGTTTTATAGATTGTTAAGCCTTGAGTAGGTCTTACGTTTTAATCTTCATAACGCTCATATCTTAGAGCTAGGATCTTATTAGAAGCCCATACAAATTTTCCCGAAGCTTAACGCTTCTTATCGCGGCTTCTTGTGCATGTTAGTTGGTTCAAGAAGAAGAACCAACCGACTAGATGCCAATCTAGTCGGTAGGCAATGCTTCTTGAACCGACTAGAATGCCTTCTCAATTTCAGCTCACTTACTGTTTACAGTTAGTCGGTCCAAGAAGGTTCACCGACCGACTAGTTATGAAACTAGTCGGTTAGGAATCCTTCTTAGACTGACTAGTTGAGCTTCTATTTTACAGCCTAACTTACTGTTTACAGTTAGTCGGTCAAAGCACAACGACCGACCGACTAGTTGAGAAACTAATCGGTTGGAAGTTGTTCTTAAACTGACTAGCTGTCTTTGTATTCAGACTATTCTATTTCATCTGTTAGTCGGTCAAAGAACACTCACCGACCGACTAGTTGTGAAACTAGTCGGTTGGCAAGTCTTCTTAGACTAACTAGTTCTTTATGTCTGAACTTCTTCTTTTGGTTGTTCACCAGTTAGTCGGTTCATGTTGAATCACCGACCGACTAGTTGAGAAACTAGTCGGTCAGTGATCCTTCTTTGACTGCCTAGTCTGCTTCAGAATAGAGCCGTTATAGCATTAATTGCCACGAATTTTGCTCTCTCTTTCCTCTATCCTATATATACTTGAAGGGCTGCTTTCATAGCATTCAAGGCTGACATTAATTGAAGTTTAGAGAATCAAAGAGAAGCATTTATTCTCATTTCCAAGCGCATTCATTTCTCACTTGAATCTCTCTCTCACTCTTATTTCAAAAGAGAGATTCATTGATTGTGAGCCTTCCAAGCCAAGAGCTTGATTCTAGGTCACCAACTCTTCCCTAGGCTCCCATTGCTGGTCAACATCTTGGAGCTAGGGTTTGGTGCCTTCATTCTTCCCCAAAATCCTTCTTGCCCTAAATCATAAGTTTTACTCAAGGCATAGGGTTTTGTGGTAAGCATTTCATATTTCAATTTATATTGATATTGCAAAGTTTTACTCTCGGTTGTGAGAGTTTGTGTGTGATCCCGGTTTGTGGGAGTCACATTTCATTTGTGTATGATTTGATCTTGTAGAGGTTTTCTACAAGTATTTCATATTGCTAATTTGAGTTAGAAGTTTCTAACTCAAGTATCCAGAGGGGATCCGGGTGTTTGGGACGTAGGATCACTGGGAACAAGTCGGGGAGACTTGGGTGGATCCGAACCCGTTAATTCGTTTGTTTGCGATTGTTTTCTTTGTTGTCAATATTTTCATTTCCGCATTGTTGGTTGAGTTTGCTAGATAATTGGGAATTATCTTCTTAATTATTTTAAAGTACTATTCACCCCCCCTCTAGTAGTTGTGCAGTAGCTATCAGGGCATTACATGGGTTGTTCTTGGCCATGTCATCACTTCTAAAGGAATTGAGGTCGATAGGGCCAAAGTAGAGGTTATTAAAAGTTTACTGACACCCACTAACCTCAAGGGTATCCGTGATTTTCTATGGCACGTTGGTTTTTACCGACGCTTTATAAAGGATTTTTCTAATATTGCTCGCCCGCTCACGGAGCTCCTAGCCAAGGACGCTCCTTTTGTGTTTACTGACGCCTGTTTGCTAGCTTTTAACAGGTTAAAGAAAGCTATCATCTCGGCCCCGATTATACAGCCGCCAGACTGGAATCTACTGTTTGAGCTTATGTGTGATGCTAGTGACCAGGCAGTAGGAGTTGTTCTTGGTCAAAGGAAGGAGGGAAAGCTTCATGCTATATACTACGCTAGCAAGACCTTGGACGACGCTCAAAAGAACTACGCCACTACGGAGAAAGAGCTGCTAGCCGTAGTCTATTCTATCGAGAAGTTTAGATCCTACCTTTTGGGGTCCAAGGTGATCATCCACATGGATCATGCGGCGTTGAAATATCTATTAAGCAAGAAGGATGCTAAACCACGTCTAATATGGTGGATCCTCCTGCTCCAAGAATTTGATATTGAGATCAAAGACAAGAAGGGAGCAGAAAATGTGGTAGCAGACCACTTGTCGCGGTTAATTCAAAGGCACGGGGATAACAGCTTGTCGATTGACGATTCATTCATCGGTGAACAATTATTTGCGGCGAATTCCTCCGAATCCCCCCGGTACGCTGATATAATGAATTACTTGGTGAGTGGCATAGTTTCGCACGGGTTGGCGACCTATTCAAGGAGGAAGTTTCTACACGATGCCAAGAGTTACTTCTGGGACGACCCGTACCTTTTCAGGAGATACATCGACGGGATCATCAGGCGATGTATCCCAAAGGAAGAGGCAACCTCCATCATATCACATTACCACGATCAACCATGTGGTAGACACGCAGCTGTCACCAAAACCACGACAAAAATCCTCCAAAGTGGTTTCTACTGGCCCACTATATTCAGGGATGCGAATGAATACATAAGGAGGTGCGACAGATGCCAGAGGACGGGGAATATCACGAAGAAGAATGAAACGCCCCTTCACGGCATCTTGGAGATAGAACTATTCGACTATTGTGGCGTTGACTTCATGGGACCTTTCCCATCGAGTAACGGCAATAAATACATCTTGGTCGTTGTTGATTATGTCTCGTAGTGGGTGGAGGCCATAGCCACCCTGACAAACGACACGAGGATGTAGCCAAGTTTTTCAAGAATACTATCTTTCCTCGCTTCGGAGTCCCCCGGACGATCATAAGTGACGGAGGAAGTCATTTCATCGAGAGAAAGTTCGAGATGATTTTGAAGAAATATGGAGTTCATCACAAGGTTGCCCTTGCCTATCACCCTCAGACTAGCGGCCAAGTGGAGGTGTCCAACAGGAAAATCAAAAGCATCCTGGAAAAGACCGTTAGCGCCTCAAGGAAGGATTGGTCATACAAGCTGGGCAATGCCCTTTGGGCATATCGCACTGCCTTCAAAACTCCCATCGGCACAACCCCCTACAGACTAGTGTATGGAAAAGCTTGCCTTCTTCCGGTAAAATTGGAGCACAGAGCATATTGGGCAATAAAGAAAATGAATTCTGACCACCAAAGTGCCGCCACAAGACGAGCCTTATACAGCAATGAGTTGGACGAAATTCGGCGTCATGCTTATGAAAATGCGAAGATATATAAAGAGAGAACCAAAGCCTATCATGATAGAAACATCACAGTTGTTCGCCATGATGTCGGTGACCAGGTACTCCTATATAACTCAAGGTTACGCCTTTTCCCCGGGAAGTTAAAGTCAAGGTGGTCCGGCCCCTACAAGATAGTAAGCTTATCACTGGGAGGTGCCGTTGAGCTTGAAGGAAAGAACAGAAACTTCAAGGTAAATGGTCAGAGGATTAAACCTTACAGAGCTGGAGAACCTATATGACATGAGGAGACGTACTTCCTCGAGGGATTTCCCGACGACAACCGATAAATCAAGAGGAGTCGAGCTCACGACTAAAAACGAGCGCTTATTGGGAGGCAACCCAATTTCTTAGATTTTGGATTTTTTTTTCAGTTTCTTATTTTTTATTTCATGTTTTTGAGATAAAATCATAAAATCACAAAAATTTAATGAGTTCATCTTTTGTGCAAGTTGGACGTATGGGGGCATGCGTATCGACATTACAAACGGAAGAAAGCCGGAGGAAAGCAGCACATTTGAAGATTTGAAGAGAAAATAGAGGAAAAAGGAGACATAGGAGACTCGACTGAGCAGCTAAACTGCTCGGTCGAGCAGTGCACAGACGAACAAAGGGAGGCAGATTATTGCTTCTTACACGGCCTGCACAGCCTATTACTCGGTCCGAGCAGACATCTACTCGACCGAGCAGTCAGCTGCTCGATCGGACTGTACAGGCTTTTAGAAAAAGTGAGAAATCATCACTCTGCCTACACAGCCTGAGTGGTGGCGGCACGACCCGAGCAGAAGGCGACTCGACCGAGCAACCTTCTGCTCGGTCGAGTACTACAGGCTTTTGGAAAAATCGAAAAAACTTCGCTCTGTCTACACGGTCCGAGCGATATCAGCTCGGTCTGAGCAGCCACCGACCCGACCGAGCATCTTTCTGCTCGACTGAGCAGGCTAAAGGGAGTATTCCTGGAATTTTATCTCAATTCATCTCGCAACTTACTCGACCGAGCAATCATATTGCTCGGTCCGAGTCATCTCTCGTCGATTTCAGGCCGTATTATTTCAGTCGAGCTGCTCATTTAAACCGACCCACCCCTTTCCCTTTAACACCTTAAACTAATCATCTTGAGCCATCCTTTCACCACACCCGACCGTCTCCTCCCCACGGCCGCCGCCACCCCCTCAAACCCGTTCAATCTCCTTCAGCACTCTCTTTGCCCCCTTCTTCTTTCCACAACGCCGACCCTCCGTCTAACCGAGCCCCCCCCCTCTCTCCCTTCGCGCTCATTTATCCTCACCGAACATTATAACCACTCGGCCTAAAATTCAATGTTTATGTTTAAAATATACTGACGCTCTTCCTATCCCTATTTCAGGTACGATTTGCCACCGTCAGAGAACACTTCTATAAACAGCTTGGGGGATACTCCAGATCACCGGCGATCACGACACTAAACACACCGCCTTCTCCCTCTAGTCGTTAAATTAGTTCTCCTATTTGTTTTACATACTACCGCACTACTTTATACCACTTCCACAATGCCTCCTCACCGTGCCAGACCCGCCAATACCGGCACATCGAATCCTAGGCCTACTCGGCGTACCCGTCATACACGCTCTACCACTCAAACCAACATTGTGGGCGAATCATCCACCAATTCCCCTGTGCCACCCACCGCCCCACTCCCCCCTGAACCTCTTTATATAGGCGACACAGAATACGAGGTTACATTCCGTGACACTAACCAAGCCGACCAGTTCACCGCCATGCTACTACTATCGGGGTATGGTGGTTCAATGATTCAACAGTCGGTCGAGCGTGACCTACCTTTCCTTCGTAGCCTCATTCGTCACTGGCGAACCGACCCACCTCACGAGTTCCAGCCAGATCTCCCACCCACCACTCCTGTTCCACAGCAGAGGGACCCATCACCACCCCAGAGGGTGGTGCCTCTGCTTGATGTAGTCCATACCATTTCTAGCCTCCCTCACTTATTTTTGTGCCAATCTGTCCTTTTGGGGCCTTACACTTGCATAGCTTGGGGGAGGAGCCTCCCATGCATCATTTTTCATTCAGCATTGCATCATTCCATGTTTTTTATTTTTTCTTTTTGCACAGTTTTAACTTTATTCCCCCACCCACCCGACCCATTTAGCATCATCTCCCGCCTACTAGCATTCTCTTAGCAGTGAGAACACTGCTAGGTTTAGCTTGGAGGATGAGCGCTACCGCTTTATTTTTAATTTTTTTCTTTTACATTTTCTTCCCTTCTTTCAGTTTTATTTTACTTTTTCACTACTTTTTCATGTCGTTTTCTTGTTTCTCATTTTGCATCATATTTTCTATTTTCACCATGCATGCATCTCTTTTTCTTTATTTCCCTATTTTCTCCGCCATTTTTTCTTTATATGCTAAGGATGTTTAGCATGATGATACCTCTCATAGCCTTATTAGTCTTTTACGATGCTCACTTTCGATGACATGCTATTAGGGTAAATTTCAGTTTTACTATCTATATGCGTGTATTTCTTTTGCTGATCTATCTAATCTAATGCTTGAAATGAATTGAAAATCGAATGCATGAATTAGTATCTAGTATGCACTATGTTGGGTAATGCACCTAGGTTCACGCATCACTAGAACACTTGGAGCATCGGTTTTTGTCTCAATCACTTCTGTTTGCATGCCTTCTGCCATTGTGCTTATTACTGCATGCCTTCTCAGTTTTTGTTTAGAGGAATGAAATTATCCATGCTATCTATGAGTTTAGTTAGGGTATTATTTTATCAAACCGTTGTGCACCTCTTATGAGTGAACCGAGAGTTATACTATTTTCCTTCTCCATATATCTATATATATCTCTACATATCAGTTGGTTACACCCCCACAGCTATCTTTACAGCATCTCACTTCCCAACCCCAAAAAGTATAGCTTCTAAAAAAAGAGAAAAAAAGAAGAAGAAAAGAAAAAAATAGTGTACATATTCATGTGTGAAAAAGAAGAGAAAAAGAAGAGAAAAAGAATAAATATTGTTTTGTATCTTTTCAATAGAAGCTATCACTTATACTGGGAAGAAAAAGAAAAATTTCATATCATATTCCTAGATGCGACGCCTCAAGCTAAGCTTGGGAGGGGGGGGGGGAAACCAACTGATCACATGAGTGAGCATGACAGTAGAGTGGAGACGGTGCATAACGGGGAGATTTAATAATACCTAAACTTTACGAAATGCTTTAGATTTTGGAGACTTTTCATGAATCGAAATGAACAATTGAATGGCATGACTTTTTCTATTCTCTATTGCATGCTGTATGATTTCTTTATGCTCCTTGTGTATCTATGATTGAAAAGGGCATTGCCAACTTCTTTGTACTAGACTCTAGTGATTGCATGCGATTGATATGAGTTTATGGCATTATTTCAGTAGATCCCTATCCTTTGCCTGCATTGCATAATAGAAATATGATTTGTAAAACTAGAAATTGCCAGTAGCATGTATGTTTATTATTCAGAGCATCGTGATTCATTATTTAGGCCAGAGATCTGACCGAACATCCCTAGTATCTCCACTCACTTCTATTCTCTTCTCTTTTTATTTTTATTTCTTATTTTCTTTTTTTTCCTCCCGGCGTACCGATTATTCGTCTTCCTCGAGGATGAGTAAGAGGTAAGCTTGGGGGATTTTGATGTGTCCATATTTTCTACTATTTTCATATCATCATTTCATTGCATCCCACGCCATTTTCGCATCCAAATCCCACATTTTACTACGATATTGCATTTCTGACGATATATTCGAGTTCGTAGTGTTTTATGAGTTATCAGGGATTTTGGAGCGATTTGGGACCCCACTTGGGTATGGACACATCCGATGCGTTCGTGAGCTCATTGACAAGCCTCTAGAGGAGTTCGCCACGCTTTTAGAGCCATTGGAGGAGGAGGAGGAGGAGGAGGAGGAGGAGGGAGAGAGAGAGAGAGAGAGAGAGAGAGAGAGAGAGAGAGAGAGAGAGAGAGAGAGAGAGAGAGAGAGAGAGAGAGAGAGAGAGAGAGAGAGAGAGAGAGAGAGAGAGAGAGAGAGAGAGAGAGAGAGAGAGAGAGCAGAGGAGAGAGAGGAGGCTTCAGCAGCTCTTGGGAGTCATTTCCCAGACTGCTCGGTCGAGCAGTACAGATGCTCGGACCGAGCAGGATCAAATGTGAAAAGGAGGCTGATACAGTGATCACTCGGACTGAGCACTTCATCTGCTCGGTCGAGTAGCGTCGAATTTCAAGGCTGAAGCAATTCCAGCGCACGGCCCGAGCAGATCTTCAGTGACCGAGTCAGCCTCTTATCAAACCGAGCTGAGCTGACTCGGCCCATGCAGGCAGATCGATGATTATGAAGATTTTCGATTCCCTGTAGTGCTCGGTCGAGTAGCTCATCTGCTCGGTCCGAGCGACCGAACGAGCAGCGCATGCTCGACCGAGTCACCTACTCGGTCGGTAATGCCAGGGCCATTTTTGGGAAGTATTTTCTGGGCCGGGCGTTGTGCGATCTGGGCACTGAAGGCTGGGGGAGCTCGCGACTGAAGGGGAAAAGGATTCATTTTTGAGTTTTGACTGAAGAGTTTTAGGGAGAGCTGAGCGATTTTTTTAGTGAGTGATTTTTTAGGTTAACTTTTGTTAAGGAATTCTGGATCGAAACCTTCGGATTATTGCTATTGTTCTCGACTGTTCTTGTTCTTGGAAATATGGAATTTTCCTTAGATATATAAATTTCAATTTTATTCATCTCCCGCTGTAAGTCTTCTACTTTTATTCTTTTGATTGCTATGATGTCCTCATCTCTAAAAATGAAGTTTTTATTCGTGAATATTGCCATGTGTGAGTAGATCCTCCTAGGGTTGATGGGTTATCCCTAAGATCCTAGGGGGAAGATGTAGATCTGAATCTCCACATTGAATTAGGGATTTAGGGAAGTATTTCGGCTGATCCTATCGAATCCCTAGATAACCCGTACTGAGATCATGCCCACGGTCTGTGGAATTGATGTGCTTAGGGGGTATCTATGGGATCCGCATAGGGAAATCGGTGGATCCAACCAAGGCTCGTGACCATGCCCAGCTCGTGCCTTGAGAGGATCCATCGACGAACTATACCGCTACGTTGATGGCTACCGCCATTGCGTCAACGAGAGCCACCGAAATATTTCACAATTCTAACCCATGAGAGTGGTACGAATTATGAGATTTATCCCCTAACCCTAGTGCAACGTGAGGACTCTATTCTAACGTCGACCCCCGACGATCTTAGTGGTGATCCCTAATGCCCTAGGCCTTTTTATTAGTAAAACAACAACACCCCAAATAACTCTTTCAACCCGATAGCTATCTCACTTCGAGATTTAGAAGTAAATTGAGAATCCATACACACTATTACCGTCCCTGTGGGATTCGATAACATTTATACTATAACTCGACACCGTCCGCTTACGGATTGAGCCCGGAATTGAAGCCTAGGGGCCATACCACGCCTGGCGATCGTGACATCGCCAGGTGGAATCTAGGTGTAGGTTTCGAGTGCGTTACTTGACTAAGCGGCATAGTTTTGACGAAGAGCCTAAAACTGCAGTATTCATCATGGACACAGTTAAGGTGGTCCCGAAAATACTTATGTTAATAAGTTAACTCCATAAGTATGATACCGAAACATGGACATCACCTGCTGCTTGTGGTCACTACCGTATGGGGTTTTGAGCCCCACTTGTAGTAGGGTCAGGCTGTCGGGTCTCACACAGAGTTAGACCTTCGTCAAGTAATATGTAGAAATTAGGGAGAAAATGCATTTGATGCAAGGGACAGAAAACTGCAAAGAGTTTACAGTTAGCTTCTGGATTCGGGATAAATGATCATGAGTGCAAGTGGGAGATGTTGAGGGATGCATGCCCTCAGTTCATTTGTATTTGATGCAAATAGATTTTAATATTAGATGCAGTAATTTTGCATATTATTCAAAGGGAATTAAATGTGTCGTAAAATGTTTACGTGCATATTTAATATAAAAAAAGCATGGAAAGGGTTACCTAGATAACAGGATCGTCTAGGTCTAAACACAGGTTCAAACCGCGTCAATAACGGACTCAAAACGAAGAAATTAAGGCCAAAACAATAAAAACAAGCACATTAAGAGCATTGCGAGTCGGGGCCTGACGTCCCCTAGTTGTGAGCATGCAAGTGTGTAATAGAATTGGGGATACCAGATTTAAATATTTATACCGCAAACGCACGGTGTTGTAGTGTGGCTTGGGGGTCGAACACAGGGAGGCGTGGTTGTGCTTGTGTCAGAAGGGACCCGATTCACCCTATGGGTGAGCTAGCCCGAATCGATAGATGTGTTGTCACGGAAAATGAATACGAGGGATAAAAAATATAAAGGGAAACCAATGACTTCGGTTTCTACCCTATCGTGTGTTCTTATTACTACGACCGGCGGATAGGACAACGATCGGAATTAGGATTTAATGGTGAGATGTTGCCTTTAAGAGTGATACCAGAGTCCCATGGGCCTGATATTCCAGTCGGTGCCCAGGATGATACGCCAGACTACCCAGGTTCGGTCAGTGGGCATTCCCATCTCCATTAACACTGACCGACTCTGGGAGCACTAAGCTCGCAACGATAACTCCCAACATCTCATCCTGCCGTTCCCACGCGCTAGGATTCGATGTCTACGCTAAGGGCGTGAGCTATGGCTAGGGAGTCAACCGCCAAGTTTATTCCCCCTTGGCCCAACGGTCAAAGGCAGTCTTTTTCCCGTCGATGACAATGAAACACCCCACGTAACCAATAGATTCGTAATCCCTATCGATTTTCTAGTCCTATGGACGCATTAGGGAGAACCCACGAAGGGGTTTCCACCAAAATCCCAGATTTGGGAACTACTCACACATTTTAGCTAAAAGCAATCTAAACGAAAATCGACCGTTAAAAGCATAATCAGGCAATTGAAATGAAGTAGTAGCAATGCTATTAATACTATATTAAAGTTTTAGAAAGATCGGAGCACTTACAAATAACTAAAAAATTCCAGCCGTCGCAATAGAGAAAAAAGACAGAAAAAATAGACAGCTCTGTTTCTTAAAACCTAGGGAAGTTATATATAGAAAACGACTTCACCCGATCGGTTGAAGTATCAACCGATCAGGTGAGCTGCTATGTTCTTCGGCAGTGGTCTTCAGAAACTTCAGCCGCTCACGTGACACGGTCGGTTGGTGCAAGCGGCTCGTCGCTTGGATCTTGCGGTCATCGGGTGAACCGATCGGTTGAATAATCAACCGATCGGTTGGAAATACGCCCAAAAGAACAGAAACTTCAGTCGACTTGGCACGGTCAGCGGGTCGTCGGGTGAGCTCTCCGGGTCGTCTCTTGGAGGAATCAGCTACATATGAACCGATAGGGTGAATATCACCCGATCGGTTGGAAATAAGCTCCAAATTCCCGAGAAGTCTGTCGGGCTGAACCGATCGTCGAACCGGTCGGTTGATCCTCGCTTCACTTCTGCTGTAGTCTGGGTCGGATACGTGTGCATCACCCGATCGTTTGGCTGTGTCCAACCGATCGGGTGGGGGCTGAAAAGTGGCAACGACCCCCTGGATCGCGCGTGACTCCTCCCGTTGCTCCGGGGACTTATGATATCTTCGTTATGTGTCCCCTACACTGGCAATCTCCTGCAAACACACAAAAACTAGGAGAAGTGAAAGAAAACTAGAAAACACGAGAAAACAGATACGGGACGACAGAGAATAACAGAAAAACACAAAGAAGACGTGCGTGAATATATAAAATATACACACACGTCAAAATCCCCCAAGCCGAACCCTTCCTCGTCCTCGAGGAAGAGAGTGAGAGTAGGAGCTCGGAGGGAGAAAATAGAGAGAAAGAGAGAAAAAGAGAATTCTAAATCCTAAATCGCCCGTCAAGGCCAACAAAATCAAAAACGCCACACCAAGCAAGCAAACGACAAATCACCACACTAAACCAAGGAATACGAGTCCAAACAAGTGTCATAGGCCCATGCGGTGTAGCGCGAGTGAGTGTGGTCGTGTGCTAGCAGACAGTGTCACTATCTACAATGTGCAATAAGCTCCATATACACAAATCCAAGAAAAGACCCAAATATCGATTCGATTTGAAATAAGCGGTGAATATATAGGTCAAGCATGCATGAGAAGAAAGTAAGAATCGAAACGCATCATGTGTCAGGGACTCCATAGCTAGGGACTAGAAAATCACCACACTATCACCTAGATAATAGCTAGAAAGTCCCTATTCCAAGTGTTTTCGAAAACGATGGGGGTTGAGATGATGTGGAGTTGGACACTCGGTGCAAACTCTTGCCTTCCCTTTATTCTCGGTAGGTAGGAAAATATTCACACACATTTTTTTTGGGTTTTGGATATATGTATTTTTTGGATTTTTGGCTATACATACATACATACATATATATTTCTTTCTTTTCTCTTTTCCTTTTTTGGGGTTTTCTTTTCTCTTTTTTTGGATTTTTGGATTTTGGGGTATATACACATGTGTACTCTCCCAAGTGGGAGAACGGTACACAACGAGGGGATTTGCACTAAGTAAAACAAAAAAGAAATCGGATTCTAAACACTTGGGCAAAGGATATTTTTTTCGCTAATCAGAGCATATGCTAAATGGGTTATCCTAGTCCTAATTGTGGAATCCCGACACATGCGAAATGAAGCATACGATATATATATATATTCATGCATACAGAAGCATTCAGGAGAAGCAAATACTGCATATTCAAATCGAAGCATGATAATCTAGGGGTCATTCCTGGACAGGTATATAAATCAAAATCACAAAGTAGAAGCACATGTTGAGTATTGATTCCCCGGATTTGGTTTTGATGATGAGCAAACATAAATATCGTGAACTAACTCTCTGTGAGCGCAGTTATGGAGATCGTCGCCAAAATACTACGTACATCAAAAGCGATGTCTCAAGACTTCTCAAAACACGTGATCGTGTGCCTGAAGCTTCGTTGAAGCTTAAGGAGCTTTATTGAAGTCAAAAGTGAAGATTGAAGCTTTGAAGACGGTTCGTCATGTTTAATTCAATGTCTTCTAGCTTCATAGAATAGAATGTTAAGCCTTGAGTAGGACTTACATTATAATCTTCTTATCGCTCATATCTTAGAGCTAGGTTGATCTTAGAAGCCATTAGAAACTTTCCCGAAGCTTATCGCTTCTTCCCTCGGCTTCTAGTGCATCTTAGTTAGTTCAAGTAGAGGAACCAACCGACTAAATGACGATCTAGTCGGTCGGCAATTCCTCTTGAATCGACTAGATGTCCTTGCTCAATTCAGCCTAGGCACTGTTGATCAATTAGTCGGTCAAAGAAGGTTCACCGACCGACTAGATGACGATCTAGTCGGTTAGGAATCCTTCTCAGACCGACTAGTTATCATTGTCTCATTTCAGCCTGAGCTACTGTTTCTAGTTAGTCGGTCAAAGAACAATCGTCGTTCGACTAGTTATGAAACTAGTCGGTAGGAATTTGTTCTCAGACTGACTAGCTCTCTTTGTGATCAGCCATTGAACTTCAACTCTTAGTCGGTTAAAGAACACTCACCGACCGACAGTTGGCAAACTAGTCGGTTGGCAAGTCTTCTTAGACCGACTAGTTCTATATTGCCTGAACCATCTTTCTTGGCTGTCATCCTCTTAGTCGGTCCATGAAGAATTACCGATCGACTAGTTGAGAAACTAATCGGTCAATGATCCTTCTTAGACCGATTAAGCTGCTTCAGAATAGAGCCGTTGGAGCATTTATTGCACGAATCTTGCTCTCTCTTTCTCTCTATCCTATATATACTTGGAGGGGTTCTTTCCTAGTATTCAAGGCTGCCTATATTGGGTTTTAGAGAAATCAAAGAGAAGCAAATCAACTCCATTCTAAAGCTATCTCTTCTCACTAGAATCTCTTCCTCACTCTTATTCCTCAAGAGAGATTCATTGATTGTGAGCCATTCAAGCCAAGAGCTTTAAATCCAAGTCACCAACTCCTCCCTAGCCATCTATTGCTGTCCATCTTGGTGGAGCTAGGGTTTGGTGCTTGCTTCTTCCTCAAAATCCATTCTTGCCCTAAATTGGTAAGTATACTCAAGGCATAGGATTTTGTGGTAAGTGCTTCATTATTTCATCTCATTTGTTATTTGAGTTTGTCTCTCGATTGTGAAAGAGTTTGTGATCCCGGGTTGTGGGAGTCACAATTCCATTGTGTATGATTTAGTCTTGTAGAGGTTTTTCTACAAGAATTTCATAGTGCAAAATCTTGGGTTAGAGGATTCTAACTCAAGTATCCAGAGGGGATCCGGGTGGTTGGGACGTAGGATCACTGGTAACAAGTCGGGGAGACTTGGGTTGATCCGAACCCGTTACATCGTTTGTTTGCGTTGTCTATTTCTTGTTGTTCGTAGTCATTTCCGCATTGTTGTTTGTGTCTTGCACAATAATTAGGAATAACACTCTTGATTATTTTAAAGTACTATTCACCCCCCTCTAGTACTTGTGCAGTAGCTACACAGGGCATTACATTTGGTATCAAAGCCAAGTTCATAGCTATGATAAACAACGACTACAACGTTTTCAAGAATCGTGAAGGAGCTTCTTCGGTGATGGAAGGACACTCCTCAACTAGGCCTCCCTTCTTCAACGGTACCAATTATGGGTACTGGAAATGCCGGAAGGAAACGTTCCTCTGGAGCACTTCACTATGGAGAGCCACGTTGACGGAATATGTCGAGCCCACCGAACAAGATTTCGTGAAGTGGACTACCACGGAGGTCGCCGCGGAGGTAAACAATGCCAAGGCAATGAACGCCTTGCAATGTGTGTTGGAGCCCGAAGACTTCAACAAGATATGCACATGTAAGAGTGCATATCAAATTTGGAACCAACTCCTCAACTTGCACGAAGGAACGAGTACGGTAAAAGACTTTAAACTTGTTGTTGCTAACAAAGAGTTCGAATTATTTCATATGGAACATGGTGAAAGTATGAAGGAGTACTATGCTCGCTTCGTGGACATATCCAACGAGTTGAAAGCTCTTGGGAAGATCTATACCCAAAAGGATAAAGTCACGAAGATTATTGACAGAATTCCTTCTTGTTGGGAAAAGCATACCTTCGCCATCGAGGAAGGTAACGATATGAATAAGTACACTGTTGTACAACTAATGGGTACCTTGTTGTCTTATGAGGTACGCAAGGAAAGTAAGATCAAGATGAAGGACAAGATGAAGTTGTACTTGGAGTAAGATGTGCCAAAGAAAAAGACGATTGTGTTCAAGGCCGCTCCATCTACATCTACCGATGATGAAGAATCGGAAGACGAGTTGGACATAGAAGCTTTGGTCGATTTGGCAAAGAAGTTCGACCGATTCTTCCGAAAAGGTAAGTTCAAGAATAAATCAAAATTTATTTCGACTAATGCCTCCGCTCCTGCGTGTTATAAATGCAACAAGCCAGGACACATCAAGCCAGATTGTCCTCTCAACAAACACAAGGAGAAGTGGAAGGCACCCAAGTACGACAAGTCGAGAAAGTACAAGAAAGGGTACAAGAAAGGGCTTGTCGGCTCATTCACCGACTCCGAAGAGGACTCCTCAAGTGGAGAATCGGATGATAAACAAGTGGAGAAAGCACACATGTGCTTCATGGGAAAATAGGAACATGATCAAGAGACCTCCTCCGATGAAAGCGAGGATGAAAGCGAGGATGAAGGCGATGAGGTAACTATGGATGAACTTAGATTAGCTAACGAACAACTTTGGTCTAAGTTTTCTAAATTGGCTAGTAGATATATTAAGATTAAAAATAAGCTAACTAGTCTTCAAACCTCACCTAAGCCTATCATCATCAACAACGACACCGTTGTTGAAGGGTTGAGAAATGAGATCGTTAATCTCAAATCTCAACTTGAGCATGTTCATATTGAGAATTCGGATGAACGCGAGATAGCGGATTTGACTTCTCAAAACTCGACTTTGAGTATTGAGAATGAGAATCTCAAATCTCGTGTTTATGTACTCACATCGCAAGTGTCCAGCTAGGATACTTCTATGCATTCTCTCACCGAGAAGTATGAGTGTACATTAGGCCGAATTAATGAATTCAATAAAGGTAAGGGCCATTTGGATAATATCCTAAATGATTTACTTCCGGCCAATCATCACATTGGCTTGGGGTATAAGATGGAAGACACATCCAAATCGTCTACCACCTTTGTTAGGCCAACTTCCGATGCCTCAACTAGTGGGAGTAAACACCCCGTGGGTAGTTCATCTACCAATGGTGCTTCCATTAGGTACACACCCCCGTTTGGAAAGAAACCCACTTTGGGTGGACCTCCAAAGAAGTGTCATACATTTATGTACACCAATATAATGCCACGTAGGAACGCACCTCCTACTCCACATGTTCACATGTATGATGATTTTTATCCTCCACATCCACGAGCACGTGCACACCATGTAAGACACACTCATGCACGTGTTCCTCCACATGCATATGTTCATCCACATTACTATCGTATGAACAATTACCATCATGCACCATTTCATCATGTGTCATATGCTTATCCACGACATGCATCACGTAGAAATCAACAACGTATGCCTGGTCCTAATAGGAATAGGGCTCCCAAGACATTCACTATTTGGGGGCCCGAAGCACACAAGCATGCAAGAAAAAGAAGCATATATTAATTCGTATTTCATGAATGTCGTGCATAATAATGATTTCGTTGGGAAGTCTAAGTCCAATTGGACTTGGCTTCCAAAGGTCTAATCTCTTAGGACCCAATGTCCTTGGGTACCATGGAATGATATTTTATCTTCAGGTACTCAAGAAATAGAGAAGGAGCAACAAATCTAAATTTAGCTCCAAGAATTGTGTTTTCTAGGTTCAATCCACCATGGGATACCAACCCTACCAACTCCGTGATTTGCAAAGATTTTCATTCAAATGGAGTTGATGGTGCTTAAGTGATGCACCAAAGTAGGGGGAGCTTAATGTTGTAAGTATATTCTTACTTTTGGTATCCATGTGTGTTGAATGCATGTAGATGTCATTTTGTATTTGAGACTATCTCATGCATATCTTGATGCTAGTTTTGAGCTTTTGTTAAAATTCTTGTCTTTCGTATGCTCACGGCATTCCATGCGTTTTATTGACTCATTTAGTGAGTATCTCGGAATGCATGCTAGTATTGTGTATGCAAGTTTTATGAATTTACTATCTATTTTTGGCATAACACTTTTGCATGCTACATTTGGTATTCATATTGGATTTTTGTCTCTGATGTTGACTTCGTCGCTCGACGATTTTATTGGATTAAATAGAATTCTTTCTATGAAAACATAAAATTGTTTTCCATGCACTTTATTTACTAAGAATGTTGATATTGGAGAGTATGTTCCATAACTCAATAAGTGAAATTGATTTGAGATGTGATGATTTCGTTTTTCGATTTTCGACTATGGTCTCGTTGGCACGCTTTGATTTTCTTCGGTATTTTACATTTGGTATTTTACATTGGTGTCATTTGGACCGTGCTCATATTCTTCAACTCTCGTGCTTTTATATTAGCCATTAGTGTTGTCGTTGATCTCCTCCCGCTCTTTTTGCTAATGCCAAAGGGGGAGAGAATTAATAATGACGATGTGCTAATTGATAATTCAAAGCAATTTACCGTGAATCTAATTTGATATGTTAGATTCATGGGGAGTGAAGATATAAAACTGGATCTAGATCCTAAATTGCAATAATAGGATTCATATTTTATACTTCCCTCGTCTGCTTGTTGCGTATGATTATTATTTAATACGAGACTAACATGTCATCATTGCAGGGGGAGTAAGTAAATTTCATTTGAATAATTATTATTGATTATTATTTATGTTGGTTTGTCATCACCAAAAAGAGGGAGAATGTTGAGTATTGATTCCCCGGATTTGGTTTTGATGATGAGCAAACATAAATATCGTGAACTAACTCTCTGTGAGCGCAGTTATGGAGATCGTCGCCAAAATACTACGTACATCAAAAGCGACGTCTCAAGACATCTCAAAACGCGTGATCATGTGCCTGAAGCTTCGTTGAAGCTCAAGGAGCTTTATTGAAGTCAAAAGTGAAGATTGAAGCTTTGAAGACGGTTCGTCATGTTTAATTCAATGTCTTCTAGCTTCATAGAATCAAATGTTAAGCCTTGAGTAGGACTTACATTATAATCTTCTTATCGCTCATATCTTAGAGCTAGGTTTATCTTAGAAGCCATTAGAAACTTTCCCGAAGCTTATCGCTTCTTCCCTCGGCTTCTAGTGCATCTTAGTTGGTTCAAGTAGAAGAACCAACCGACTAGATGACGATCTAGTTGGTCGGTAATTCCTCTTGAACCGACTAGATGTCCTTGCTCAATTTAGCCTAGGCACTGTTGATCAATTAGTCGGTCAAAGAAGGTTCACCGACCGACTAGATGACGATCTAGTCGGTTCGGAATCCTTCTCAGACCGACTAGTTATCATTGCCTCATTTCAGCCTGAGCTACTGTTTCTAGTTAGTCGGTCAAAGAACAATCGTCGACCGACTAGTTGTGAAATTAGTCGGTTGGAATTTGTTCTCAGACCGACTAGCTCTCTTTGTGATCAGCCATTGAACTTCAACTCTTAGTCGGTCAAAGAACACTCACCGACGGACTAGTTGGCAAACTAGTCGGTTGGCAAGTCTTCTTAGACCGACTAGTTCTATATTGCCTGAACCATCTTTCTTGGCTGTCATCCTCTTAGTCGGTCCATGAAGAATCACCGACCGACTAGCTGAGAAACTAATCGGTCAGTGATCCTTCTTAGACCAATTAAGCTTCTTCAGAATAAAGCCGTTGGAGCATTTATTGCACGAATCTTGCTCTCTCTTTCTCTCTATCCTATATATACTTGGAGGGGTTCTTTCCGAGTATTCAAGGCTGCCTATATTGGGTTTTAGAGAAATCAAAGAGAAGCAAATCAACTCCATTCTAAAGCTATCTCTTCTCACTAGAATCTCTCCCTCACTCTTATTCCTCAAGAGAGATTCATTGATTGTGAGCCATTCAAGCCAAGAGCTTTGAATCCAAGTCACCAACTCCTCCCTAGCCATCTATTGCTGTCCATCTTGGTGGAGCTAGGGTTTGGTGCTTGCTTCTTCCTCAAAATCCATTCTTGCCCTAAATTGGTAAGTATACTCAAGGCATATGATTTTGTGGTAAGTGCTTCATTATTTCATCTCATTTGTTATTTGAGTTTGTCTCTCGGTTGTGAGAGAGTTTGTGATCCCGGGTTGTGGGAGTCACAATTCCATTGTGTATGAATTGGTCTTGTAGAGGGTTTTCTACAAGAATTTCATATTGCAAAATCTTGGGTTAGAGGATTCTAACTCAAGTATCCGGAGGGAATCCGGGTGGTTGGGACGTATGATCACCGATAACAAGTCGGGGAGACTTGGGTGGATCCGAACCCGTTACATCGTTTGTTTGCGTTGTCTATTTCTTGTTGTTCGTAGTCATTTCCGCATTGTTGTTTGTGTCTTGCACAATAATTAGGAATAACACTCTTGATTATTTTAGTACTATTCACCCCCCTCTAGTACTTGTGCAGTAGCTACACAGGGCATTACAGCACACTATAAGCTAGTCACGACACACGACTCACAAAAAGGCTAAGTGGACCCACGATGCATGAAATGCTAGAGGACTCAGCTTCCTAGGGTTAGTGAATGTGATTATCGAAGCCATGCTAGGTGTGTGTGTGATTTTGTGACAATTCATCATATGGGGTCATCTCTAGGAGAAAGAGAAAGAAAAGAAGAAAAGAAAAAAGAAAAACACGATGAAAACGACTCAAAAAACGAAGAAAAAGACGCAAATGACGCACGAAGTGCGACTCCCCCAAGCTGAAACTTGCATTGCCCTCAATGCAATAGAAGTAAATATGGGATGGCAATGAAAATGGGGGGAATACGCACTGCCACAAAAAGAAATGAAAAACAAGAAAAGCACACATACGAAACTGAAAAATAAAGAAAATCACACAACATGACATATGAACATAAAATAAAGATAGAAAATCACACCACATGACATATATAAACCGGCACACTAAGAAAACATCACATGACAGCACACAAAAAAATTGACTTTCTCCAAGCTAGGCATGACAATGCTAGCGAAATGATATGATCATGAAAAAGCAGAAATATGCGAGGGGGAGGTCAGAAAACAAAATGAAATCAGAAAGCAAGAGAGGAATCGTCCTCGTCCTCCTCGGTGGAAGATGTGGGGGATGCGGGGGAGTGGATGGGAGATGTGACTGGTGTGCGGAGAAGAGGAGAAAGTGGTCGAGGTGATTGATCGGTGGGTGTGGAGGTGTGAATGATGGGTGGAGTGGTGGTGGTGATGGTGAGTGGTAGCGAAATGGCGATCAATGCAGTGGTGGATGGTGGGGGTACGGGGGTAGGTGAGGATGGAGGGGGAAGTGATCGCGATCGCACCTGCAATTTCTTACGGTGCGTGTATGGGGTGATGGAAGAGGATGATGAAGGGTCTGTGGGGGCTACGGAAGTGGTTATGAGTGGAGGTGAAGTGGAGGGAATGGAAGTAGTGGTGGAAGGGGATGGTCGCCTAGGAGGTGATGGATGTGGTGATGAATGTGATGGGGGAGGTGAAGATCGTCGAGGGGGTGAAGGTAGTGGTGAGGGGTGTGGTGTGGGTGGAGGAGGTCCGTAAACGTGCGTGAGAATGCGTAGGATGGTGGCCACATTCCTCTCAAGTGCGAGGAAACATGGGTGAGTGAAGATGGAAGAGGATGGTACCGAAGAGGTGGAAGAGGATGCGCCAGCACGTAGTGAAGCTAACTCAGCCTCGAGATGGAGGCGAGTAGAAGTGGCTCGACGAAAGGAGGAGGAGGAGGTCGTACGGACCAGAGAGGTGGTGACGGTGGTGGTGGGGACAGACGCCGGGATGGCACTACTAGGCCCAGCCCCGGGGTCTCCTCCATGCGCAGGAATGTCCTGCTCGCCTAAGTGGGCGGCATGGGAAGGTGGTCTGTGTGCGTCTGGGATAAATGGAAGACGTAACCCCCCTAGAAAGTCAGGATCAGGTGGGAATGTCCAATCTGCCACAAGCTGGATAGTCATGCGAGCGGGGTTGGGCAGAATGGTATAAGGAGCAGGGGGTGGCCGTAATGGAAAGTGAAATGACCATCGGGGTGGGGCTTAATCATGTGTATGTGTCGCAGGACATCAAGATCTAGATGCGTGGGTCCTGCGGCAGTATGGAGATCTCGGGGGATGGCAATATTAAACTGAGGATATGAAGCTATGATAGTAATAAGGCCCTCGTAACAAATTTTTCCCTTGTCAGCGCGGCTAATCTCAAGAAGCTTGTGAATAAGCCAAGCACCGGCATGAATGGGAATGACAGGGGCCCTAAAAGAAATCCCGTCATCACCGCGAACAAAAGGAAAGGTCATGGCCCACAAAATGAAAAGATCAGGGATGGTCACGGTACATGACTCATCCCTGGGAAAAAATGTGCATGATATGATTCGGTGGGCCAGACGGAATATGGGGTGAATGATGGAGGAGGCCTTGGCCTTACCTCGGGGATAATGATCATGTAGAGTGAGGCGAAACCAAAATTGATCGACGTCGAAATCGGGGTGATACCCATAGGGACGGATAGCGTCGTCCCCAAGGATGTCGAAACCAAAGATGTTATTAATAGTGTTCAGGTGGGTGCGAATGGTTTTGTTACAGACGCGAAAGACGACGATCGACCCCGATTCACAGACAAGGGAGGATAAAAATTTGAGTGTGAGGGAGGGGTAGGATACCGCGGTGGCGTTCAAGAAAGCTAACCAACCTAAATTGGTGAAGAGAGTCTCGACCTCGGTGAACACACCGAGATCGATAAGCGTTTGGGCATGGGCAAATTTGGTTGATAGGTGCCCCCGTGCATCGAGTCTGTGATAAAAATCTTTTTGCTCTTGACTCCTAAAATGGTAGCCACACGTGCCCATCATTGGGTCCTCAGCTGGGATGATAGGTTGGGGTTGGGGTTGGGGTTGTGCAGGCTGTGCAGGAGGAGGGCGTGAGTATGGTGGACGTGTGGTTTTTCGTCTCTTGCGAGACGATCCCTCCTCACGCATAATACCCTTACCCTTATCTTTATCTTTGGCCATGTGAATGTGAGTGTGTGAGTGAATGCCGGATATGATGAATGCACACAAACATAGGCAATCGAGCAAAAGAGTAATACTAGGGCAAAATTGAAAATGGAGTTAAGGAGCGAAGTTACCCAGTAGAGATGACGATCCTTGCTCGTAGATTACCCAACACAGTGCAATGAGATGGAGTGTGAAGCCGCGGTGCTTCTTTTCAGTAAATTTTCGAAAATGGAGGAGGTCGGGTGGAAGTTACGGTTTTTTAGGGTTGAATGGAAGATGGAGAGAGAGAGAGATCGATGGAGGGAAGGAAGGAGAGTTTGGAGAGATCGATTGAGGGGTTGTGGGGATCGGTTGAAGGAAGATCGTGGCCGTTTGGAGCTTGGAGAAGTCGAAACGGCGAAGGAGAGCAAAATCGGGTGAGGGGAAATGAATAGGTGAGGGTGGAGGGTATTTATAGGTTTTAAGTCGAACCGATCGGGTGAGTTTTCACCCGATCGGTTGATTATTAGGTCGAAAATTTTGTTGAAAATAGGTTACAGGCGAACCGATCGGTTGAGAACTCAACCGATCGATTGGCAGCTTCACAATTTTTCCCGAGAATTCAGTGCAACTCACCCGGTCAGTCACACGACCATGCTTCATATCAACCGATCGGTTGATTAAAACACAAATTTTCCGAGACTTCAACCGTTCCCACACGGTCAGCCACCCGGTCTCAGCTTGCTTCACCCGACCGATTCGCTGGGGGACAGATACATGCCATTGTCTGATACGTCTCACCCGATCGGTTGAGTGGTCAACCGATCGGTTGAGTGGTCAACCGATCGGTTGAGGGCTTGTTTCCTGCAAAATTTCACAAATGGCCTAAGTCTCTCGACGAAAGTGCCCGTGGCTGGATTTATTTATCAAAATAAGAAAAATAAAGCTAGAAATAATCCTAAAAACAAAGATGAAAGTTTAGAGCATGGGTTGCCTCTCATGAAGCGCTTCTGTTTAACGTCGTTTGCTCGATGCCCGTAGATGATTTTCAAGGTGGACGGGGGTAATGCCCTAAGTTCGGCATCACTTCAGATTTTGAATTGGTGGCCTTTGGTGTCGTCGGCAGTGACAAGTAGACTTGCTCGATGACCCTCCCTTCGTTGATAAGATCCGGAGGCTTCTCCCTTATATTGACGTCTACCGCCACTCTTTTCAAGATCCGGATCTAATCACCGGTGAGCCCCATGGGCTCTTTCCATTTTCTCCTCGTCGGAGGAGACTTTTGGAATCCGGGAGGGATCGTATGTGATGCACCCGCTCCCCCATCAACTTCTTCTTTCTTCAGACCGACGTGTTCTTCAAGGTCCCCCAAGCTGTCGGGGGGATTCCTTGAGAGAATTTCCCAGGCCCCAGATTCTATGGCTCTTTCTTCTTCTACGTCCAACATGTTGCAACCTAGTTCATTTGGGGGGTGCTTCATAGATAACCTCAAGTCGAATTCGACCTTCTGGTCGCCAACGTTAAGGGAAAGCTTCCCCTTCTTCACGTCTATTAGCACGCCGGCGGTGGCCATGAAGGGCCGTCCAAGGATGACGGGTGTATGGGTGTCTTCAGGCATGTCCATTACCACGAAGTCCACCGGCAATTGCACTCCACTGACGTCAACAAGTAGGTCGTCTACTATTCCCACAGGGTACTTGACCGATCTATCAGCTAGTTGAAGGGTCATACCCGTGGGCTCCAGGTCTCCCATCCCTATTCTCCTGTATAGCGACAGGGGCATTAGATTGACGCTCGCTCCTAAATCCACGAGCGCCCGATGGATCTTCACTTCCCCTATTGAACAAGGGATGGAGAAACTTCCCGGGTCTTTTAGCTTGGGCGGGTTTGCTCTCTGAATGAGAGCGCTGTATTCCGCCGCTAGAACGACCTTTTCCTTCCTGGACCCTCTTGTCACCAAATCCTTTAAAAATTTTGTGTAGGAGGGAATTGTCTCAATGGCTTCGAGGAACGGGATCTGCAAGCTTAAATCCTTGACGATGGCAAAGAATTTGCCATATTTTTCATCAATCTTGGCTTGGGCTAGCCGTTGTGGAAAAGGCACAACGGGCTTAAATACCCTCAGACTCCCTTCCCCGTCCTTCTTCTTCTCCTCTTCAGGGACTCCCTCCGGAGTCGCAGTCTTCGGTGACGAAGCGCCGTTGTCATTGGCTTTTTCAATTGGTCACTCTACGACCAACAGTGCTTCCGGTTCCTTGGCCGGCACTCTTGTAGGAATTTGTGTCCCGCTCCTCAAGACGATAGCAGACACATTCGCATGATCATGCATTAGTGCCAAAGTCTGGTTCGCCCCCCCTCGGGTTCACTTTCGGTTGTGGCGGCAATTGATTTTGTGACCTTTGAAGGTTCGCCACCTGCAACCCCAGTTGGGTTACTTGGTCAGTGAGAGCCCTCTGCCCCATTTCTAGCTTTAAATTGATCTTCTCCTGGTTCGTAATGTATTGAGTCAAGAGGGACTCAACAAGGGAGATGACCCGCTGCTGGCCATACGGCTGCTGCTGCTGCTGCTGCTGCATGGGCTGCTGGTTCCGGGGGGTATTACTGATACTGTTGCTGCTGTTGCTACAGGGGCTGCTGATACTGCTGCTGCTATTGCCTAGGTGGCTGATATACTTGTTGCTACTGCGGAGACGGCTACTGATAGGGTGCCCGATAACTCAGATTGGGGTGGTTCCGGTTATTGGGAGAATAAACTTGATTCGAGCTAGTCCTCGGTGGATATGGCGCATTACCCGTCGGGTTGAAGAAAAGCGCACTAGCTTGATCCACCGGTGGTGAAATGTCAGCACCCTCGAAGTCTCCCAGGACTTTCGTTTCCACCACCGATACTTGTTGGGTGCCGGCACCACCAGCTCCTACCATGAGCGCAAAGATTTGGGTTCGATAGCAAATCAAATTTGCTAGACAACTTGTCGACGTCCTCGACTCTATGAATTCCTCTAGATCGGGGTGTGGCATGCTCATCGCACCACCGCTCATTGTACGATGCAATGTTTTCTAATATGTTCCTGACATCTTCTTCACTTCTAGACATAAAGGACCCCCCAACCGCGGCGTCCATTGAAGACTTCAAGTCATTCCTCAGCCTGTTATAGAACAGATTTATAATCTGCCACTTTGGAAGCTAGTGATGAGGGCATCTCCGCTGCATTTCTTTGTACCTTGTCCAAGCTTCGTGCAGGGACTCGTGGCTGGCTTGGGAGAAGGATGAGATCTCACTCCTCAACTTCATAGTCTTCCCCGGAGGAAAGAACTTAGTCAAGAACACATTCAAGAGCTTCTCCCAAGTGTTGAAGGTGTTCGGGTCCTTTCCCCTAAGCCATAGCTTGGCCTTATCCCGTAGAGAGAAGGGGAATAGCTTCAGTCGAATCGCTTCAGTTGTGACTCCATTAATCCGGAATGTGTCACACTTTTCTAAGAAGGAGTCCAGATGTTCGATAGGGCTCTCCATGGGTGCCCCAGAAAATTGATCCTGCTGGATGCACGTCACTAGCGACGGCTTGAGCTCGAAGCTCTGTGCCGTAATAGCAGGAGGTCGGATGGAGGAGGTGGACCCGATGGATTGCATAGAGTACTCCAGCAGGGACTTATGCGGTGGGGTATTCTCCCCCATGGCTTCAGACTCTTCTCTTCTTCTCTTCTCTACGGCCAGACACCTCAGGGTGGCGTTTATCTCCGGATCAACAGAAATCAAGTCGTCAAGACTCCTTGTGTTCCTGCGCATGAAAAGCAACAAACACCCGTGAAGCAAGAGTGGGATAGAAACAAATAAAAATAGAAAATAAAAATTAGAAAATAAAAATGAAAAAGAAGAATGCGAAAATTATCGTGAGATAGGGATATGAGTTAGACTCAAGGGTTCATAAGATCCTAAAATAACAAACACGTTGTCTCCCGGCAATGGCGCCATAAAGCTTGACGTCCCCTAGTTGTGAGCATGCAAGTGTGCAATAGAATTGGAGATACCAGATTTAAATATTTATACCGCAAGCGCACGGTGTTGTAGTGTGGCTTGGGGGTCGAACACAGGGAGGCGTGGTTGTGCTTGTGTCAGAAGGGACCCGATTCACCCTATGGGTGAGCTAGCTCGAATAGATAGATGGATTGTCACGGAAAATGAATACGAGGGATAAACAATATAAAGGGAAACCCATGACTTCAGTTTCTACCCTATCGTGTGTTCTTATTACTACGACCGGCGGATAGGACAACGATCGGAATTAGGATTTAATGGTGAGATGTTGCCTCTAAGAGTGATACCAGAGTCCCATGGGCCTCATATTCCGGTCGGTGCCCAGGATGATACGCCAGACTACCCAGGTTCGGTCAGTGGGCATTCCCATCTCCATTAACACTGACCGACTCTGGGAGCACTAAGCTCGCAACGATAACTCCCAACATCTCATCCTGCCGTTCCCACGCGCTAGGATTTGATGTCTACGCTAAGGGCATGAGCTATGGCTAGGGAGTCAACCGCCAAGTTTATTCCCCCTTGGCCCAACGGTCAAAGGCAGTCTTTTTCCCGTCGATGACAATGAACACCCCACGCAACCAATAGATTCGTAATCCCTATCGATTTTCTAGTCCTATGGACGCATTAGGGAGAACCCACGAAGGGGTTTCCACCAAAATCCCAGATTTGGGAACTACTCACACATTTTAGCTAAAAAGCAATCTAAACGAAAATCGACCGTTAAAAGCATAATCAGGCAATTGAAATGAAGTAGTAGCAATGCTATTAATACTATATTAAAGTTTCAGAAAGATCGGAGCACTTACGAATATCTAAAAAATTCCAGCCGTCGCAATAAAGAAAAAAGACAGAAAAAATAGACAGCTCTGTTTCTGAAAACATAGGGCAGTTATATATAGAAAACGAATTCACCCGATCGGTTGAAGTATCAACCGATCAGGTGAGCTGCTACGTTCTTCGGTAGCGGTCTTTAGAAACTTCACCCGCTCACGTGACACGGTTTGTTGGCACACGAGGCTCGTCGTTTGGATCTTGCAGTCATCGGGTGAACCGATCGGTTGAATAATCAACCGATCGGTTGGAAATACGCCCAAAAGAACAGAAACTTCAGTCGACTTGGCACGGTCAGCGGGCCATCGGGTGAGCTCTCCGGGTCGTCTCTTGGAGGAATCGGCTACAGATGAACCGATCAGGTGAATATCACCCGATCGGTTGGAAATAAGCTCCAAATTCCCGAGAAGTCTGTCGGGCTGAACCGGTCGTCGAACCGGTCGGTTGATCCTCGCTTCACTTCAGCTGCAGTCCGGGTCGGATACGCGTGCATCACCCGATCGGTTGGCTGTGTCCAACCGATCGGGTAGGGGCTGAAAAGTGGCAATCTTGGTCGTTTGACACCCTGGATCGCGTGTGACTCCTCCCGTTGCTCCGGGGACTTATGATATCTTCGTTTTATGTCCCCTATGCTGGCAATCTCCTGTAAACACACAAAAACAAGGAGAAGTGAAAGAAAACTAGAAAACACGAGAAAACAGATACATGACGACAGAGAATAACGGAAAAACACAAAGAAGACGTGCGTGAATATATAAAACATCCACACACGTCAGGGCCCGCACCCGTAGGCACCCAACCTATGAGCCGCTCATCCAACAAGGCGGGTAGGCAGGCGGGCGCCCGTGCCCATGCCCGCCAGGCGGGGCCCGACCGCTTCATGCCGTTGGGGCCCCGCTCGCGTGCACGCGTTTGCTGGGCACGTGCAAGGAATGCAATCGTACCTCGCGCATGCCCAGGCATGTGCATTACATACGCGCAAGAGCAGAGCATGTGGGGCCCCACGGCCTAGGACTTCGTGCCCATCTTCTGGCGGCTGCATTTTTGGGCTAAGAGCTTGTTTTTGGTCATGTTTGGGACATCGTTTGAGGGGTCAAACGAAGTCGGAATGAGGCCCCATTTTTTTCCTATACGTTCATCGTTCAACCTTCTTTGCAATGATGTGTGACATCATTCTGGGAGCTCAACGATGAGGGAGAGAAAATTCATCAAAGTTTGGCCTTCGTGTAAGGCAAACTAATTTGTTTTTTCTTTTCCAAAATTTTAGTCCCACATCAGAAATTGAGAAGAGAGGAGGGGTCAACCACCTACATAAATAGGGCCCTACTCTCCTCCTTGAAACTTGTCCCAAGCTCCAGATTTGAGTAGCTCCATTAAACGTGAGCAAGCCCGCATCTGAACTTAAAGTAAATATTCCCTCTTTCTCACTAAATTCTTCATTGCTTCTGATCAGGCTCTAGCAAAGCCACGAAGGAGTTAGGATCAGATCCGAAGTCTTGACGGAGGACCCACTCAAGGTGAAACTTTCTTCGGTGCATGGTTGGCTCGACGACAAGGGTGTTGCTCGCCTCTGGACGCGGTGCGGTTTGGGAAGCAGTTTGGCTCGGGACGCGGTTTGGCTTGGGAAAAGCGACACGGGGCCAAAGAAATGTTGCTGAAAATGATGCTTCGTATTCTGCGAAAACGAAGTGAAAGGTATGTAGTTTAAATATTCACGCGTTTATAATTGCAAATGTTAGATAGATCTATCCTTAGGGGTTGGTCGGACCCAACCCCAGGATAGTAGAGATCTTGGCTAGTGTTGTTTCTTTAGGGATGTTCTTAAAATAGTTTTAAGATGATTTTCTGCTGCTTTATTTGATTTCTTTGTCCGACCGACTTAGGCCGGACGTCGATTTTATGGCCCTAAGGACCCAGAAAACCCTTCAAAGAGATGTTACCAGAGTCTCTAGAACAAGGAATACTCCTCTCCCAAAGCTCGCAGTCACCTTCTTCATGTAGATGAACGTAAATCTCCTCTATTCTCCATTGCCTAAGCTTCCCATAGCCATCGCGCGCGTATCTCTTGGTATTTATATGATAGAAATACTCCCTCGGGTAGAAGATGGTGTTTTCATCATGTCCATTTGATTAAACCCCAATATAAATCAACGATCCAGATTAGAAGCTGAAATCTGAGCATTCTAGGGTTTCTGGACATCGACACAGCCGTGCTACATATCATCACCGCAGTGCACAAAACTATAAATGAAAATAGAGAGCTGCTGATCAACACAGACAATCAACACGGCCATGTCAGCAACATGGACAGTCAGCACGACCGTGTCACTAAATAAACAGATAGCTGCCTGGCAACACGAATTTCAGCATGGACGTCAGCATGGACGTGCCCAAATCTGCAAAAGTCAGTTGATACATCTTCTGGCACACATGGGCATGCTAAGACACGCACTGCCGTGTCAACCTCCCAGATTCTAACTTTGAAGCATAAATCAACAAACTGTTCCCTGCTTCAAACTTCTTCAACAACCATTGAATACTCAAGCTCTCTATAGCAACTCTACCCAAATACCAAATATCTCTACCCAGATCTAGAATTTATAAAACTCTCATGATAACGGGAAAACATCAACCACTCACCATGTATAGATCAAGCTCAAGCAATGCCCGAGCTTGACTGCGGGAACAATCTTCATGAGCATATATGCAGGATTGTGATTCGTCGAGACCTACTCCAGTGCTATCACCTTCTTCTCTTCTTGAAGAAAGAAGTCCCGCACTTCTATATGCTTGGTCCTCGAACTGTAGGCTTCGTCACTTCTTGCGGTATACCCAAGTCTCTCAGTAGACTCCTTAGGTACTTGCCTTCCTTGATTGCCTCAACTACAGCTATCAGGTCTGCCTTCGTGGTTGACAATGCTACAATGGACTGAAGGACCGATCTCCAAGATATCGTGGTAGTGCCCCATGTGAACACATACCCTGTCGTAGATCTCCTTCTGTCTTTGTCACCTGCATAATCTGAATCACAAAATCCAGATATCACAATATGTCTCCCTTACTGAAACATAAACCAACACTGGCCATTCCCTTTAGATATCTTAGTATCCATTTGATAGCCTGCCAGCGTCCCTTTCCTGGATTCGCCATGTATCTGCTGACGACTCCAACTGCATGGGCTAAGTCTGGATGTGTACAAACCATGGCATACATCAAACTTCCCATGGTGCTAGCATAGGGGACTATATACAAGTAGCGTGCCTCCTCGTCGGTGCTAGGTGACAGTATCTGCAGAAAGCTGGAAGTGAGCTCCTAGCGGTGTGGTTACAGGCTTCGCCTTCTCCATTCCATAGCGTGCTAGGAATTTCTTTATGTAACCCTCCTGGCTAAATCTCAACTCCCCTTCTTTCTGTCTTTGCTGATTTCCATGCAAATGATCTTCTTTGCAGGCCCTAGATCGTTCATGTCAAACTCTTCTGCAAGCTTCTCCTTCAATCTATTAATTTCCTTTCATATCACGTGATGCAAGCATCATATTGTCAACATACAGAAGCAAGTATATCATTGACCCACCATCAAGTATGTGAACATATACACACTGGTCCTTTATACTCCACTGGAAACCAATGCTCATCATGAAGGTGTCAAATCTCTTATAACACTGCATTGGACTCTGTTTCAAACCGTATAAGGATTTCTTCAGTTTGCATACATTCTGCTCTTGTCCCTCCATCACGAAGCCTTCAGGCTGGCACATGTAGATTTCCTCATCAAGCTCTCCAAAAAGAGCCGTATTAAGATCCATCTGCTCCAACTTCAAGTTCTGAGTTTCTACCAAGGCCAACAACACACGGATGGACGTGTGTCTCACCACAGGTGAGAAGATCTCATTATAGTCTTCTCTCTTCCTCTACGCGAATCCTTTGGACACTAAGCGAGCTTTGTCCCTCACATCGCTGCTATCTCCTTCCTTGACCTTATATACCCACTTGCAACCAATGTCCTTTCTGTCCTTGGGCAATTCAACCAATTCACAAGTGCCATTCTTATAGAGAGATTCCATCTCATCTACCATCGCCAGCCGCCATTCTGTAATTGCGTTAGAAGTCTGGGCTTCATGAAACGTCAAGGGCTCCTCGTTCTCTATGTTCAGGGCATATGCATTCATATTATCAAATGCAAAACTAGAAGCAGAATAGTTCCACTCACCCAATCTTACTGGTGCTCTCCTAGTCCTCAATGACCTCCGCACCTCTGGCTGACTCTTGGCAGAAACCTCACCACGAGTTTGAATCTGTTTTGCATGTATCTGCTTTCTCTTAGCAGTTGGGTCTTGGCATGTCCTCTCTCAGCAGTCGGGTCTTGGCATGTCTCAGCATCTCGTATCTCTATCTACAGGGTAGGTGGGTCAACCTCAGCGTCGACCTCCTCATGCCTATGTCCAACATATGAATGAGTCATCTCCAGCCTGACCATCGACGACTCATCAAATGTGAAATGCATATTAGTGAATGTCTTCTTGGACACAGGATCAAGCAACCTGTATCCATTCACTCCCTCTTGATATCCAATCAAGATGGCCGTCATGGCCCTCGAATCTAGATTTTCCTCCTTCTGTAAAGCATAGGCAGGACGTCCAAATATCCTTAAGTAAGAATAATCATCAGTCTTTCCTGTCCATACCTCATCAGGAATTTTGAAACTGATCGCCGATGATGGTAGTTTATTCACGAGATGCACGGCGGTAGACACAACTTCACCCTAATATTCATTAGGAAGTTCAGCAGTAAGCCTTAAGCATCGGCACTTCTCCATCAGTCTACAGTTCAACCTCTCTACAACACCATGTGACTGTTGATCTCCAAGCGTAGTGTAGTGCCGTAAAATACCCTGAGGTCTATAGAAGTCTTTGAACACCCTCGAGGTGTACTCACCACCGTTGTTTGGTCTTAAAATCTTGACGGCTCTCCCTGTCTGTTTTTCAACCAAGGCTCTCCAAGCCTTGAACTTCTTGAAGACTTGATCTTTTGATTTCATCAGATAGATCCACACCATCCTCGAGAAATCATCAATGAAGGACACACAATACTTTGCTCCTCCAATAGTAGGTACAAAAGTTGGCCCACATACATATGAATGTACCTAGTCAAGTGGCCATTTGTTGCTATGCTCTGTGATCCTAAAGCCGTGTATTCGTCAGCTTTCCTTCTACACACTTCTTGCAGAACTCCAATCTCTCCTCTTTGGCCTGTATTAGCTTCCTTTTGCGAAACACATCCAATAACTTCTCACTTGGATGTCCAAGGCGAAGATGCCACAACTTTACCGATTCTTCACCACATGTACCTTGAGAGATTCTAGCCTTACCCTCCATGGTGTGCCCCTACATCGCATACAAGTTTTGTATCATCTTTCCTTTCATCACGATGAGAGAACCCTTGGAAATCTTATTAGATCACCTTCTATCACCATCCTGCTCCTAAGTCCTGCAAAAGCTCCAATAGAAATCAGACTCTTTTCAAGTCTGGTATGTGACGCACACCTGTAAGTGTCCTGACTACCTCATCATGTATTTTGATTCGCACCTATCCTACATCCACTGTCTTGCAAGCCATATTATTTCCCATCAAAATATTGCGCCTTCTCGGGAAGAATATGAACTGAACCAACTCCTGTTAGGTGTCATATGGAAAGAACATCCCGAATCCAAAAGCCATGAGATCCCTAGATCTCCTGATGTAGTTGCCATCAATATCTCACCATCGTCACTGCTCTTGCCACTCATTCCCACTGAGGCAGAACCAGAAGCATCATCCTTGCCTTTTCCATTCTTCTTTAGCCTTGGGCAGTCTCGTTTCTAATGTCATGTCTCCTTGCACAAGTGACACCTGTCTCTACGCCCTTGTGATTTAGATCTAGAAGACTCTTGTCCTTCCTAGAACCATGGCCGCCCCTACAATCCTGACATCCACTGATGTTCATCCCCTTGATCACCACCTTCTCGAGAAGTCACTTTGACATGAAGAACCTCAGAGTGTACCATAGACTCTACCTCCTCCAGAGATAAAGATTCACGTCCATATACCATGGTCCTCACCAATGGGTAGAAATCATCAGTGAAAGAACGTAGCAATATCATCGCCAGATGTTCATCCTCGATGTTCACCCCCATACTCCGCAAGTCAGACACAATCTTTGTGAAGGTATCAATGTGATCCTTAGCATTGGCTTCCTCTCTCATCTTCAGCATATATAATTGTTGCATCAAGTGCAACCTGCTCGTCAGATTCTTCTTTGCATAGAGCGCCCCCCAACTTCATCCAAAGCTTCTTCGCGATAGCCTCCTCAGATGCCTTTCTAAGAACTTCATCTGAAAGTGATAACTGCAGTGCGCTCAACGCCATTTGCTCCATCTCTACCTTCCGAGCCTCCGCGACCTCCTTATCGAAACTGTCTTTCTCAAATACAATTTGTGAGCAACCGTCTCCCATGAGAAATGCCTTCATCTTTAGTCTCCAAAGATTGAAGTCATTTCTCCCCGTGAACCTTTCCATCTTGAATGATGTAGTAGACGATGATGTCTTGACTCCTTACTTCTCCTCAACATTAGTTTTGATACCACTTGTTGGGAAAATCTGACACAATATCAAACAATACCTAAGTGTGCACATCGGAATATTTGAAAAATATCACGTCACCAACCAAAACAATGCAGAGTTAGGATCTTGGATGAATTATAAGAAGCACAAGAAAAACTACCACACAATCAAGCCAAGCAATCACACATAGAGACAAGATTTATACTGGTTCGGCCCAACCTATGGCCTACGTCCAGTATTCCTTAATCACGACTTCCGCTAGATCAGAGATGTTAATTCAAAGAATACACCGACTACAAATCTCCTTCAATACAATATGTATGCCTTCTCGACAAAATAACTCTAGCACTCTAGCAATTACAAGGTCTTATGCACACACCCAATGGAAAGATCTTACCAGAGTCTCTAGAACAAGGAATACTCCTCTTCCAATGCTCGTAGTCACCTTCTTCTTGAAGACGCAAGGAAATCTCCTATATTCTCCATCGTGTAAGCTTCCCATGGCCGCCGCGTGTGTATCTCTTGGTATTTATATGATAGAAATACTCCCTAGGGTAGAAGAGGGCGTTTTCCATTATGTCCATCCGATTAAACCCCAATAGAAATCAACGGTCCAGATAGAAGCTGAAATCTGGGCGTTTTCCATCATATCCATCCGATTAACCCCAATAGATATTAGCATGGCCGTGCACAGAACTGCGACTTAAAACAGAGAGCTGTTGATTAGCACGGGCAGTCAAATAGCCGTGTCATTAACACGAGCAGTCAGCATGGCCGTGTCTCTAAATAAACAGAGAGCTACCTGGCAATACGAATGTTAGCACGGACGTTAGCACGACCGTGTCCAAATCTACGAAAGTTAGCTGATACATCTTCTGACATGCACAACCGTGCAAAGACATGCATGGCTGTGCCAACCTCCCAGATTATAGGTTTGAAGCATAAATAAAAAAAATATTTGCTTATCAGTAAAACATGTATAGAGAAATCCATTACCCAACATTCTTCCTTTTTAATGATGGAAACCATACCATTCATAATCAAGAAATTCAATTAACTTCAAATAGAATTAAATTCTTACTCCCCCTAAGACTGTGCATACTCCACTTCATGATTTTGATGATGCCTCTTGAATTTCATTCTCTCCCTTTTGTCATCACAAAAAGTTGGGAGACCAGTGATATTAGCATCACTCCATCTTTCATTCTTGAGAGTTGCATCAAAACATGTATGTGTTAGGTATTGGTGTTTTAGACCAATATTATTTTGATGATGATCACAACATTATGTTGTTGCTAATGACTCTCATTGTTTTAGTCTCATATTTAACAATTGAAGCATTTCATTTTGGAGACTAAAAGCCTGGTGCAAGGATGGACACCAATAGGAGCATTGCGATAGCTTGGAACTTGATGAAGGGAAGCTCATCAAGAGGTGCCAAAGCTTGGAAGATGATGGAGAGATCAAGGCTACTCAAGCTTGAAGGCTTAGACTCTTGGAGAAGCTAATTGTAATCAATGTAATATTTTATTACTTGCTTTACTCTTTTTGAGTCTAGGACTTTGTAATGCCTTGATATATGGTCATACTCATTCATGCATATGCATTAACCATCTTAGTGAACCTTAGGATTATCATAAAACCCAATCTAATAGGTTCCCCATGTTAAATAACTCAATTGGAGTTTTTGGCCTTCCAACAGGCACTTGCTGAAGGCAGGACATACGACTAGTGACCAACAGGCACCTGGTCAGCCTTCTACAGGCAGTTGTTGTGCACAGCTCAAGTCAATAATTCTTGACTCTATCTTGAGCTTTTACAAAAGGCAGGCGGCTGTCAACCATCAGGCGCTTGACGATTGTTCAGAAGTCGACTGAATGCCAAAGTGCATAACTTGTCTATTTTGAGTTCTATTCCGTCTTGTAGGTCAGTCGACTAAAGTTCAATTGTCAGTCGACTGTCATCCGTCAGGCGCCTGGACAATGTCCTCCAGTCGTCTGAATGCACAAGTGTGAAAGTTGTCATTTCTTAGCTCCTTTCCATCCCTCATGGCAGTCGCCTGCTGAAGTCCGTTTAGGCGCCTGCACAGTGTACATGCGCATGTGCAGTCTTCTACAGTTGCCTGTCATGGCTCAGATTATAGCCTTTGGGAATAATCTGACCGTTGATCAGACACCTGTGCATTGTTCATCAGGCGCTTGTCCGAGCCGTAAAATGTCAAAAATCTAGCCATTGTAAAATTCCTCTCTTTGACTATTTGCTTGGTTTTATGAGGTTTTTGCGGTTTACTATATATATGGGAGTGAGCTTAGTTCTATTAGAACTCTTGGAGCATTTGGTTAACATTGAAGATCATTAAGAATCTTAAAGCCACTCCCATTCTCTCATTTCCTTCATTAGAGCTCTAATCTCTTCATGGATTAAAGCTAGCTCAAGGGAAATCCTCCAAGTGCAATCAAGCTCATCTCAACACTTGGAGATCCTCTTTCTTACCTTGCATACATCATTAAGTAAGTTCATCTCATCAAGGCATACGTAAGAGCATATTTGTTTCATCTTTTTACTTGAAACACTAATTCTCTTTGTGGGAATTAGTTACACTCTTTGTGGGAGTTTAACCCTTGTGTAGTGGTGATTGTGTCCTTGTGAAGGAAACCCCTAATTCTATGTGTGGGAATTAGTTTCTCTCTGTGTGGGAGTTAGACCATTGTGTAGGGTAGGTTGAGTCGTTGTGAAGGACAAATCCCTTGTGTAGGGTATCCATTGTGTAGGGATTGTATTCACTACCTTCTATAGGATCATAGTGAATATTGGTGTAGCTAGATGTACCCAAGTTGGGGAACCAGGATAAAATCTCTTGTGTTTGTGTTTGCTTAATTATGTTAATTATTCTCCTCTTGCAAGTATAATTCCGCATTTACAAGTTTAATTTTTAATTACACAATTATTACCATTACTCTATTCACCCCCTCTAGAGTGTTTGTTGTTAGTAATGCAAAATAGACGGTCCTTATAATTGGTATCGGAGCGAGGTTGAAGCATACACAACGATGGCATTCAACTCTTCATCCATGTCTCATGAAGAAGGTATCAAGAAGAAGGTCTATCAACCGTTCGACCCCCGTGTTGGATCTGGATCTAAGCCTTGAGGGGAGGGGTGAATAAGCTAATAAAAATTCTCGTGCAACCCATGAGCAACCACAGGCAGATATAGCAGATGCAGAGTAAATAATGATCAATCACAGAGTACACATCAGATTTACCCTAGTTTGGTCGTCCCACGACCTACGTCCAGCCCCCCATAGCAAATACTAGATTAATAATGTAACAGGTACAACCGTAATAGCTAGAGCACCCACGTCTCTACACTCACCAGGCTCTCAGTATCCCACTCCATCGGTGTTTAACAAAACTAATCCTAGTATAAGCTTTCTATTGACTAGTCCCAACTAGTCAAGTCCCTCTTATCTAGTACCACACTAGACAAGACCCCAAAACAAGTATGGTAAAGTTTTCCCTACAAAGATCGCTATTACTACACAAATATAATAATGAAGAGTTCAGAGAATCTCAGTTTGTGTAGCAGCAGTCGTCTGTGTCAATCAGCTCAGATCAGATCGTATCTGACAAGATGTAGCCGCCAAACGTCATGCCCTCCTCCTTGGAACTTGCACCCTAGATGGTATCTCCTCTTCAGTACTTGTGGCCTTGATCTTGGACCCTTTGAAGAAGCTTGCACAATGTGTGATGAAGACTCACTCTAGTAACTTGCGGCCTTGTGGATGGTCTCCTCTACAACTTGCGGCCTAAGGGGATCTTGCAAGCTTGAAGATGCGACAATGGAGCTCTTGGATGCTAGGGTATTGCGTAAGGAGATGAAGCGAGGCTCTTGGAGATGGTGCTTGCGGCCAATGGGATGGAGAGCTCTTGGAGTTTTGGCTTTGGCTTTGGATCCTTACAACTAGTGCAATATGTGAGGGAGGTTGGCTTTGAAGCTTTGGCAAGGGAGCTTGGCAATGGAGAAGATGTTGCGGCCAAGGAGAGGCTATGGGACTTGGAGCTTTGGTAAGGGAGATTACAAGTTGTGCAAGTTATGAAGGAGCTTGAAGCTTTTGCAACGAGGACTTCTAACTTGAAACTTGCGCACCTAACATGTATGGCCGAATTCTCCCTTTGATTTTGGTTGCCCTCTCTCTCTCTCTTCTCTCTTTGGAAGATGGGTATATATAGGAGAGGATGTGATATGATAGAATCAATTAGAATCCCATAATTGATGGAGATTGGAAGGAATCATAACTTGAATAGGATTTGAATGAATCACCATGGATATGGAGTTTGAATATGGATGGCTATGGAATTTGAGTAGCTATATGATTTGAATTGGATCTCATTTAATCACCATTGATTTGCATGAGATCTCCATATCTCTCCATCTTTGACCAAGTCTTCAATTTGCATTACATTAGGATTTGATTCATGCACCAATTGATTTGAATCAATTCAAATATGGATTTCAATTGATTTCCTTCTTATCTTCCCATCTTTGACTTAGTCCAATATTTGTAGCTATTATCTCCATCTTTGACTTAGTCCACTTGGCTAATGCAGGGAAAATTCTCCATCACTTTTACTTAGTCTCTCTTTGAGTATTTGCGAGAATGCCATTCTTGAAAACACTTAGCACACACATTAAATCGTTCACACATGTTTGTTATCATCAAACACGAAGTCATCGATCATTGTATCCAACTACACGTTGTATCCAACACCCCGCTCTTTAATGTAACAAATTATCCAAGTTAGAAGATCAAGATGATAATCTACTTGGAGGGTCAAGACCTATGTGACGTCATTGAGTCTCCTCTTGTGAATCCTGCTACACCTGTGGCTACAAGGACAAAGGCGGAGAAGGATTTGATCAAATCCAATGCAAGGGCAATGAACGCATTCCATTGTGCCATCACTCCAAATGAGTTCAACCGCATCTCCATATGCAAAACGGCCAATAAAATTTGGTATACATTAGAGATTAATCACGAATGGACTTCAAAGGTAAAGAAATCTGAACAAAGTGTGTTTAGATCTAAATATGAATTGTTTAAGATGCAGGAAGGAGAGAGCATCTCGAAAATGTTCACAAGGTTCACGGATATTGTGAATGCTTTGAAAGGACTTGGGAAGGTGATTTCTCAAGAGAATCGAGTGGAGAAGATCCTTAACTCTCTTACACCTCAATAGGAGTCAAAGGCCAACAGTATTTTGGAGTCAAACGACATGTCCAAATACACCGTTGAGGAGTGCATTGGAAATCTCATGGCATATGAAGTGAAGCTTCAATATAAGAAGGAGATTCAACAATTCAAGCCCGAGAATCCGGAGAAGCAAAAGGGGATTGCATTCCATGCCGAAAAGGAGATAATTAAGTGGAGAAAGAAATTCAATCGAGAAGCTTCGAGTGAAGATGTAGAGGATGAGGCTAGTGCTGATGAAATTATGGAGCTTGCCAAGCAACTGTGACCATTCCTAAAGGGTAAGCAAGGTCAGTCTTTTTCAAAGTTTGCCTCTAATTCTAACAAGATTCCTACTTGTTACACTTGCAGTGGTAAAGGTTATCGCTCTATCGAATGCCCTTCCAAACCCGTCATCGCTCTACAGAATGCCCTTCCAAATCCTCCAAAGATTCTTACAAAGGGAAATGGAAGAAATTTGGAAAGGTAACTCCAAGTACAAAAACAAGAAGAAGGGTCTTGTTGGTACTCATGATGACCCAAGTGAGGACGCATCAAATGATGAAGAAGAAGAAGAAAATAAGGAAGCCCTCAAGTGCTTCACGTCATTCGATGATATCTCTTCAAGCTCAAGTAATGAAGAGGTAGAGGCTTGGCTCAACCCTAATGAAGAAGTGTGCTTCATAGCAAAAGGGGAAGAGTCTTCATCAAGCTCTAGTGAGGAGCAATGCGATGATGAAGATGATGTGGAGCCAAAGCTACCTTATGAGGAGCTTAAATATCGCTATAATGTGATCTCCAACGGGGCTAGTAAGTGCATCTACTCTTACAATAAATTAAAAGCAAAATTTGTTAATGTTAAGAGTAGATTGCATGAACGAATCTACTAGTGTAAATAATAATGCTTTGCATATTTGTGACAATAGTGAGAGAGACACACTTCTCTCTCAAGTTAAGGATTTGAGCGTTGCAAATGAAAAAATAGTAGCTCAAAATCTTAGCTTAGAGTCTCGCATTCAATAACTTACGTTGAAATGCGAAGAGGAACCTCAAAAGCTCATAATATTTGTTCATTCTAGGGATTCACTTCACGATTTGTTGGAAAATCAACATCCGACAAATCATAGAGGAGGTTTGGTCTTATATTCCAAATGTGGTACCTAAAACCACCTCTAATTCTTCAAATGGTGCAAATTCAAGAAATATTGCTAAAGCACCTAAGAAGAATCACCATGCTTTCTTGTATAATAATACACTGAACAAGAAGCATGTAAATCACAAGGTAATGAGGGAGAATGAAAATTCTTCATTTTTTTGCTAAGAAGCAAGCCACTTATCCTATGCATGCCAAGAAATATTTTTCTACATCTAAGCGTGCCACATCCACCCCTTTTGCAAAGGAAAAACCATTGTCTAGGAAATCATTAAGTCTTTGGATTCCCACTAAGGTTAGTGTGCAATAGAGGAATAGATATATATACTCTTTAGTTAGGGATGTGATCACCTCATGTGATTACATTAGGAAATCAAACTCTTCTTGGGTTTGGTTCCCTAATATTTAGGTCTCTCACACATGTGCATATTGCATGTGTATTTTTCTTTAATGATTATTCTTAAGCATACCCATTGATTGTGTGTGATGTTTCATGATTTTGAAATTATTTTCAAATTATTTTTCATGAAAATGGGACTTTGGGGATTTTATTGTCAAACATACATTTGTTGATCCATGTGTATGACAATGGAGGAGTTAATATGTTGTGTATGTTTAAACGTATTTTAAAACATATTTTAACTCTCATTTTGAGTTATTTTTGAGATCATACTTAGCTTATTTACATTTGGTACTTGTGGTCTCAAACTCTACCCATTGATGTTGCCAACAATTTTCATGCTATATTTTCTCTTGGCAATATCATTTGTATCAATGATGCTTGATCATTCTATATTCATGCATTGATACAATTTAGGCCCATGACTCCAATTATTACTTCAATTGGTAAAAATTACAATTGATATTTTACAATTGGTATTAGATCTTAGAAGTCAACATTTTGACCTTTTCTGTTATCTAGGAGGAGCATTGGATAATGATTGATACCCACTTAAAATTTACAATGAGGTATCAAACATCTCTTAATTTCTTGTTTTATTTGTCACATTTTAAAAAGGGAATCAATGACAAGAATTATTTCTTGTTAGTTGTGTCCACTTTTTTGACAATGACAAGGGGAGAGATATGTGATTATGTAAATCATTCATATACATATATGGAGAGAGATATACATATGTGGTTTGTATAATCCTTACCTATTATATGTTATAATTGATTTGAAGATTTATTGGTTTATTTATTTTCAATTGGTGCATATAAGTGGGAGGAACTCATTCGCATTATGCTTTATTTGTGTATGTTTTACATAATGTGTGTCATCATCAAAAAGGGAGAGATTGTTAGGTATTGGTGTTTTAGACCAATATTGTTTTGATGATGATCACAACATTATGTTGTTGCTAATGACTCTCATTGTTTTAGTCTCATGTTTAATAATTGAAGCATTTCATTTTGGAGACTAAAAGCCTGGTGCAAGGATGAACACCAATAAGAGCATTACCAAAACTTGGAACTTGATAAATGGAAGCTCATTAAGAGGTGCCAAAGCTTGAAATATGATGGGGAGATCAAGGCTACTCAAGCTTGAAGGCTTAGACTCTTGGAGAAGCTAATTGTAATCCATGTAATATTTTATCACTTGCTTTACTCTTTTTGAGTCTAGGACTTTGTAATGCCTGATAGATGGTCATACTCATTCATGCATGTGCAATAACCATCTTATGAACTTAGGATTATCATAGAAACCAATTTAATAGGCCCCCCATGCCAAATAACTCAATTAGAGTTTTTGGCCTTCTAACAGGCACCTGCTGAAGGCAGGACAGGCGACTGGTGACCACCAGCCACCTGGTCAGCCTTCTACATGCTACTGTTGTGCCCAGCTCAAGTCAATATTTCTTGACTCTATCTTGAGCTTTTGGTACATGCGACAGAAGTACAAAAGACAGGCGCCTGTCAACCATCAGGCGCCTGACGATTGTTCAAAGTCACTAGAATGCCAAAGTGCGTAACTTGTCTATTATGAGCTCTATTCCATCTTGTGGGTCAGTCGACTGAAGTTCAATTGTCAGTCACCTGTCATCCATCAGGCGCCTGGACAATGTTCTCTAGTCGTCTGAATGCACAAGTGCGAAAGTTGTCATTTCTCAGCTACTTTCCATCCATCGTGATAGGTGCATGCTGAAGTCTATTCAGGCACTTGCACAGTGTACATGCGCCTGTGCAGGCTTCTACAGTTGCCTGTCCTGGCTTAGATTATAATCGTTGGGAATAATCTGATCGTTGATCCGTCGCCTGTCCGTTGTTCATCAGGTGCCTGTTCGAGCTATAAAATGCCAAAATCTAACCGTTGCAGAATTCATCTCTTTGGCTTTTTGTTTGGTTTTATGGGTTTTTGTGGTTTCCTATATATCGGAGTTAGCTTAGTTCTATTAGAACTCTTGGAACATTTGGTTAACATTGAAGATCATTAAGAATCTTAAAGTCACTCCCATTCTCTCATTTCCCTCATTAGAGCTCTAATCTCTTCATGCATTGAAGCTAGCTCAAGGGAAATCCTCCAAGTGCAATCAAGCTCATCTCACTACTTGGAGATCCTCTTTCTTTCCTTGCACACATCATTGAGTAAGTTCATCTCATCAAGGCATATATAAGAGTATATTTGTTTCATCTTTTACTTGAAACCCTAATTCTCTTTGTGGGAATTATTACTCTCTTTGTGGGAGTTTAACCCTTATGTAGGGGTGATTGTGTCCTTGTGAAGGAAAACCCTAATTCTCTGTTTGGGAGTTAGTTTCTCTCTGTGTGGGAGTTAGACCCTTGTGTAGGGTAGGTTGAGTCCTTGTGAAGGACAAATCCCTTGTGTAGGGTATCCATTGTGTAGGGATTGTATTCACTACCTTGTGTAGGATCATAGTGAATATTGGTGTGGCTGGATGTACCCAAGTTAGGGAACCAGGGCAAAATCTCTTGTGTTTGTGTTTGCTTAATTGTGTTAATTATTCTCCTCTTGCATTTATAATTCCGCATTTGCAAGTTTAATTTCCCCCCTCTATAGTGTTTGTTGTTAGTATTGCAAGGTAGACGGTCCTTACAGTATGCTCCCCCTAAAACATAAGATACTTGAAAATAAATACTTAGAGCTTGGTATCATAATCACTTAGAATCCTTGGAGTTAATCAATTGGGTTAATCAAAATTAATTCAAAACTATCTAATCTTATCCAAGGTTATCAAATTATAATCTATATAAATAGAGTCTATTTAAGTTTGTGTATCGACACAATAAACTTTGAAAGCATGAATACCCTACCATGACAAGTTCAAAGAAAACCATTCAATAGGAACACAAATACACTTTTAATTTGTTTTCCTAGCATGCACATACAAACAATTATAAGATTCATGCATATTTTTCACACACTTTTTTTTGGAGAATATGCTTTATCTTTATTGAGTCATATGAAAAAATACAAGACGCTCACGGATGGAAGAAGGATGTGTGTAACTTTGGGTCAAGAGCACAGGCGCCCTCATCCCAACTGATACATGACACCTTCCGCTATCCGTAGGGTCAAATAAGAACCAAAAAAATACACGATAGTCAAGCTAGTCAATCAGGCCCCAATTTGAAAGAGCCACCATATCATCATCACGGTCCCACTCAGTTTTCCTCAGGGCGATTCTGACATCGTCAGCAATATTCTCAAAAAGGAGAGTCTGCATCTGATTGCTCCCTTCAAAGATCCTTCTGTTCCTCTCTTGCCAGATATGCCAAGTCAACACAGCCAAAACAACTTTGGCCAATCTTCCCACATTGTTCTTCCCATGAAAAAGAGTGAGTATCAGGTCGCCAACACCAGCCAGAGTAGAGGGAAAGGTAGTTGTGACCCCCAATTTAAGGAAACTCCTGTAGAGGAGGTAATTAGTATAGGGGCAATCAAAAAATATATGATCCATGCTTTCATGAATATTATCAGCACATAAAACACAGTAGGATGAAGTAGGCAATCCCCATTGCACGAGCTTATCACGGGTAAGAAGTTTCCCGTGAAAAGCTCGTAATAGAGTGATAGCCATCTTAGGGATGTGCCCCTGAAACCAGACCACCTTGTAATAGGGAAAGAGTGGCTTTATAGCACGAGAACCATCCCATGCATTGCGAAGAGAAGGGGTTTTGGAAACCCAGGCCCAAGAATCGCTGCCCACGGTCAAGGTGACCGTATTAATAATATGCCAGATAGGAAGGAGAGAGCTACAGACCGTCCAACCCCCATTCGTCCAATAGTCACTAACCCTGCTCTGCTCTTCCCCAACAGGGACAACATAAGAGTCACAAAGGGGTCCACAAGGGAGCCAATTGTCATACCAGAAGAGCGTAGAAGAGCCATCTCTAACATTGCGTTTGGTAAGTTTTTTGGTGTATTCACGACAGCGTAGAAGAAACTTCCAGGTTCCAGACTGCATAGGATGAAACTTGGCCAAGAAAAACCCCATATTACTAGTGTAGTGGCTCCTCATATAAGAAGCCCAAATACCCTTATGAGTAAGCATGCGCCATGTGAGTTTAATACCATATGCTTTGTTTAAATCTGAAAAGCTTCTGATCCCCACCCCCCTTCCTGCTTGGGGGCACACATATCATTCCAGGCCCAAAGATGGTTTTTCCCCCATATAAATTTTCTGCACATGGAGGTGAGCGAGTTAAGAACGGACTTTGGTATTTTAAAGGCTTGCATCCAAAACCCAACCATGCCATAGATAACTGATTTAACAAGATCAATACGCCCTGCAATGGATAAAAGGGACGAGGACCATCCCTGCAATCTGCTTTTGCATCTGTCAACCAAGCGGCCATACATAGCAGCGTTAGGATATTTAGTAGAGAGAGGGAGCCCCAAGTACGTAGATAAAGATTGCACTCTACGGATGCCCAGAATGTCAGCAAGGCCACCAGGCCCCCTAGCACCTTTGCTGAAAATACCAGCACTTTTATTCCAATTTACCTCAAGCCCAGAATATGACTTGAAAACAGAGAGAAGGTCCCCCAGACCCTCAAGAGATTTAGGATTAGCCCGACAGAAAACCAGTAAGTCATCCGCAAAGAGAAGATGGGTGACAGCCCCAACTCTTTTCATAGGCATGATGCTGCGCATGATATTGGCCCTCGCCATAAGCAATGAGAAAGACTCCATGACAATCACAAAGAGATAGGGGGATAGAGGATCACCCTGCCTGAGGCCCCTATTAGATTGGAACATACCATAGGGGGAACCATTAATCATGACAGAGAAAGAGGGGGTAGAGATACATTCACAGATCCAACTGATAAATTTGTGCTTGAAACCCATCTGATGAAGCATGAAGTATACAAATTCTCTGTTAACACTATCAAAAGCTTTGCGCAAGTCAAGCTTGAGACAGGCGCGGGCTCCCATAGGATTATTAAAACCCCGAATATGTTCATGGGCAAGAAGAGCACAATCAGCAAGGAGACGATCTTGGAGAAAGGCTGATTGGTTGGGGGATATAAGCTCAATAACCGCTCTCTTTAGCCGATTGCAAAGAATTTTGCTAATGATCTTGTATAAAACATTACAGCAGGATATCGGTCTGTAATCCCCCAGATCAGAAGCATTGATACTCTTAGGAATAAGAGTAAGAAAAGTGTGATTAATCTGTCTATACATCTTCCCGGTTTTGAAGAAATTGAGAACAGCTAAGGTGACGTCACCCCCAATGACATCCCACGAGTTTTGATAAAAGAACCCATTGTAGCCATCAGGACCAGGGGCCTTGTCAACCCCAATTTGAAAAACAGATTTTTTAACTTCATCAGGAAGCACCGGTCTCTCAACCCAATCAACAGCATTTTTGGTAAGCAGTCTTTTAGGAGTAAGACAAGGAAAAACACTCCAATAGTCCGTCTGATTGTAGAGATTAGAATAAAACCCAGGGGCCTCAGATTTGAGCATATCAATGGTATTGATACTAGAGCCATTGGCGGAGATGAGATGCGCAAGATTATTGTGGCTCTGCCTAGCTCTCATGGCTGTATAGAAGAATCTGGAATTACGATCCCCAAGGTGTAACCAATCTTGTCTACTTTTCTGCCTAAGATTGGATTCCTCAATATCCATAGCCTCAGCCAACTGACTGATTAAGGTACGTTCTCTTTTTTGCATCTCAGCACAGAAGTTCAGATTAGGGTTATATTGAATAGAAGCGAGATTGGCGCGGATTTTTGCAACATCATTCGCATCACGGAAAGACGCTCCAAAATGCTTAAGCCCCATTTTCAGGCTTTTGAGCTTAGCCACCAGGCGAATCATCGGGCAACCATTCGCTCTAAAGTTCCAGTGATCCTTAAGCACATTCAGATATTCAGGACTACTGTGCCAGGCATTAAAAAATTTGAAAGGCTTGGGATCAGACCCCCCCTTTTGGTGAGTATGTATAATCAGAATGGAATGATCGCTTGTACCACCAGCAATGTATCACAATATGAAGCAGTAAGCACATCCATCCAGGAGCTGTTGCAAAAAGATCGGTCAAGGGTGGCAGAGATGCGCTGCTGCCAAATACTACGATTATTCCAGCTCAAAGTGTTTCCATCAGTTTTGAGTTCCATGAGAGCGCTGGCATTGATGCAATCATTGAACTCATCAACCATACGCCCATCGATCAATCTACCCCCAACTTTATCCATAACATATCTAACGCAATTGAAGTCTCCCCCAATAACCCAGGGGAGGCCAGTATATTTGGCAGCAGAGTCCACAATATCTGCCCAAAGGGTTCTACGATCTTGGTAAGAATTGAACGCATAGACGATAGTCACCATCATGGTGAAGCCTGCAGTATTGATGCATTTTAAAGAGATATGTTGAGCCAAAACACCATCAACCACACCCTTCCATATGTCGGGGTTGTACATGATCACAATACGACCATTACGATGAGAGCAGTGGTTACTAAAAGAACCCCAGTTCTTGGGAAAGCACTTGAGGATACGGTGAGAATTCTCATCAACCACCTTAGTTTCAAGAAGACCCACCAAAGAAGGCGTAAGTTCACGCATACGGACTTTGAGTTCATTCCATCTAGCGGCGCTATTAAGCCCCCGAGTATTCCAAATGAACAAGGTCATTTAAGAGGGGGGAGGCGGATGCTCAACATCCTTATTTATTCTCGAACTTTTACGAATGCCCTTAGGGGAGGCCTGACCCTTCCTCATAGGCTTGGAGCCTTTCCGTTCCTTGCTCTTTTGCTTCAACTTCTCTTGTTCCTCGTACCAAAGCTCATTAATAATGGTCATATCATCGGGTTCATTATCAGAACCCATGGCATCGTTAGAGTCGTCAATCAGCGATGCCCCTAGACGCGAGGTATTTCCCCCCTTAAGATGTTAAATGGGTTATTGACGTAGACCCTAGAGCTACTGGCTTGGGAGACATCCGCCTTAGTGTTAGGTGAGGGTGAGGCGAGCGCCTTAACCCCCGGGTCCTGCACCAAAATCCCCGACCCGTCCCCGCCCATTGCATTATTGAGGTTACACGGGCCGTCAATCGCCCTCACATTACTAGCCTTGGCTAGCTCATAACTATTGCTGTACAATTCAAAGCCTTGAATGGACTTCCGTTGGGAGGAATCCAGATTAGCTGCATCACGGATTGGATCAGCTTTAGTAAATTCCTCCGACGTTCTATCTTTTCATGTAGTTTCTCTGGGAGTAGCACCGTGTGATTGCTTCAGCTGTCCAACTCCATGTGCCGCCTCAGTATATCCCTCCCTATTACAATCTTTTCCACTGCTGGGCGCAGCCAGCTCACAAGTTTTAGCCTTAACAGCGGCGTCATCCCCTGTAGCTTTTACAATGGCCTCTTCGCCTTTCTCTACAGGTTCCCCCTCTTCATTACACAATTTCTCCCCGCTGGTCGCAGCCAGCTCACAAGCGTGCATATTAACGCTAGCACCCTCACCTACAGCTTTACAGATAGCCCGCTGAGCCCAAGCTTTAACATCGACGACCCTCGCGACAACATTCTCACTCTCAGAAATGTTACATGCCTCTACAGGCTCCCCATCAACAACACTATTACACGCCTCTGCAGGCCTCGAAGTCTTAGTACCAACAAACACATCCCCGATACATGCCTCTACAGGACTCAAAGCTTTAGTAACAGTAACATGATTAATAGAAAGCTTTTCCACTTCCCCATCACCACCATCCAACGGCGTCCCCTGCTTCAATCCAGAGACAGAAGGGGGAGCAAGTGCACTAACCTTGATCGCAGGATCTCCCGCTGCAGTGGCCATCACCGAAGGCCTCATGGCTCTGAACGAATGGATGCCTCCGGATCGCGATCGAAGACAGATCCAGATCTGAACGAATCGATCTGCACAAGAACTCAGCACCAGGCAAACGAAGAAAGGAGATCATCCACCCTCTCGGATCCGCCCAAAAACGAGCTTCCCCTGGCGAAAAACGCCGAGGACCGCCGCAAGGGTGGCCAAGAAAGAATCGCCTCTCAACCAGAGCTTCTCTCTCCAAAAACGAAGAGAGAGAACGAATTTTTTTTTTCACACACTTGTTTATATATGCATTTCTATAGATTTGTTTCAAATTCTTTGAAACCTATATCTTATCATGCAAATTATGCTTAGACATGAAATTCATTTTGATCTATGGATGCATAAACGCATGATTAGCAAAATCTAATTTTTGAATAGAACTATTTGAACCATTGGATTTCACTATCTTTTTGCATGCAAGTTTATTGTACATAAAAGCATAGTTTTTCTTTTCTTTATTAGTATGTACACTTAACATGATTCTTCTCATTTTTAGCTCTAAAAATATTTTTAGATTCATGATTACATAAAAAAGTTGTGCTTAAGCTAACATTGCTTTTATTTAGATTATGAAACTTAAGAACAATTTCTTCATGCTTTAACTTACTCAAAGGTACATCATTTAAAAGCACATCAATCTTAACAATAGTATCATTACAATCTTTAAGGAGCAGAGTATTTCTACAACTAAGGTTTCATTTTCAAATTTTAAATTTTCAATAATCGAATTATCATCATTTAACTTAAAAATAGAAATACTATGCTCATTGCTTAAATATTGTGATCATGCATTAAAGTATCATGTTTAATTTTTAAAGATTCATGATCAAAGCACAGAGTTCGAAATAAAATCCATCTTATATTTTCAATGAAGCATAACCGACTCAGAAAATGCTTTGTGAGTGTGTAAAGAAATAGTTGAGTGTGCGTAGCTAATAGTGAAATCATATGAGTATCATTTCTAGTCTAAAGAAAAAGAAGAAAAGAAGAGAAAGAAAAATGGGAAAACAAGCATGCAAGCACTCAAAAGAGAAAAAAATAAAAATGATGATTCTAAAAAGAGGAAAATGAGTGAAAAATGGTGGAAAAAACATTAAGAAAAAGCGAAAAATAAAGAAAGTAAAAAAGCAAAAGAGATACCTCCCAAGCTAAACTTAGCAGTGTCCTCACTACTAAGAACAACAGCCAGTTAGATGGTAAAATCGAAGGGAGGGTGGGTGGGTGAAAAGAAAAATAAAAGAAAACAAAAATAAAGTCCTAAAAAGAAAAATAATAAAGGGAAAACTAATCATAATGATACTATATGATCCTAATGCCTAAATGCTGAACATGCACATAAATGATGCAATGATATGGATGCATCAAAATGTGTTCTGCCCAAGCTATTTGAAGCGGTGCCCTGAAAGTGTACACAGCTGGGAACAAAAAAATAGGGGAGAACTGGAGCAAACTATCAAATCAGACATCGGCACCACCCTCCGGAGGTGGTGTTGGGTCTCGCTACTGTTGACCATGTGTGGCATCAGATGGTGGTGCCGATGGTGCTGGTGATGCTACTGGTGGTCAGAGAATGTCTAAAATCTCCTTAACACCTGGCTGGATCCCATACACTTCAGAATGGTAGGTAGAGACTGCCTGAGTGAGGGTGGTGAAGTCACGCCTCAAGCCAGTAACCTCAGTCTCTATCGCAGTCAATCATGCGTCAGTGATGCAGGAACAGCCAGATGGGCGGGCACCACTAGTCTTGCCCCTCTCCCTACGCTATCGTGTGTGTGCACGAGGATGAAGAATAAGCTCAGGGGAGGGTGATCTACGTGGGATCTCGACATATGTGGAGACATGAATGAAAGGTATATCAATAGATACAGACACGGTGGTGACAGAAGTGGGGACAGATACTACGATGCTGTCTTAGAATACAACAGTAATGAGGGGCACAACGGCGCTATCAGACAGAAGCACGAACACTACATCTGTAGACTCGACAGATAAAGAAACGTTGGTATAGAGTCGGCAGATGCAGGAACGACAGATGTAGGAACGACAGATGTAGGAGCAATAAATACAGGGACACCCTTAAAATCAGGTGGTGTAGATGATAATGCATGTAGAGGTATCTTAGGGGTAGCGGGTGTAACTATCCTATCAGAACTCTTGGCAGGGGTGGTGATGGGTACGGTCGTAGGAGCACTAGAAGTTGTGGGGATAGATATGCTCGCTATGGGAATGGACGTACCCGTGGCTGAGGTAGAAGTGGTGGCGACGGCTACTCTCTCAGGCTCTCCCTCGTCGCTACAAATATCCCAATCACTATCTCCCTCCTTAGCAATCTCTCCCTCAGGCTCGTGGTCATGGATGGGCAGGATAGGTGCACCTGGAAGAATCCAATCCCCATGAACTTCCTCAATACGAGTCTTATCAGGGCTTGGTAGGATCATGTGACATCGGTAGACCTAGTAACAACGACTGTGGGGCCTAATGATGTGCATCTGTGTAAGCACATGTATCATCAAAGTAGTTTGCCCAGGTGCCAATACAAGATCAGCAGGAAGATCTAGTCCTAGCATGAGGGCGAGGAGAGTGAAGAAACTGCCACAACATATCTACTTCGAAGTGGATGCCGTGGAAAGTATGTGGTCACACAACCAACGGGCTGTGTCAGAAAGGAGGTAAGGGTAGAGGGTGGAGATGGTACCAGGCTCAGGCCTACAAAATAGGGTTATGGCTAAGTGGCGCTGAGCGTAGCAGAGACACAGATGAATGATAGATGATGTTTGATATGCTCATTATTTACAGTTTAGTTCTGCATTTTTCCATGACATAACGATTGCTCGTATCGTGAATTTAACATTTAAACGATGATTTTACCATGAATTTCACTATTTCTATATCTCGTTGGATTTCAGGAAATATGGAGCAATCGGGAGAAATTTGGAGCTATGAGCACATACACGCGTGCCGAAGCATCAATTACGTTGATATCGAGGAGCTAACGATGCTTGAGGATGAGAAGAAGAGGAAGAAAGGCGAGAGAATGGAGAAAGGAGAGAGAAGGAGGAGATTATGAAGAAGAAGAAGCCTACTCGGCCGAGTGAGACATCTCACTCGACCGAGTGGTGCTTACATGGCCAACTCCAGCTAAAGAAGAAGAGACAATATACTCGGCCGAGTGGAATTCCCACTTGACCGAGTGGAGACAGTAATTTATCGAACAAAACATCGATTTTGGAGAGTTCTGCAGAAGACCCCACTCGACCGAGTGAGCAGCTCACTCGACTGAGTGAGTAGACCACTTGACCAAGTGGACTGAACAGTACAGAAGGACGATTTTCCCAGATTTTCCACAGAATAGCCACTCGACCGAGTGACATTTCCACTCGGCCGAGTGCGCCACCGACCCAGTTTCGATTTGTGGGTTTTCCAGCCGTCTGGGGGTATTTTTATCAGGAATTTTTGGATGTTTTGAGTTAGTATAAATAGCTAGTTTTGAGAGCCGCCAAAGGGAGACAACATAGCTATAGTTATTAGGAAAAATATTTTTGTTCTATTTTATTTTCACGAGAGGATTGAAGTGCAAGATCTTAATTTTCTTATTATTTGGAGCTTAAACATCATTGGTTTGTCTAAACTTTTGCAAGTTCTTATTTTTATGCTATATTTCTATTTAGATCTGATTTGTATGATGAATTCTCCTGCATTTCTCAATTCTATTGCTTTTTCTATAATGAATCGTGAGTAATCTCCTTGCTCTAGGGCAAAGGGATGAACCCTATGGATCTAGAGTTTGATATGTGAAATCTAATGAAAACCCATGTTGCTAAACTTGTAAAAAGGTTAGATTGTGATCGATTTACTATGGATATCTTGGGATTTCCATTGGAACTTGAGAGCTTGAGAGAGGATCTTGATCTATGGGAAGCCCTAGATATTTGATTTAGATCTATAATCGAGACACCCTAGAATTGGTACATGAGTGCGACCAAAGCTATCTTCGTTATTATATTTCTATAATTATATTCGTTTGTACGACGGTAAAACGAATACGAACCGTCATAATCTAGATTTGAACTCACGTTGCGAGAGAGCGAACTTGAGCTGGAATTGGACAATATTGTCGATCTTAATGCTAGTGGTTTGAACTAGGCTTGCGAGAGAGCGATGCTCTAGTTTAGATTGTTATAGACTTGCGTAGCGAGAGAGCGTGCGTTTGTTCACAACCTAGTTCCGACAAGTTCACCCTAAACCAAGAGTAGTGATATAGAGATTCATATTTCAAATTGATGCTTGAGATCCATAGTGGGGATTCCCAAGCCCGAGGCATTTTTATTAATTGAATTTATAAACAATACTTTGCATGACTGTGACACCAACATTTCTTGATTATCGTTTCACCTCCGCCGAATAATCAATATAGGTACCAATAGTTCCTCCCCGTGATTCGATACCCGCTCACCACTTAACCGTGTGCTTGCGATAATACTACATTGTTTCTGGAGTTGTATTCCTGGCCGACCAAGTTTTTGGCGCCGTTGCCGGGGAGGCAACAGTATTCTATACTTTTACTTAGCCATTCTTTTCTATTTTATTCCTCTATTTGTGCTGAAACTTCTTTGCAGATTCTCTTTCTCTGTGCATGAACACACGATCAAGGGCTACCGACGGAACTATATTATTTGATCCCAAGATCGAGCACACCGCAAGGAAACTAAGAGCAGAGAAGATGCACATTCAAGAGGGAGATAAAATGGCGGAGCAAAATACTCCACCAAGAAATGTCAGGTTTATTTCCATCAGAGATAGACTCACTCCAAACAACTCTACCACCTCGTCTATTCTTATGCCAGAGTTGCCTCCTGACAAGAACTTTGAGCTAAAGACTGGATTAGTTGTACTGATGCAACAAGATCCTTTCCATGGGAATGCACATGATAATCCACATTACCACATACACATGTTCTTAGCGAAGTGCACCACTTTTTAGAGTCCTAGCATACTAGAGGATGCCATCTGCCTGTGCCTTTTCCCCTTCACCCTTAAAGATAAATCGCAATATTGGTTGAGGATGCAAGTAAGTGGCGCATTCACTACTTGGGACGACCTTGCAAGTGCCTTCGTCAACAAATTATATCCTCTATCAAAGGCCGTCAGAATACAGAATTCTTTGATGTCTTTTAGGCAAGGACCCCATGTAACTTTGTATGAGGTGTGGAAGCGCTTCAAAGATTTTCAACATCAATGCCCCCACCACGGCATCGACGACTGGTGTTGGATACACCGTATAGTTGGATACAATGATTGATGACTTCATGTTTGATGATAACAAACGTGAGTGAATGATTTAATGTGTGTGCTAAGTATTTTCAGGAATGGCACTCTCGCAAATACTTAAAGAGATACTAAGTAAAAGTGATGGAGAATTTGCCATGCATTAGCCAAGTGGACCAAGTCAAAGATGGAGTTAATGGCTACAAATATTGGACTAAGTCAAAGATGGGAAGATAAGGAGGAAATCAATTCAAATCCATAGTTGAATTGATTCAAATCAATTGGTGCATGAATCAAATCCTAAAGCCATGCAAATTGAAGACTTGGTCAAAGATGGAGAGATATGGAGAATCTCATGCAAATCAATGGTGATTAAATGAGATCCAATTCTAATCCTATAGCTATTCAAATTCAAATCCTATAGCCATCCATATTCAAACTCCATATCCATGTTGATTCATTCAAATCCTAATCAAATTAGGATTCCTTCCAATCTCCATCAATTATGGGATTCTAATTGATTCTATTATATCCCATCCTCTCCTATATAAACCCATATTCAAAGAGAGGGATTTTGAGAAAGAAGAGAGAGGAGGAACCAAGAGGAATTCGGCCATAACATCATACATTGCACAAGTGTTATGCTACATTCATATGTTGCACAACTTGCCCAAAAATCCCTCCTTGGCCGCAAGTATTAACCCAAGAGCTTCATCTCCTTCCTCCATATCACCAATCAACAACTAAGGCCAAAGCTTCAAAGCCATCATCCCTCCTTATTGCGCAAGTTGCAAAGATCCAAAACCAAAGCCAAATCTCCAAGAGCCATCTTCATCTCCTTGCGCAATACCCTAGCATCCAAAGCTCCATTGCCATACAATATACCCATGGCAGCAACATATTCTCCAAGCCAAGTTTTGCCGCAATCTCCAAGAGCTCTTCACCATCTTCATTGAGCAACTTCGAGGGGAAAGTCATCATACATTACGGAACAACAATGGGAGACTCCATCTATCATATTGCGCAATAAGGGGACTCTACATACCAAGGCCACAAGTTTTCAAGGGGGGAAAACACCTAGGCCGTAGGTTCAAGGATAGGGGCATGACATTGGCGACTACATCCTCTCAGATATGATCTGACTTGAGCTGATTGACGAGACGACTACCTCTACACAAACTGAGATTTCCTAAACTCTTTATTATTATTTTTGTGTAGTAGTAGCGATTTTTGTAGGGGAAACTTTACCATACTTGTGTTTTGGGGTCTTGTTTAGTTTGGGACTAGACAAGGGGGTCTTGACGAGTTGGGGCTTGTCAAGACAAAGCATTTACTAGGTTGATAGTGTTTTGCACTCGGGGAGTGTGGTACGAACTAGGGGGGAGCTGGGAGCTCAAGACTTATTGTAGTTGTACAAAAGAAATATATTAATGCTAGTATCTGCTAGGGGCTGGACGTAGGTCTTGGGTCAACCAAACCAGGGTAAATCTGCTGCGTATTCTGTGATTGCTCATTATTTACTCTGCATTTGCTATAACTGCGTGTGATTGCTCTTGGGTTGCACGAGAATTTTATTAGCATATTCACCCCCCTCTAGGCTTAGATCCAGATCTAACAACTGGGAGTTAGTGCATATATTCTACAATGGGTTGAGATCAGACACAAAAATGATCATTGATGCCACCGCTAATGGGGCAATACTATCAAAGACTCCTGAGGAGGCCACAACATTACTTGAGGAGATGGCCTCTAAAAATTAGTAGTGTGCCGATGAGATAGGCCAACCATCTTCATCTTTGAATCCTTCAAGTATACATGAAGCCAAAGCAGTGGCAGACTTGGCGGGAAAATTTGACTCTCTATCTAGAGTGGTAGAGAGACTTGAGAGGAAGCTGACTGAGCCATTTAGTGCATCGAAAAAATCGACATTAGTTGGGCACACAAATGATTGGCAAGGCCAAGTCATGTACGTAGGAGGTGAAGCACATGAGGAACCTGTGGAGCAGGTTCAGTATGTTTCAGATTACAAGCCAGGTGGAACAAATAATGGGTCTTGGGTGAATCCGACTTGGAAGACTCACCCCGGATTTTCATCTGAAAACAATAATGGAGCCTTAACCCCTCCTCAGCAGCAGCAACAACAACAACAACAAGCTCTCCCGCCACCTCAGCAGTAATCCTACCAACCAAGGCCACTACAGCAACAATTTCAGCAGAGGCAACAAGCGGGGTCTTATAGACCCCTCGGATACAATCAAAGTTGGAGCCCACAAAACCCACCGTCGGCACCGCAAAGATCCGAACATGAGACAAGAGTTGAGGAATTTATGGCCGAGCAAAAGAAGATAAATGCTAAACTATCGGTCGGACATGATAGCCTCAACACCATAGTGGCATAACTAGCGGAGCAAATCACATTGCTAAACAAGGCCCAAAACCAATTGCCGGCTCAATCGGAGGCAAATCCAAGGAGCAACACCGGCTACATATAGTGGTGGTGACTACTAGAGGCGGTAAGGACACTACCCCCATCATGATTCAAACTTGAAGCCTAAAGCAGTTCGCTCCGGTTGAGAAAGAGGGGAAAAATGATGAAGAAAGGCCCATGGCAACCCTAAATGAAGAGGAAAAATTTGAAGTTGATGAGCCCTAGAAGGAGAGAGTATATGTGCCACCGGTACCATTCCCACAACGGTTGGCAAAGGCGAAATTGGTGAAGAAATTCGCTTGATTTCTGGAGTACTTGAGAGGTATAAGTCTAAACATCCCGTTCCTAGATGCCATCATCGAAATCCCGACATATGCAAAGTTCCTAAAAGTCTTGATTACGGGAAGGAAAAGAAGGGAGAAGATTATGCTTGCCGACCAAGGTACATGGTTCGTCAAGGAAGACAAGGTGCCAAAGAAATTAAAGGACCCCGGAAGCATTAGCATTCCATGCACACTTGGCAGAGTCCCCCTACAAAAGGCTTTGGTTGATTTGGGTGTGAGCGTGAGTCTTATGCCTCTCATAATGTTCAAAAAGCTAAATACAGGGACCGATCTCAAGCCCATCGACATGAAGATTCACCTCGTCGATGGGAGTATCACTAGGCCGATGGGGATCGCTGAAAATGTGCCGCTATAAATTCAGGGAGAACTTTGCATTCTATTGTTGAATATTGGACTCCCCGGATTTGGTTTTGATGATGAGCAAACATAAATAATCCATGAACTAACAATTTGTGAGCGCAGTATTGGAGATCGTCGCCAAATTCACGAGAACATTCAAAGCGACATCTCAACACTTCTCAAAGCTCGTATTCATGCCTAAAGCTTCGTTGAAGCTCTTGCGCCGTTTTGGAAGTCATGAAGATTTAATCGAAGCTCTCGAAGACCGTTTATTAAGGTTTTATTTATAGTCTTTTAAGCTTCAATCAATTGAATGTTAAGCCTTGAGTATATCTTACGTTTCTATCTTCATAACGCTCATGTCGTAGCTCTAGGATCTTAGTACAAGTTCATTCTAACTTCCTCGAAGCGTCGCGCTTCGATTCGGACTTGTATGTGCATGTTAGTTGGTACAAGAAGAAGTACTGACCGACTAGATGGTGATCTAGTCGGTCAGCAACTCTTCTTGGACCGACTAGTTTGATTCCTTAATTTCTTGGACTTTACTGTTTACAGTTAGTCGGTCTACGTTGACTCACCGACCGACTAGTTTGTGAACTAGTCGGTCAGTGATGCTTCTTTGACCGACTAGTTGTGACTTACTGTTCATACTAAATTTCTCCTAAGCTACTGTTTATCGTTAGTCGGTCTAAGAACGTTTGGTGACCGACTAGTTGATAATCTAGTCGGTCAACTTTTGTTCTTGGACCGACTAAGTCAATTTGTATTCAGACTATTTCACTTTGCCTCTTAGTCGGTCTACGTTCACTGACTGACCGACTAGTTGTGAAACTAGTCGGTCAGAAAGTCTTCTTGGACCGACTAGATTTCTAGGTCTGAAATTCTATCTCTTCTCAGTTCCTCTCTTAGTCGGTCCATGTTGATTGACTGACCGACTAGTTGATGAACTAGTCGGTCAGTGGTTGTTCTTTGACCGACTAGTTTCCTCAGATTTCTATCCGTTGGAAATTGACCTAACTTGTTTTTATGGGACCCTATAAATACGAACCTAGGTCATTTCTATCTAGGTAAGAGCTGCCATTAAGAGATTCATTGAGATCAAAAGAGATAGCCATTCTCACTCTTTTCCAAAGCTCTCTTCCTCACAAGAAACCCTTTCTTTCACATTCTAGATCTAGAATCCATCTTGAGAGAAGCTTGTTCTTGGTGAGCCCTTCAAGCTCTAGCTTGAATCAAGTCTCCAAATCTCTCCTAGGCACCTATTGCTGGTCATTTCCTTGGTGCTAGGGCTTGGTGACTTCATCTTCCTCAAATCCTTCCTTTCACCTATTTGGGTAAGAAAAACTCAAGGTATAGGATTTTGTGGTAAGATTGTTTATTTCATTATAAACTTGTTTATATTGCTTGTTGATTCTCTCGGTTGTGAGAGAAGGTTGTGATCCCGGGTTGTGGGATTCACTATTGCCATTGCATGTATGATTTGATCTTGTGAAGGTTTTTCACAAGATATTCATAGTGGAAATCTTGGGTTAGGGTTTCTAACCTAAGTATCCGGAGGGGATCCGGGTGGTTGGGACGTAGGATCACCGGGAACAAGTCGGGGAGACTTGGGTAGATCCGAACCCATTAACATCATTTGTTAGCATTGTTAATTTTGTTGTTGTCATTCAATTTAAGCTTCCGCAAATTGATTTGGTAGTTGTTTGCACTATAATTTGGAATTATACTCCTTGTTATTTTTAAAGTACTATTCACCCCCCCTCTAGTACTTGTGCAGTAGCTTGTAGGGCATTACATTTGGTATCAGAGCCAGATACTTAGCTATGTCTGCCAACGACAACAAGACCGTGCGTCCACCTTCCAACTATGACACCTTCAGGAACCGTGAAGGAGCATCTTCGGTGATGGAAGGACATTCCTCTATGAGGCCTCCATTCTTCAACGGTACCAACTACGGGTACTGGAAATGCCGGATGGAAACCTTCCTCCGGAGTGCATCTTTATGGAGGACTACAATGAAGGAATACATCGAGCCCGAAGAAGAAGACTTTGAGAAATGGACAACCGCGGAGGTCGCCGCGGAGGTAAGCAATGCTAAGGCAATGAACGCCTTGCAATGCGCATTGGAGCCCGAGGACTTCAATAAGATATGCACATGTAAGAGTGCATATCAAATTTGGAACTCTCTCCTCATTCTTCATGAAGGGACGAGTAGGGTAAGAGACTCTAAACTCGTAGTCGTAAACAAAGATTACGAAATGTTTCATATGCAACAGGGCGAGAAGATGAAGGAATATTACGCTCGCTTCGTTGACATAATAAACGAGTTAGAGGCCCTCGGCAAGTCCTACACTCAAAAGGAGAAGTGCTCAAAGCTTATCGAAGGACTTCCTTCTTCTTGGGAGAAACGTACCTTCGCCATCGAGGAAGGTAATGACATGAATAAGTATACCGTAGTTCAACTAATGGGTACTTTGATGTCATACGAGGTACGCAAAGATAGCAAGGTGAAGTTACAAGAAAAGATGAAGTCCTATTTGAACCAAGACGTGCCTAAGAAAAAGGCGATTGCATTCAAGGCGGCTTCATCCACCTCTACCGATGATGAGGACTCGGAAGAAGAAATGGACATGGAATCCGTTGCACTCATGGCAAAGAAGTTCAATCGCTTCTTCCGAAAGGGTAACTTCAAACAAAAATCTAAGTTTACTTCTACTAACGCCTCTCCACCTTTGTGCTTTAAATGCAATAAGCCAGGACACATCAAAGCGGATTGTCCTCAAAACAAGCAAAAGGAGAAGTGGAAGGCGCCGAAGTTCGACAAGTCGAAGAAGTACAAAAAGGGGTACAAAAAGGGACTTGTCGGAACAACATTCACCGACTCCGAGGATTCCTCGAGCGGAGAGTCGGACGATGAGAAAGTGGAGCAAGCGCACATGTGCTTCATGGCAAGAGAGGAGCATGATCAAGGATCTTCCTCCTCCGATGATAGCGACGACGAAGGCGATGAGGTAACTATGGATGATCTTAGGGATGCTAACTCTCATTTATGGTCTAAATACACTAAGTTAGTAAATAGATATACTAAAGTAAAAGATGACCTAGCTAGCATTCAAACCTCGCCTAAGACTATCATCACCAACAACGACACCGTTGTTGAAGAGTTAAGAAATGAGATTGTTAATCTCAAATCTAAACTTGAACATGTTAGCATTGATGATCCGGAAGAACATAGGATAGCGGATTTAACTTCTCAAAACTCAACTTTGAGTATTGAGAACGAGAATCTTAAATCTCGTGTTTATGTGCTCACATCGCAAGTATCCACATTAGATACTTCTATGCGTTCTCTCAAAGAGAAATATGAGAACACATTAGGCCGAATCAATAGATTCAATAAGGGTAAGGACCATTTGGATAAAATCCTAAGTGACTTACTTCCGGCCAATCACCACATTGGTTTGGGGTATACGATGGGATGTCCGTCCAAAGCGGCCACTACTTTTCTTAGGCCAACTTCCGGTGACTCTACGAGTGGTAGCAAACACTCTATTGGTAGTTCATCTACCAATGGTGCTTCCACCTCGTCCACACACTCTTTCGGAAAGAAACCCACTTTGGGTGGACATCCAAAGAAGGGGCATGCTTATATGTACACCAATACCATGCCACGTAGGAACACACGTCCTACTCCACCGTCACATACATATGATGATTTTTATGCAACACATTCTCGGGCACGTGCACACCATGTGAGACACCCTCACGCACGTGTTCCCACACATGCATATGTTCACCCACCTCATCATATGAATAATTCTCGTCGTGCACCATTCCATCATGTTCCTTATGCCTATCCACGACATGCATCACGTAGAAACCAACAACGCATGCATGCACCCAATAGGATGATGGCTCCCAAAATTTTCACTATTTGGAGCCCAAAGGACACAAGCATGGATGAAAAACAAGTATATATGAATGCTTATTTTTCGGATGTTGTGCATAGTAGAAATTATGTGGGGAAGTCTTAGTCCAATTGGACTTGGCTTCCAAAGGTCTAACTTTTGAGGACCCAATGGCCTTGGGTACCATGATATGAAAGTTTCTATCTTTAGGTACTCAAGGAAAAGAAAAAGAAAAGGAGCAACAAATTTAAATTTAGCTCCAAAGGGAATTGGATACTCGATAGCGGGTGTTCAAAACACATGACGGGTGACGCTAAATTGCTCTCCGGAGTGGTTCCCATTGCAAATGGAAATCGCGTCGTATTTGGAGGCAATGAGAGCGGAACAATCGTCGGTGTTGGTAAAGTGGGTAACCCTTCTAAACCCTTAATTAGTGATGTTTATCTAGTTAATGGTTTAAATCATAATCTTATTTCAATAAGCCAACTTTGTGACAAAGGTTACAAAGTTAGCTTTGCGAAAGGATTGTATCATATTTCAAATGATAATAATAAATTATTATTTTCCGGCACACGCCATAAAGATATTTATATTTTGGATCTTCCTAAGTCATATGAACAATGTCTCGTTGCCAACACAAGTGAACAACACTTATGGCATCGACGATTTGGACATGTGAACTTTGGAACACTTTATAAGCTTTCAAAATTAAATTCCATTAAAGGTTTTCCGAAACTCGTTTTTGAAAAGAAAAGTTTTTGTGATTCTTGTCAACGTGGCAAGCTTCCTAAATCTTCATTTAAACCTAAGAAAAGCATTTCTACGAAACAGCCACTAGAGCTATTACATCTAGATTTATTTGGGCCAACTAGAGTTGCTTCCTTAGGAAATGCAAGATATGGACTAGTCATCGTTGATGATTATTCAAGATTTACATGGGTATTTTTCTTATGTAATAAAAATGAAGCTTTTGAAAACTTCACAATATTTGTGAAGAAAGTACAAAATCTAATCGGAACCACCATTGTCACTATTCGTAGTGATCATGGGGGTGAATTTGAGAATGAGTCTTTCTCAAATTTTTGTGATGATCTTGGAATTACTCACACGTTTTCTTTCCCTCGCGCACCTCCTCAAAATGGTGTTGTTGAGAGGAAGAATAGAATGCTTGTGGAGTGTGCTCGCACTATGCTCGAAGATAGTCAACTTGGTTATCAATTTTGGGCGGAAGCGGTACACACCGCTTGCTATGTGTTTAATAGAATACTTTTGAGGCCCGGCACCAAACAAACTTGTTATGAATTGTTGTTTGGTAGATTGCCTCAAGTTAAACATTTTCGTGTTTTCGGTGCAAAATGTTTTATTAAAAACACATATGATAATTTGGACAAGTTTGATCCGAGATCGGATGAGGGAATATTTGTTGGGTATTCCTCACGTAGCAAAGCCTACCGGATATACAACAAAAGATCCTCTACGATCGAGGAATCATTACATGTCTCTTTTAATGAGAATTTTACTAATTCTAGAATTTCAAATGATAATGATTCTATGGATGTTTTATGTGATTCGTTTGAAAATTCTAAGTCTATTGATTCAATTGATTCTATTGATACTAACCCGACTAATGAAGTTGTTGAGAATGTGCCTAGTGATCAAGGTATTCCCAAGCGGCTTCATACCGTTCGCGATCATCCCCATGAGCAAGTCATTGGCAATATTCATGATAGTGTCAAGACGAGATCGCAAGTCCACCACTTCGTCAATAGTGCCTTTGTCTCATCAATAGAGCCAAAGAATATAGTTGAAGCTTGCGAAGATGGTGCTTGGATCCTTGCCATGGAGGAGGAACTCATTCAATTCGAGAGGAATGAGGTATGTGAGCTTGTTCCTTTGCCATCGAAGAACTACACCGTCATAGGGACAAAGTGGATATTCAAGAACAAAACCGACGAAAACCAAGTCGTCGTCCGGAACAAAGCTCGGTTAGTGGCTCATGGCTATCGCCAAGAGGAAGGTATCGATTTCAAAGAATCCTTCGCTCCGGTAGCTAGATTAGAATCAATTAAACTTTTATTGTCTTATGCATGCCATAAAAATTTTAAGTTATTTCAAATGGATGTTAAAAGTGCATTTTTAAACGGAGATGTTGTTGAGGAAGTTTACGTTTCTCAACCTCCGGGCTTTATAAATGAAAAATTTCCAAATCATGTTTTTAAACTAAAGAAAGCTCTTTATGGTTTGAGACAAGCTCCTCGAGCTTGGTATGATCGCCTAAAGAATTTTCTTTTGGATTTGAATTTTAAAATGGGCGAAGCCGATTCTACACTTTTTGTTAAGCATGCGAATAATGATATTTTATTAGTTCAAATTTATGTTGATGATATCATTTTCGGTGCTACTAACTTCACTCTTTGCGAAGAGTTTTCTAATGTTATGAAGGAACAATTTGAGATGAGCCACATGGGCGAACTCAAATATTTCTTAGGTCTCCAAATTTGCCAAATGAACGATGCAATCTTCATCCACCAAACGAAGTATATGGTGGAGTTGCTTAAGCGATTTGGAATGGAAAGTGCTTCCGGGAAAAAGACTCCAATGAGCACGACTACGCATCTCGACAAGGATACGGGCGGTAAGGATGTAGACATTCGTCTATATCGAGGTATGATAGGTAGTTTACTCTATCTTACCGCAAGTAGGCCCGATATTATGTTTGCCGTATGCATATGTGCTCGTTATCAGTCTCAACCTAAGGAGTCTCACTTAGTAGCGGTAAAACGTATTTTCCGTTATCTAAGTTATACACTTGATTTTGGATTACTTTATCCAAAATCTAGCACATATGAGTTAGTCTCATACAGTGATGCCGATTATGCGGGATGCAAATCCGACATGAAAAGTACTAGTGGCACTTGCCATTTTCTAGGAAATTCTCTTGTCTCTTGGTTTTCCAAGAAGCAAAATTCCGTATCACTTTCAACCACCGAGGCGAAATATATTGCCGCCGGTGCCGCTTGTGCCCAGGTTCTTTGGATGAGACACACTTTGAAGGATTTTGGTATTCACTGTGATACTAGCCCTATCATGGTGGATAACCAAAGTGCTATCTGTCTTTCAAAGAATCCTGTGCACCATTCCCGATCAAAACACATAGATGTCCGACACCATTTTTTAGATGATCATGTTGCTAAAAAGGACATCATTTTAGTGTACGTTGAAACCCAAAAGCAAATCGCCGATATTTTCACGAAACCCCTAAAGGAGGACTCCTTTGTGCGGTTACGTCGAGAATTGGGGATTATGGGTGAATCCGAGATATAGGATTCATGTTTCATTCAATTGTCTTGCATGCTATTCGATTTCACGATATTTCGTTCATGCGAGCTTTATTGAATTTTTGGGAATTTTATGTGATATGTTTGAATTTGTGCTCGAATTCGTATTTGCATGTCGTATTTACGATTTCGACGTTTTATGGGGTAATTTAGATGACTAATGAGAGTGTTAAGATGTTTCATCCAAGTGGTTTGTGAAGAGAAATCATTTATCAATTTTTGGACTCTTCTAGTCGGTTTCAGTTCATTAGTCAACCGACTAGATGCTCATCTAGTCGGTCAGCTAGTGAACTCAGACCGACTAGATCAAGCTTTAATCTAACTCTTATCTTTTTCTTTCTTTAATCGGTCACAGTACACTTACCGACCGACTAGAATGAAAACTAGTCGGTCAGTGAGTATACTGCGACCGACTAATTCTAGCCCTAAAAATTCCTGTTTGCCTCTGTTTCGACTTAGTCGGTTCAAGCTCATTGACCGACCGACTAGATCGTAATCTAGTCGGTCAGTGCTTGAACTGTGACCGACTAAGTGGGTTAGGGCAAATGTGTCTTTTCAATTTCCAGACCGACTTAAACACATTTTCATCCGACTAAACTTCTTTTTAGTCGGTCTATTCTCAGCTCCAGCTCGAAAATCCCTCAACCCCCTTCGAAACTCCTTCGACTTCCGTCGATCTCCGGCCATCTTCCGATCATCCGCCGCCGCCGATCACCCTCCCCTAGGTATTCCTCCTCCTCCTTGGTCGATCTCCTATTCTAGGGTTCGATCTTGGCCGTTTTTTCTCCTCTAGGGTTCTAGGTTTTTTGAAGTTCTTGTGTTAGGGTTTGTTGATTGTGCTTCTAGGGTTTGATCACTTCGTTTGTTTTCAGTTCTAGGGTTTGTGTAGCTTCGGTTTCTTGTACTCGTCGTGCCACGATCATGGCAAAGACGAGGATTCCTATCACTTCATCTGGGGCTTCTCCTATGTCTGTAGAGCCTTCCAATCCTAGGAATCCATCTAAGCCCAAGCGTCGTGCTAAATCTACCCAAGCTTCTCCGTCTTCGCCTCCTCTAAAGAAGCCGAGGACGGCGACGGTCAAACCCTGAAAATCTAAGTCTAAAAAGCCCATACTCCACACTCCCTCTACTCCTCCCGATACAGATTCTGAGTTTATCCCTGAGGATGACTCTGGCCATAGGGAACCTACTCCTCCACTTCGTCCTGGGACTCGCCAGCCTAAGGGAAAGGGCCCAACGCCAGCGGGTGGTGTTGACATATCGTTGTGTCGCGACGACCCTATGTGTCTAGCGGCCTACAACCGTATTGAACACTGCCCGATGCTATTGGAGCACTATGTTCAGTTTTCAGATTTCCTTGGCTTAGCTGACCTCCTCTCCTATAGTGGCCTATTGGATTATCTTCGCTATGACCCTAAGGCGAACCCCAGACCATATCCTTGCCTGGTCAAATTATTCTACGCCAATCGTGTTCGGGGCCTGTACGATGAGAGTCACTCCATCGAGACTACTGTCTTGGGAAATCATATAGTTCTCACGGCAGAAATCTTGGGGGAGATTCTTGGTTGTTCATCGTCCGGTCTCCTTCCTTCGGATATCTCTGTTGATGATATATCTTCCTTGGATCAGTCCGTTCTTTCCGATATCTTCCATGTGATCCCTCCTGCCCTCATTGGTGTTCCTTCGAAGTCATTCAAACCTAATGCATGGGTGCTAAATCTCATTCTGAAGTCGTGCTTGCTTCCCAAGTACGGCTCATCTTCTCTGCCATCCCAGCCTTTTTCTCAAGCTGATTTACGCTCTTTTCTTGGGATGCGAGATTAATTGGGCTCGCGTTATACTCGATAAGATGGACTCTTTCGAGTGTATTCACAAGACCAATAAATCTGCGCATATCCCTTACCCGTGTCTGTTGACCCTGGTTTTCCGTCATTTCCGAGTTCCTCTCCCTCCTGACGATGAGCGTCCTTTGGGTCCTCCTCTGAACGCGACAGCCGTTAAGAAATCTCTTGCGGCGCTTCGTCACGTGCAGAGGTCGACCACATCTGCTTCCCAGGCCACTCCCTCAGCTGCTGCAGCCCCCACTCCTCCTGCTACATTAGATGATGTCGTACGCCTTCTTCGTCGGCACGAGTCGTGTTTGGCTCGTACCGAGGAGGTCGTCTGCCGTATGGCTCGTATGATGGGCATTGATCTTCCTCCTTCAGTGTCTGAGGCCGCGGAGATGGACGATGAGGAGATTGACGAGCTTGTCACTTCCTTGGCTCGTGGCGATGAGGCCACTGCTGCTGCTGCTGCTGCTGCTACCACTTCTGCTCCTGGAGTTGGCACCACTTCCGGTGCTCCAGAGACGTCTGCTTCAGTAGTTCAGACTTCTGAGGCTGCTGCTGATCCGATTGACGAGCCTGCTCCTATCTTACCTGCTGATATTCCTGTTGATACTTCTGCCGTCGAGCCTGTCGTCGACGTCTTGACTCCTGCCCCGACGATCCCGTCTGTTGAGACGCCTCTACTCCCTGCAGAGCCTGAGTCCACTCCGTCGACTGGACCCACGGAGACTGCAGATCCAGCCACTTCCTCGTGATCGTCAGTTTCGAGGACTCTCCACTGCTCATTGGATGATGCATCTTATTGAGAGTATTTTTTTTTGGGTTAGGATGGAGTTTGGGTGTTCTTTTGATGTATTTTGATATGTTGGATGTCGGTGTATGTGTTGTGTTTTTTTTGTTGGATGTTGATGATGTTGTATCGATGATGTATGATGTATTTCTTTTTGATGGGTATGTTGCATTTGATGTAGTGGATATATCTTTTTCGATGTACTCATGATGTTCCTATATATATATACATCGATGTTCACTTTGTTTTTCTTCGTCGTGCACATTAATTCTCATTCAATGTCCATGCTATATGAAATCGTCGCTCGACGATTGAAAAACTTGGTTAAATAGATTTAAATTCTATAATTGTATAGAATTGTTTTCCATGCACAAATTTAACCAAGAATATTGAATATTGAAGAGTATGTTTCTTTATTCAACAAATGAATAATTATTTGGTATTTTTGATGATTTTGATTATCGCTTTTTGATAATGGACAATTTGGTACACCTTGATTTGATTTCCACATTTTTCCCTTGGTGTCAATCTGGTCCATCGTCATTGTCTACGACTCCCGATGTTGGATTTTCCATTTCCTAGTTGTTGTCGTTGTATGCCCCCCCATTTTTGGGATAATGCCAAAGGGGGAGAGATAATGATAATAAATAGGGCAAATGAAAATTTAACTCAATTTCCAAGAATCTAGTTTGATATGTTAGATTCAGGGGGAGTTAAGATATATATAAGGATTTTCAAAATCCGATATTTCAAAAATCGATTCTCTTTATTTATCTTACTCGTCTGATTGATGCAATTCATATATATTCATTTTGGAATTAACGTGTCATCAATGCAGGGGGAGTAAGTATTTTTCATTTGAATCATTATTTTTGATTATTATTTATGTTGGTTTGTCATCACCAAAAAGGGGGAGAATGTTGAATATTGGACTCCCCAGATTTGGTTTTGATGATGAGCAAACATAAATAATCCATGAACTAACAATTTGTGAGCGCAGTATTGGAGATCGTCGCCAAATTCATGAGAACATTCAAAGCGACATCTCAACACTTCTCAAAGCTCGTATTCATGCCTAAAGCTTCGTTGAAGCTCTTGCGCCGTTTTGGAAGTCATGAAGATTTAATCGAAGCTCTCGAAGACCGTTTATTAAGGTTTTATTTATAGTCTTTTAAGCTTCGATCAATAGAATGTTAAGCCTTGAGTATATCTTACGTTCTATCTTCATAACGCTCATGTCGTAGCTCTAGGATCTTAGTACAAGTTCATTCTAACTTCCTCGAAGCGTCGCGCTTCGATTCGGACTTGTATGTGCATGTTAGTTGGTACAAGAAGAAGTACTGACCGACTAGATGGTGATCTAGTCGGTCAGCAACTCTTCTTGGACCGACTAGTTTGATTCCTTAATTTCTTGGACTTTACTGTTTACAGTTAGTCGGTCTACGTTGACTCACCGACCGACTAGTTTGTGAACTAGTCGGTCAGTGATGCTTCTTTGACCGACTAGTTGTGACTTACTGTTCATACTAAATTTCTCCTAAGCTACTGTTTATCGTTATTCGGTCTAAGAACGTTTGGTGACCGACTAGTTGACAATCTAGTCGGTCAACTTTTGTTCTTGGACCGACTAAGTCAATTTGTATTCAGACTATTTCACTTTGCCTCTTAGTCGGTCTACGTTCACTGACTGACCGACTAGTTGTGAAACTAGTCGGTCAGAAAGTCTTCTTGGACCGACTAGATTTCTAGGTCTGAAATTCTATCTCTTCTCAGTTCCTCTCTTAGTCGGTCCATGTTGATTGACTGACCGACTAGTTGATGAACTAGTCGGTCAGTGGTTGTTCTTTGACCGACTAGTTGCCTTAGATTTCTATCCGTTGGAAATTGACCTAACTTGTTTTTATGGGACCCTATAAATACGAACCTAGGTCATTTCTATCTAGGTAAGAGCTGCCATTAAGAGATTCATTGAGATCAAAAGAGATAGCCATTCTCACTCTTTTCCAAAGCTCTCTTCCTCACAAGAAACCCTTTCTCTCACATTCTAGATCTAGAATCCATCTTGAGAGAAGCTTGTTCTTGGTGAGCCCTTCAAGCTCTAGCTTGAATCAAGTCTCCAAATCTCTCCTAGGCACCTATTGCTGGTCATTTCCTTGGTGCTAGGTCTTGGTGACTTCATCTTCCTCAAATCCTTCCTTTCACCTATTTGGGTAAGAAAAACTCAAGGTATAGGATTTTGTGGTAAGATTGTTTATTTCATTATAAACTTGTTTATATTGCTTGTTGATTCTCTCGGTTGTGAGAGAAGGTTGTGATCCCGGGTTGTGGGATTCACTATTGCCATTGCATGTATGATTTGATCTTGTGAAGGTTTTTCACAAGATATTCATAGTGGAAATCTTGGGTTAGGGTTTCTAACCTAAGTATCCGGAGGGGATCCGGGTGGTTGGAACGTAGGATCACCGGGAACAAGTCGGGGAGACTTGGGTGGATCCGAACCCATTAACATCATTTGTTAGCATTGTTAATTTTGTTGTTGTCATTCAATTTAAGCTTCCGCAAATTGATTTGGTAGTTGTTTGCACTATAATTTGGAATTATACTCCGTGTTATTTTTAAAGTACTATTCACCCCCCCTCTAGTACTTGTGCAGTAGCTTGTAGGGCATTACATCTATGTGACTTCGTCATCATGGACGTGAAGGAAGTTGGAGACACATCTCTTATTCTTCGGTGCCCCTTCTTAGCCACCGTCGGAGTCATCGTGGATGTGCGAGAAGGAACGTTGTCACTCAACGTTGGAAATATTGAAGTTGAAATCCATCTCCCACGTGCCATGAAGAATAGATCCTCACTTGAGGAAAACGACTATGTGGACCTACTTGAAGAGGTCATTGAGGAAGCTACACCATTCGCCATCAACGCCTTGCACATGGGTGATTTTGAAGAGGAGCCAAATTTTGAAGATGTCCCTCAACATGGAGATACCCCGGACCCTCTCATTGAAGAAGAGAAGAACGATGCTAACATCATAAGGATAAAAGAGCTCTGTAAGCTCTCTTCTAGGATTCAAAGAAAGCACACGCCACCGGCAAAGTTTTCATCAACCCCGGGAAAGAACATGGAGCGCACTAAAGCCAAGAAGGAAAGCTTGGGGGACTCATCCCCCGCCATCATTAGAGAGGAGGTGCCCATAAAGGAGGCCAAATAAGAAGAAGTAGAACATCTCAATCCTACCGGCCTCCTCACCAAATTTGATACGCTCATCTTCTATGTGCCGAACATCACGCACTCAACGTAAATCATAAGGAGTCGAGCCCATGAACATAAATGAGCGCTTATCGGGAGGCAACCCGACATTTCTATCTTAGTTTTAGTTGAATTTTTGTTTTCATTTTTGTTTTAGATTCTTATTAATTTTATAGATCAAGAGTTTGGGAAAAAACTGACAATGGGCAACGATCTTATTGAAGGAAGAAGATACGAGGATGCCAATCGAATGGAAGGTAGCCATGTCGGTGGAGAGCAGTGCTAGGGACATGCTTAAACGAGAAAAGAAGGAGGAAACTAAAGAAAGAGGGAGAAACAGAAGATGGAGAAAAACAGAGAGCAGGAGGCTAAAAAAGACAGCTCACTTGGCCGACTGAAAGATTCTCACTCGACCGAGTGAACAAATCACTCGACCGAGTGTCACACTGAACATGGAAGCTTCTAAAACTCACTCTAAAATTTTTATACCACTCGACCGAGTGACTATGTCACTCGACTGAGTGGACCCCTGTAGCAGAAAGTTATAATTCTATGCGTTGTAAGGCCTTTTCACTCGGTCGAGTCATTAGTTCACTCGACTGAGTGGGATACTGTAGTAGAGAACCTAAAAAACAACACTCTGTCTCCTCTTCTCACTCGACCGAGTGACTCTTATCACTCGATCGAGTGACTTGAGCCACTCGGCCAAGTCACTCGACTCAGCTGAGCCATGAAAACTCCTAATTTTGAGTCCATTGGGCCACTTGATCGAGTGACTTTAGTCAGGCAGCCTATATAAAACTAGCCACTCACTCACCGAGCCCTAAGCCCCAAATCAACACATCCTCCCCTAATTCCCCTTTCGCCTTAGCTCACTCGACTGCAACTCTAGCTCACTCGACCGAGGCTACGGCCCTGATCACCGACGGCCGACGATCCCCCGACTAAGTCTGGCCACCCTACCCGCATCAAACCCTATTTTGCTCTCTATCTTCTCCTATCCATCCCGTAAGCCCAAATCCAACCCCTAATCCTATTCAACCATATTAATATCCAATTTCTCTTGATCAACCCCAATAATTATGGATTTTTCATGATAATTATCTGTTTTTGTGCAACAAGAAAGCTTGGGGGAGAGTATTATATTTCTGACCACCATTTTGCATCCATCCATCATTTTTCATGCTTGCTTTGCACATATCCTTTGCATATACCGCCATGTTTTCCATTTATTATTTTCCTTTATTTTCCATTTTCTTTGCATCATACTCGCATCCACACCCTCCCACCCCTTTCTTATATGTCCTAGTGCCACACTTTGCACATTGAGGAAAATGTGATGTTTAGCTTGGAGGAGTGAGTGTATTCACGCACTTTTATTTTCTTTATTTTCACCTTTATATTCTTTATTTTCCACTTATCTTCACACTTTTTCATTTTTTCCCATGCATCATATTTTCCTTGCTTTTGGAGTGCTTGCATGTGTATAGTTAGATTTTATTTTATCCTTACTTCTTTTACTTTCTTTGTTAGAAATGAATTCGCTGTTATGAATATAGATTGGATTTCTCTTTACTTATACGCACATCTTTTGCCATGCTATTGTTTTCTATTTCTGATATCATTTGCGATATATCCGTTGTGCACTTGAGAAAAAGAACTTCTAATGTGTTATTATTTGTCTATGAATGAATTTTAACGTTGACTCGTTTAAGAATTACTTTGTTGTATATTCTTTATAGAAAACAAACCAATATTCACACATTGACTGCATTATACTTGGAGTACTGCTTTCTTATCTTAATATCACTTCTTATTGCATGAATTGTGTATTAAACCTTCGGGTTGAATGAATTGATTGTAATTTGATATGAATAGACAAGTTTATTTTTAGAAATCAAACTGAGTAGATGACATTACACTGCTGAAGTAGTTATGCACATACAAAGAGTGAACTGAGTGATATGATATATTCTTTCTCCACATATCTTGAATTATATTTCTATACATATTATCATTGGTGATCCTTTCCTAAAGTGATTTCTTATTCGTGCATCTTTCCCTTGCAAAAAAAAATCAGCTCCATGATCCCAAAAGCTCAAAAGAAAAATAATGTATATGTATGCATCTTTCTATGTGATTTACTTGTGTATAAAAGAAAAAAAATGAAAAACAAAGATAAAAAGAAAAAGAAAAAGAAAAAGAGAACTCCATTGTATATACACAATCCCTTACTTTCTTTTCTTTCATTTTACTTTCTTTATATGTAGCTACAAAAGTTGGGAAGAGAATTTATATTCCAAACTCGATGCCACCATGCTTATAGATAAGCTTGGGGGAGGAAATCCTATGATGTGTGAGAGAGTACTTATATGTGCATGACGACCTAAGCTAGGTAATCTCTAATACTTAGGGAGATGACTTCAAGTATAACGACATCTATGAATTGAAAAATTGACATGAAATTCATGAAACCATATCTTCTATTCTTATTTCTTTGAATTGCGTGATATCTCTAATACTCCAAAAAGAAGCAGTCAATTGAAAAGTGTGTTGTCCATGATTATGTATATCATTTTCTATGCCTTAGACGATGTTTAACGTTAAAATGATTTCATATTTCATAAGATTCACGTTGTTCTCAGTTTTTATATTAAGTGTACCCCATATGAAATGATATCGAAATAAAAGCTTTAGTGATGTTCATATTCCTTATTGGTGCATTTGAGTAAGCGAATTCGAGTTCTAAGAGAATGATCTAGCATTTCCACTCTTCGCCTTGTTTTCTATTTATTTGATTTTTTTTACTTTATTCGCCAAGTTAACTTGTTACTTATCTTCCTCGAGAACGAGTAAGAGGTAAGCTTGGGGGATTTTGATATGCTCATATTTTACACTTTATTTCTGCATTTTTCCATGCCATAATGATTGCTTGTATCATGAATTTAACGTTTAAACGACGATTTTACGATGAATTTCACTATTTCTCTGTTTCGTTGGATTTCAGAAAATATGGAGTAATCGGGAGCAATTTGGAGCTATGAGCACATACATGCATGCCGGAGCATCAATCACGATGATGTCGAGGAGCTAACGGCGCTTGAGGATGAGAAGAAGAGGAAGAAAGGGGAGAGAATGGAGAAAGGAGCGAGGAGGAGGAGATTTCATCATTTTAGTCTTATTTTGTTGTTTTCCACTATCTTTTCAAATTTTCTCATGCATTTTTCTTTTTCATTTTCCCATGCATCTCATGCATTCAAACACACACACACACACACACACACACACACACACACACACACACACACACACATGTTGGAAGATGGGTATGCCCTCGATGCAATTTATTCATGGGTATGTGTACAAACATCTTGTTCGATATAATAGTAAGCTGTTTGGTAAGATTTTACCTAAGATAATAATAATGAGATCATCATTAGAACTTAAGTATAGTCCTGAGACTTAATGCAATGTCAAACATTTATCAAGATGGAGATCTCGATCATGGAGAAGTGCTTGACCGTTAGTATCATACGTCTAAAACTGTTTGTAGCTGTAGATGTTTTGAGAATAGGATATCGATACATCGGATAGACCATTATGTTTTTGTCTTCAACATGGAGTGGTGACGATGATCTCAGGGTCGTTTGACTTGGCAAAGTCGAAGACGAGACACAGGTGCTTATTAGAAAATGAGTTCACCGAACGACCCAACGAGAGTTATCAAATGATTAACATTGACTAATCTGTAAATGATAACGCTCGATGATGATAGGCAAGTTGGTCCTTTGACTTGAGGTCATTGTACGAACCTGTACGTGAACGGTGTCACTTAGATCTCTGATCTAGCCTCGGGGAAGCCCCGTCGAAAGATCTTTGGTTGGGTGACACTTGAAGTGTGCGAGGAAAGTAATGACCAAGAGAGGATTTGTCTCTCCCGTTCATGTGGAGTTAGTATCGTACATGTTAGTTCGATCTTTAGTAAAAACTATGGCCAGAGTATGTTGGAAGAAGTCCAACATTGTTTGACTAAAGATCGATGGAGACTAACAGACTTCAAGCTATTGGGGTTGACAGTTGACCAAACCCAAGGCTTGAATAAGCGGCATAGTTTTGACGAAGGGACTAAACTGTGGAATTTATCACGGAAACAGTCAGGGTGATACCAACAATACCATGTCGATGAGTTAACATCATAATTATGATACCGAAACATGGACGACACCTGCTGCTCGTGGTCACTACCATCTAGGGTTTCGAGCCCCACCTGTTGAAGGGTCAGGCTGTAGGGTCTCACGTAGAGTGAGACTATCGTCAAGTAATAGGTAGGACTAGTGATATTATATATAAGATGTATGGAAATTTAATATGTCGTAAATAGCTTGCGATATAAGCTTTAGAACATTAAGGATGTGGGAATAATGCATATGATGCAAAAGGTTATGAATATGTCGTAAAATGTTTACGAGCATATTTTATATAGAATGAACACATGAGATGCATACCTAGATGACGGGAACATCTCGGTCTAAACTCAGGTTCAAATGGCGTCCAAAACGGACTCCAAATAAAGCAAATAGAGCCAAAACAAACTCATATGCCCTTTTGGGTATTGTGGGTTGGGTGCCTGCTAGGCAGGCGTCCGCACCCACGCCTGTGTCTGCCCGAGCGGGCTGGGTCCCGCCTGCACAGGCAGGTGGGCACCCACCCCGCAGTGCATGCGCCTGCCCAACCAAAAGGGTTCTGAACCCTAAATTGATTTTTCCTGGCGGCGGGTGATGTGCGCAAAGTATGGTTTTGGGCTATCTTTGGGTACTCGTTTGAAGGTCAAACAGAATCAGAATTGAGCGAGGTTTTTTTTCCTACGCGTTCACCATTCAACCCTCTTTGCAACGATGTATGACATCACTCTTGGAGATCTATGGTGGCAGAGATTTAATTGTCCAAACATTGCCTTTGAGAAATGCATGTTATATGTAAACTAAATTCTCCAAAATCTTTAGTCCAACATCGAAAATTGAGAAGAGAGGATGGGTCAACTGCCTATATAAATAGGGGCCAACCCCCTCCTTAAAACTCGTACCAAGCTCCAGATCTGAGAAGCTCCATTAAACGTGAGCAAGCTCGGATCTAAGCTTAAATAAATATTCCATTTTCTCCCTAATTCTTTCTTGCTCCTGATCGGTCTCTAACAAAGCTACGAAGGAGTTCAGATCGGATCCGAAGTCTTGACGGAGGATCCACTCAAGGTAAAATTTTCTGGAGCACGTGGTTGGCTCGGTGAAATGGGTGTTGCTCGCCTCGGGACACGGTTTGGTTCAGGACACGGTTCGGCTCGGTACGCGGTTCGGCTCGCGAGAAGCGGCTTAGCCCCAACGCGGGGTATTGCTTCGGAGATAAAGAAATGTTGCTGAAAACGATGCTTCGTATTCTGCGAAAACGAAGTGAAAGGTATGTAGTTTTATTTACATGCGTTTATAATTGCAATAGTTGGATAGATTTATCCTTAGGGGTTGTCCGGACCCAACCTTGGGATAGTAGTGATTCTGGCTAGGGGTTTTTCTTTAATGCTTTCTTGAAAATGTTTTAAGAGGGGTTTCCACTGCATTTATGATTTTGACATCCGCCAGAATTTGGATGGACGTTGATTTTATAGCCATAAGGACCTAGAAAACCCTTCAGTGGTATCAGAGCCAGGTTTACTTGATCTATGGTTTTGCAATTATGAAGTGCATATGATGCAACATGTTTTCTCCATGAGATGGAGGTTTATTAAGCTATTAAAATTGTCATTTCATGTGATGTTTTTATTTTCGAAAAAATTGTTTTTTAAAAATTAGATCTAATTTTAAAAATCATGTGATAATTTTTACAAATTTAGATCTTGATAATTATATGATGATTATTAATGTAAATTAAATTTATGAGATAATTTTTTAAGTTGCTTGTTTAGCTAAAATTTTATGAGATAAAATGTTTCGTTGATAGTTTTAATAGTTATATTATTTCTTGTTCATTATGTGATAATACAAGAAAAACTATTAGGTTAGCCATTAAAAAATTTCTTAAAATTATATGATAATTTTGGTGGACATGCTATGATTTAAAAATTGTTGCAACATATTAAACTCCTAATACATGATTAGGGTAGCCCTCTCCTATAATTATTATTTTAATTGTTCTAATAATAATTTTGAAAAAGGCTATTATTTAAATTCTTGCAACTTGAAATTTAAATCCCTAATACGTGATTAGGATAGCACCGTTAATCCTTATAGTTTATAAGGACTTTAATAAAAATTATTAACCAATCCTAATAATTTCGAATTTTAGGATTCAACTAGTTGATAGGATTAACTAGTTTTAATGAAGCCATTCCAAATTGATATTACACATATAAATAATTCGTACCTTAAAGGATCATGATCAGGTCTAGCATTTTTTGACTAGTGTTGTGGATCACCCTAGCTCGACTCGGGATAGTGATTCAGGCCTACCCAAATCCCTGGCCATGTTCTGCTGGACCACAATGATGCGAATTATGATTATGTGAAACCATTGATTACATCTAGTCAAATATGATAAAAATATTCTTCAATTTTAGCCGTAGCCCTCCTTGTTTTTGGATTAGGGGACTAAAAGATGTCTGTCATGGTTGTTGAGTCTCCTCAAGCTATGACATGGTCTCTTTTAGAAACCAACTCCATCATACATTTGATGTAGTCTGGTATTAACCTAAACCGATGCGTCGGGTCTCCTCGAGTATCGGTGTAAGTTAATATTAGACATGAAAAAAGGGTTCGACTAGACTAGTTATTATGGTTTGTTCAGTCTCCTCAAGATCATAAGTGACTAGGGTAAAAACCAATAGGGAGTCACATGTGATGTGATCGATAAAGAGTTTATTTACCAACTACAGAGTCGATCAGCTTGTTGATTCTCCTCAAGGTTGTGAAGCTAAGGGTGGTTGGTCCCTCTCCCATTAAATGACTAAATTCATTCATTTATATGGTTTAATATGATCGGTAAAATAGTGGGAGGATATAGTTGAATAAAAACCATTTTAACTATATTTAAAAATCATGAACATATGCTAAACTAGGAAAATTCTATGTTTTACCGGGTGGAATCCAAATCGTAATATCCCTAAAAGAATAAAACAACTGGTCAAAAGATTGGTTAAGTAATATTTGATAAACCAAACTATTCTCACTGACCTTTCCCATGAAGTGTCCTTCCTAGCACTGAGTTAAGGACAATGCTTTCCTTAAGCTCTGAGGTCAATCACAATAAAAGCACGCTACTTAACCTCGCCTCTATGAGCGAGGGTAACTTGAACATACTGATGTTCAAAGCATGTTTCTCTGTACAACTTCTTGAGTTTCCTCAAGGTTGTATGGAAAACAGTTTCAATCTGCAAGGTTCGAAACTTCGATCAAACTATTTGACTCAAAGATGAGTGTAATAGTTGTGCAAGACCATGTATCCAAATTAGATCTTGAGACGAACAACTTGTTGAGTCTACTCAAGGTGTAAAGCTCAAGTGTTTAGATGCATGCGATGCTTGCACAGCTAATATTTATGTTAGAACATGAAATGTCTAAATGTGATTTAGAATGGAGAAGGAACTAAGGATAATTCATTGAGAAAGAATGTTTGGTGTATCATAAGAAAAGGCATAGTAGGAGGAACTGAAAATGAGACATGTTTGATGTCTAAAGTTTCAGAATAATTGTTATACAAATGATAGATTGTCTTGCATATTGGCTAATGAGCAAGAGTTGTCTTTGGGCCTATGGGATGTATTTCACACTTGGCGAATGTCGTCACTTTACTTCTGAAGAAATGTTTGAGTGTGAGTATTTTGTATAACAACATTGTATTAAGAGTTAATACATGAATGCGCAAGTTAGTAGCAAAGTATATCCATTGCAAATATTGACTAGGGCGTGTTAAATATTGGTTTCCCCAATATGGTTTTGATGATAAACAAACATAATCAATTATCAACTAATCCATATGTTTTGTAGTAAAAGAAGAGCATCATCACTATGGTCAAAGACACACCAAGTAAAGTTAATGTCTCAAGGTATTGATGCTTGAACATCAATCAATGAAGCATGAGGATCAAGAGATGATCAAATGAACTCAAAGTGTTGATCTCAACAAGCTCAAATAAGCTATCAAGGAGTGATATCAAGGAAGTCAAAGCGTTGGACTCCTCAAAGCTCAAATGGAAGTCTTCAAGGCATTCAAAAGGAAGTAAAGGGGATTAATGTGTAAATCTTTATTATTTTACTTCTTAGTTGAATTAGCATGTCAAAGACTTAAATTGACTCACTAGAATATCACTCACAACACTCATGAATCTCATTAGATCATATGTCATTGAGTGTCATTGTCACGCCCCTCTCCCCAGAATACTCTGCATTTGAAATAATTTTTTTTCAACTATCCTGGAGAGCGAGTGTGATGAGAAAGGAAAATGGAGAGAAAGAAGAAAATTGATTATGCAGGCTACTGCGCACATGCTGGGATAGTACAAGTGAAGCTCCACTAGATTATCCAACAGTCACACAAAACCACAACAACATTTAATACGTAACATGCTTCATTTTTTATACACAGACCAAGTACACCAATACATATATACAGCCACTCTCCACCTTCAAAGACAACCAAGATGCTCTGCAAGCTACATCACTCACCAAACGCTACTCCTGAGACCCGACTACAAGTCACCTCCAACCATAAGGCCCCTGCTACCTGAAAAATAGGGAGGAGCACGTCAATGCGTGCCCCAGTAGGAACCAACTTGGGTTTGGAATATCTTTTTAAGGTTATTGTAACGACTGGTTTTCATGTATCTGGATTTATTATATTATAATATATGTTTTGGTGGATTTTCTCCTTATATGTGGTTTTCGTCTCCGTAACTTCCATTTTCGATCGTTTCGTCGTGTTTTCTAGCTTCTTTCTTAGAATCGTCGATTTCGGAGTAAGTCATTCGTGACGGGCTTCGTAGCGGTCATATCTTATTGTTAGATCAAGCCTAGGAGACTTAGGAATCGATCCCGGAGCTCCGCGCTCCATATCGAAACTTTTGGTGCTAATTAGCCGGTGTAAGAAGGGGTACCGACCGACTAGATGACGATCCAGTCGGTCGGCAAGCCTTCTTGAACCGACTAGTTGGCTTTCTAAATTATTTTGGAGTTACTGTTTGTTGTTAGTCGGTCTAAGAATGTTGGTTGACCGACTAGGTTGCAAACTAGTCGGTCGACAATGCTTCTTTAACCAACTAACTCATTTATTGGTTGACCAACTAGGTTGCAAACTAGTCGGTCGGTAATGCTTCTTTAACCGACTAACTCATTTACTAATTGTTGGTATCAGTTACTGTTCCTTCTTAGTCGGTCTAAGTTCATCTCTCGACCGACTAGTTGTCAAACTAGTCGGTCAGCAGTTGTTCATTGACCGACTAAATCTAAATCCTAATTCTGTTCAGGAGTTACTGTTTACACTTAGTCGGTCTGCGTTGGTCAACTGACCGACTAGTTCCCAAACTAGTCGGTCAGTGGTTGCTATTTGACCGACTAATCTGTGTTAAAACCCTAATTTCTGGGCAGCCGCCAGCCTATCCTATTTAAACCCCTCCCAAACGTTTTCTTCTTCCTCCACTCGACCAAAAACCCTAGTTCTCCAAACTTCTCCATCCATTCCAGATCTGATCCATAGGTTCTCCGGAGTGTTTCTTCCATCACCTCACGGTAAGAAATCGATCTCTTGATGTTTTCATAACCCGTTATGTTTTTACAAAACCCTAATGAAATTACTTGTTGTTTTAATGATTGTTCTCCATAACAGTGATTTCCCCGTAGATTAGCATCCGTGAGACGAACCTTCGTGATCGTCATCCTCGGTGCTAGGCAAGTGAAACTTGCCACTTAGGGTTTAGGCCATGTTTTAGGCCATTTGATTGTTGTAGGCGTAAAAGAGACTAGGCGACGAAATGATACTCGCCTAGGCGCAAATTGGGAAACTAGCTTGACAACGAAGCTAGATCCGACATTTATCATGTTGCACAATTACCATGTCATGTTTACTTTCCATTAACGGTACGCAAATTAATTGTCATGTCATTGCATCCTTTAAGTGTTTCCGTGATTGCGTAGCTTCGCTACAATGCTTGTGTTCCTGGCTCGTGTTTCAGAAGCGGGCCATGTGTTGGTTGATAGCCAATGCCCGAATTGCTTGTCTCCGGCTAGGTGCACCCCTACGCCAATTGTTTATGAATCGTGAACTAGAATACGAGCTCCTGTGCGGGGCAACCCTGGCTCATTTACTGAGCTCATGTGCGGGGACCCTGGCTCGTCTACATGTGGGTATTAGGGGTAAGAGTTAAGCGGCCAATCAACTGGGAGTCTGCCCGATCAGCAACTGCAGTGGTAAGGCGTAAACTCTGGGTTTTGGGGTAGTTGTTAAGCGGCCAATCAGCGTGAATGTCAAACCATTCAGCTGTAAGGCGTAAACATCTACAAACAACTTGAAACGTGACTAGTGAATTGATTGAGATTGTTAGTAGCTTGGCTACTCTTGTCTTGTCCTGATAATTGTTCTCTTGTACTTATTGTCTCGCCATGTCTTGCTTGTGCACTCATGTTATAACTGCCATGTCATGCATACTATAACTTCTAGGTTGCTAGTTGCCTTACTTTCAGTTTCCTTACCCAAGTCTTTTGACTTGCTGACAAGTGCCCCTTTACTCTTTTGGGTGACACATGTTAGATCCTGAGCCTGAGTACCTTGTTGAGGACGAGGTGTTTGCTGACGCCGAGCCTGAGCTTGTGTTTGACGGGGAGTACGTGGACACTGGGGACCAGTCCTAGTGTCTTCGTTGTGCTTTTCCTTTTGTCTAGACTGCTGTTTTGTTGTTGGTGCGTAGCACCTATACTTTGTTACGTTGTTGCCTTGTTGGCCTTGTTCTGGGCCTTTAGACTCTTTCTTTTAGCCTGGTGGATTTTCTGGATGTTGAACTTATTTTTCATGTTGGACAAATTATGAGATATGAGGTTTTATTTCTGTCTCTCCTTGTGTTATTATTGTTGTTCCGTTGTGGTTACAGGGACCTGCTTATGTTTTATTGACGCTTATCGGGTTTGGGGCTTCACAGCTCCACTCTCGTGCGGACCTTTTCACGTCTCGCCTCCATTTTAGGGAAGCGGGGCGTGACAGGTTTTGTTGGTGGCCCATGCAGGTCCTTCTGTAACTGCGAATTGTCGGAATAACGATAATAATATTAGAATGTCCAATAAACTCAGTTCGACGTCCGAGTCATAAGCTATGAGTCTAATCTGCTTCGTTTTCTGTGTCATTAGATCGCAGGAAGGCGATTCACCCGAGGTGGGGGTAGTGGTGTGCTCCCTCATGATGAGGAGCCTGAGCGGGAACCCACCAACGGTGAGATGATGCGGATGATGCTTCAGATGATGCAAGTGCAGCAGGGCGTGCTCCTGCAAGTCCAGAATGCTCCACTTGCTCGAGCTGCCCGGGCGCTTCCGGATGCCCCTCGCTCTGAGCCGGGAGCGAAGCAATTTCGGGAGCTGGGTCTCGTATATTTTGATGGGTCTGAGGGTCATCTGGCTGCCGATGAGTGGATTCGGAACATTGAGGACAATTTGAAGATGGCCAAGATCACCCCGGCTGGATGGGTTGATTTGGCGAAGAGGCAACTCAAGGATAATGCTCGGAATTGGTGGGATGCGGAAGAGAAGATGTTGGTGGAGCCGATAGCTTGGACTACCTTTAAGTCCAGGTTTGATGAGGAGTTCTTTCCGAAGGCTGCTAGGAAGGAGATGCTGCAGCGCTTCATTGATCTGAAGCAAGGGAGCTTGACGGTGGACCTGTACCACCAAGAGTTCACTAGGCTGAGTCGGTTCGCACCGAAGATGGTGCAGGATGCTGATGAGAGGGCTCAGAGGTTCCTGCAGGGACTTGCTTTGGAGCTCCAGAGTTTTGTGTCTTCCTCTGATCTGGACTCCTATCAGAAGGTTCTGGTCGCTGCGAGGAGGCAGGAGCTGAACCTGAGTCAGAGGAGAGGACATGTTTCTGGTGCTGGGAAGAGGCCTATGGAGCAGGCCAGGGCGGTGGTTAGGCCTGGTTTCAAGCCTAATCAGCCAGCTCAGTTCAAGAGGTCAGGAGGGCCTGTTCTGAGGACTTGCCATTTCTGTGGCAAGCCTGGCCACATCAAGGATCAGTGTAGGAAGTTTCTGGGCCAGTGTCTGGTTTGTGGTGATGCGTCTCATGTCGCGAAGGATTGTCGGCATGCGAGTCAACTGCGGAGGGCACCTGTTGCAGCACAGCCGTTGCAGCAGCGAGCGTCTGTTCCTGCTGGACGTGGAGCAGCTCTTGTTCCACAGAGGCAGGCTTTTCAGCAGGCTATTCCGCCGAGGAGGCAGGCCTTTCTGATGACCGCTGTGGAGAGCGAGGCTGTGGATGAGGTTATCGCAGGTAATCCTCAATCTAGCTGTTACTTTCCTAGCTGGTTTTGATTGTTAGATTGTGTTGTTTGCTTGAACATGGTTGTTTGCTAGACTAGGGTTTGATTGTTAATTGCTTGTTAGGTGTGGTTTTGGTGTGCACATTTCCTGCACGAGTCCTCTTTGACTCTGGTGCATCGATGTGCATTATTTCTCGGAGCTTCGTGGAGAGGCATTCCTTGTCGACGTCCCCTCTTCCCAAGAGTTGGAATATCGTTACAGGGAATGGCGTGGTCTCGATGCATCATGGTTGCAATTCTTGCTCGTTGGTGGTCTGTGGACATGAGCTTTTCGCTGATTTCATTGTCCACGACATCATCAACTATGATGCAGTTCTTGGGATGGACTGGCTTGCGAGCTTCTATGCTACGATCGACTGCAGGAGGAAGAAGGTGGTGTTCGAGATTCCCGGACATCCGGTGTTTGAGTTCAGTCATGGTAGCAGTTCGCTTGGTCCTGTCAGATTTCGGGCCAAGCCGGTGGAGGTTGTGGCTATACAGATGGAGTTGGAGTGGCCAGCTGTGGTGCGTGATTTTGGCGACGTCTTCCCCGAGGAGATGTCTGGTTTGCCATTTGATCGAGCTCTAGAATTTTCTATCGATCTTGTTCCAGGTGCGCAGCCGATTTCGAAGGCGCCGTATCGTATGGCACCCGCTGAGTTGGAGGAATTACGGAAGCAGCTGGATGAGCTTTTGCAGAAGGGTTATATCAACCCTAGTGTGTCTCCGTGGGAAGCACCGGTGTTGTTGGTGAAGAAGAAGGATGGTTCGCGTCGCACGTGCGTGGACTATCGGGAGTTGAATGCGGTGACCATTAAGAATAAATACCCGTTGCCTCGCATCGATGATATTTTTGATCAGCTTGGAGGTTCGAGGGTGTTTTCTAAATTGGATTTGAGGAGTGGTTACCATCAGTTGAAGGTGAAGAAGGGAGATGTTCCGAAGATAGCGTTCAGGACGAAGTATGGACACTATGAGTTTGTGGTTATGCCTTTCGGCGTAACCAACGCACCCGCAGTTTTCATGAATCTGATGAACCTGATTTTCTACGACTTTTTGGATAAGGTTGTCGTTATCTTTATTGACGACATTCTGATCTATTCGAGGTCAGAGGAAGAGCATGCCTCGCACTTGAGGACGGTGTTGGAGATTCTGAGGAAGCATCGGTTGTATGCTAAGTTTTCAAAGTGCGAGTTTTGGCTGGATAGAGTTGTTTTTCTCGGGCATGTGGTGACTGGAGATGGAATTTCAGTGGATCCCGAGAAGATTAGGGCCATCAGGGAGTGGCCTGTTCCGTTGTCTGCGTCTGAGATTCGGAGTTTCCTTGGACTTGCTGGTTACTATCGGCGTTTCATTAAGGACTTTTCCCGTATTGCTGAGCCGATGACCAGGTTGACGCGGAAGGATGTACCTTTTGTTTGGTCGGGTGATTGTGAGAGTGCTTTTGGTGTTCTGAGAGAGCGTTTGACGACTGCCCCTATTCTTATTGTGCCTGATCGCGGCGGTGGATTTGAGATCTTTTGCGATGCTTCTGGCAAGGGTCTCGGTTGTGTGTTGCATCAGCACGGGCATGTTGTGGCGTATGCTTCTCGTCAGCTTAAGGTTCATGAGAAGAATTACCCGACGCATGATTTGGAGTTGGCTACCGTTGTGTTTACTCTTAAGATTTGGAGGCACTTCCTGCTGAGTGAGAAAGTGAAGATCTTCACCGATCACAAAAGCTTGAAGTATATTTTTACTCAGAAGGAGCTCAACATGCGACAGCGTCGATGGTTGGAGCTCATGGCGGATTATGATATTGATTTGCAGTTTCACCCTGGTAAGGTGAATGTGGTCCCTGATGCGCTAAGTAGGCTTCCCGCGGTGATGATTTTGACTTCGCAGTGGAGATTGCAGCAGGATTTTTACGAGTCTGGTGTTGAGATTGTTCTTCCTGGGGAGGCTTCTTCGTTGATGTGTATGCAGATACAATCGACGATTGTGGATCGGATTAAGGCTGGCCAGGCTGAGGATCTGAAGCTGGTGAAGATTCGGGAGCAGGTGGAAGCCGGTCTGCGGACTGACTTTTTGATTCATGAGGATGGCTCGCTGAGATTTGGAGCCAGGTTGTGTGTGCCAGCTGGGGATATTAGAGAGGAGCTGATGGTGGAGGCACACAGTTCGCCGTATTCTGTGCATCCTGGTGGCACCAAGATGTACCAGGATCTTCGTCTGAATTATTGGTGGCATGGTATGAAGAGGAGCGTGGCTAGGAGTGTAGCCAAGTGCTTGGTTTGTCAGCAAGTGAAGGCGGAGCATCAACGTACGGCCGGGTTGCTACAACCGCTTCCGATTCCGGAGTGGAAATGGCAACACATCACTATGGATTTTGTGACTGGACTACCTCGGAGTCTAAAGCAGAATGACACGATTTGGGTGATCGTAGATCGATTGACCAAATCCGCGCACTTTATTCCATTCCGAGTGGGACAGTCCACTGAGGCGCTAGCGAGGAGATATATGGGGGTAAAATTCTTTTACTCTCCGTTTTTATTTCCTTTTTCTAGTTTGGATAGTGATTTAACGTGAATCGTGCAGGAGGTCGTGCGACTTCATGGAGTCCCCGTGAGTATCGTGTCAGACAGAGACACGAGGTTCACATCTCAGTTCTGGCAGAGTTTGTAGAAGAGTTTGGGTACGCGTCAGAGTTTCAGCACGGCGTACCATCTGCAGACGGATGGCCAGTCCGAGAGGACGATTCAGATTTTGGAAGACATGCTGAGGGCGTGCATGTTGGATTTCAAGGGTTCGTGGGAGGACCATCTACATCTGGTAGAGTTTTCTTACAACAACAGCTTCCAGGCGAGTATTGGCATGGCGCCTTTCGCCGCTCTTTATGGGAGGAAATGTCGATCGCCATTGAGTTGGGATGACGTTGGTGATCGGGAGTTGTTGGGACCTGAGATGATTGTGGAGGCTGTGGATATCGTCAGGAATATTCGGGAGAGGTTGAGGATTGCTCAGGACCGTTTTAAGCATTGGGCGGATGCTAAACGGCGTCCTTTGGAGTTTCAGCCTGGAGACCATGTGTTCTTGAAGATTTCCCTGAATCGTGGTGTGATTCGTTTTGGGAAGCGAGGGAAGTTGAGCCCGCGATACATTGGACCGTTTGACATTCTGGAGAAAGTTGGCAAGGTAGCTTATCGCTTGGCCTTGCCGCCATCTTTGGAGGGAGTTCACAATGTTTTCCATGTGTCGCAGCTTCGTCGATACATTAGCGATCCATCTCATGCTGTGGATTTCTCGGAGATTACCGTTCGCCCCGATATGACGTATGACCAGCATCCAGTGCAGATTCTGGACAGGCGTCAGAAGTCCCTTCAGAACAAGATTGTCAATCTTGTGAGGGTGATGTGGCGACACGGCTCGCCCGGAGAGTCTACTTGGGAGAATGAGGATGAGATGCGAGAGCGTTTCCCACTTTTGTTTCCGGACACGTGAGTGTTTGGAAATTCCGAGGACGGAATTTTTCTTAAGTTGGGGAGGATGTAACGACTGGTTTTCATGTATCTGGATTTATTATATTATAATATATGTTTTGGTGGATTTTCTCCTTATATGTGGTTTTCGTCTCCGTAACTTCCATTTTCGATCGTTTCGTCGTGTTTTCTAGCTTCTTTCTTAGAATCGTCGATTTCGGAGTAAGTCATTCATGACGGGCTTCGTAGCGGTCATATCTTATTGTTAGATCAAGCCTAGGAGACTTAGGAATCGATCCCGGAGCTCCGCGCTCCATATCAGAACTTTTGGTGCTAATTAGCCGATGTAAGAAGGGGTACCGACCGACTAGATGACGATCCAGTCGGTCGGCAAGCCTTCTTGAACCGACTAGTTGGCTTTCTAAATTATTCTGGAGTTACTGTTTGTCGTTAGTCGGTCTAATAACGTTGGTTGACCGACTAGGTTGCAAACTAGTCGGTCGGCAATGCTTCTTTAACCGACTAACTCATTTACTAATTGTTGGTATCAGTTACTGTTCCTTCTTAGTCGGTCTAAGTTCATCTCTCGACCGACTAGTTGTCAAACTAGTCGGTCAGCAGTTGTTCATTGACCGACTAAATCTAAATCCTAATTCTGTTCAGGAGTTACTGTTTACACTTAGTCGATCTGCGTTGGTCAACCGACCGACTAGTTCCCAAACTAGTCGGTCAGTGGTTGCTCTTTGACCGACTAATCTGTGTTAAAACCCTAATTTCTGGGCAGCCGCCAGCCCATCCTATTTAAACCCCTCCCAAACGTTTTCTTCTTCCTCCACTCGACCAAAAACCCTAGTTCTCCAAACTTCTCCATCCATTCCAAATCTGATCCATAGGTTCTCCGGAGTGTTTCTTCCGCCACCTCACGGTAAGAAATCGATCTCTTGATGTTTTCATAACCCGTTATGTTTTTGCAAAACCCTAATGAAATTACTTGTTGTTTTAATGATTGTTCTCCATAACATCGATTTCCTCGTAGATTAGCATCCGTGAGACGAACCTTCGTGATCGTCATCCTCGGTGCTAGGCAAGTGAAACTTACCACTTAGGGTTTAGGCCATGTTTTAGGCCATTTGATTGTTGTAGGCGTAAAAGAGACTAGGCGACGAAATGATACTCGCCTAGGCGCAAATTGGGGAACTATCTTGACAACGAAGCTAGATCCGACATTTATCATGTTGCACAATTACCATGTCATGTTTACTTTCCATTAACGGTACGCAAATTAATTGTCATGTCATTGCATCCTTTAAGTGTTTCCGTGATTGCGTAGCTTCGCTACAATGCTTGTGTTCCTGGCTCGTGTTCCAGAAGCGGGCCATGTGTTGGTTGATATCCATTGCCCGAATTGCTTGTCTCCGGCTAGGTGCACCCCTATGCCAATTGTTCATGAATCGTGAACTAGAATACGAGCTCATGTGCGGGGCAACCCTGGCTCATTTACTGAGCTCATGTGCGGGGACCCTGGCTCGTCTACATGTGGGTATTGGGGGTAATAGTTAAGCGGCCAATCAACTGGGAGTCTGCCCGATCAGCAACTACAGTGGTAAGGCGTAAACTCTGGGGTTTGGGGTAGTTGTTAAGCGGCCAATCAGCGTGAATGTCAAACCATTCAGCTGTAAGGCGTAAACATCTACAAACAACTTGAAACGTGACTAGTGAATTGATTGAGATTGTTAGTAGCTTGGCTACTCTTGTCTTGTCCCGATAATTGTTCTCTTGTACTTATTGTCTCGCCATGTCTTGCTTGTGCACTCATGTTATAACTGCCATGTCATGCATACTATAACTGCTAGGTTGCTAGTTGCCTTACTGTCAGTTTCCTTGTCCAAGTCTTTTGACTTGCTGACATGTTCCCCTTTACTCTTTTGGGTGACATATGTTAGATCCTGAGCCTGAGTACCTTGTTGAGGACGAGGTGTTTGCTGACGCCGAGCCCGAGCTTGTGTTTGACGGGGAGTACGTGTACACTGGGGACCAGTCCTAGTGTCTTCGTTGTGCTTTTCCTTTTGTCTAGACTGCTGGTTTGTTGTTGGTGCGTAGCACTTATACTTTGTTGCGTTGTTGCCTTGTTGGCCTTGTTCTGGGCCTTTAGACTCTTTCTTTTAGCCTGGTGGCTTTTCTGAATGTTGAACTTATTTTTCATGTTGGACAAATTATGAGATATGAGGTTTTATTTCTGTCTCTCCTTGTGTTATTATTGTTGTTCCGTTGTGGTTACAGGGACCTGCTTATGTTTTATTGACGCTTATCGGGTTTGGGGCTTCACAGCTCCACTCTCGTGCGGACCTTTTCATGTCTCGCCTCCATTTTAGGGAAGCGGGGCGTGACGGTTATCAATCCACAAAGCAAGGTAGGAGAAACATGACATGTAACTAAGTAAAATAACGGAAAGTAATTAGCAAAGTAAAAGGATCATACTTGCGGTCCAATGTTGAGGTACTGCAAGAAAAGGGTTAGCACGAATAATAATAATAATAATAATAACGCAAGTGTTCAAGCAACCAATATCTAATAAGATAAGTGCAAGTGCCTGGGGCATGACTCAGAGTCACAAAGAACAGGCAAAGGGAAGGGAAGGTGCAGCCAGCAGAAGGAGTAACACGCAAATTCTTATTTTATTGTTTTATAATTGAATTAATTGGAACTTGGGTAAATTGTGTGATATCAGGACCTGGACATCACCCCAAATTTGGGGTGAATATAGCACACGGCGTAGTGGACACGGGCACTGTACAACACCGGGCCTCTCAGCTCCCCCGTCCCTGGCAGAAGTGAGCCTCTCCCACAGTAATACAACCTCCGTATGTCCCCTCCACTCCCGGTAAAGGCGAGTGGGTATAAATATCACATAATCACATAATCATTTCCCCCAACTTGCCAGTCCAGGCCTCATATCCACAATTTACTCAAATCCCACCTAAAACCTTGGTTTTGCTAACTCACCCTCCTTAGAGAGGATTGAGACATTGTAAACCTTATTTAACATTATATATATAGCACTGAAGGGGACACGTTGCATGGTTTCACATTCCACACTCATATCAACATGGGTCATGCACCGAAGTGCCATGCCCTCCATCGTAATCAAATCACATATCAAATGGGTCATGCACCGAAGTGTCATGCCCTGCAACATAGCCATTTCAATTCATCACACATAACATATGAAACCATGCTTTACATGACTCCATCATTACTATTTCACAACATATTTCATGATTCAAGTGTTAACAAACTCATTTCTGATGTTTCTCATTTTCATATCGTTGAGGCATTTTCACAAGCACTTGGAAAGCAATACAACCATGATCATCGCAATATCAAAAAATTCCATTGATAATTGCATAAATAAGTTATATTTCAAGTAATAACAATAATCGTGAATTTTAGAGAGTGAATTAGCAATAATACATAATTCATAACATCCCTTTAATGTTTCAGCTTGCTGGAATTTGCAGAAAGTGGCAATACATGGGCACATATCATCAGTTTTTATTGTGAATTTGACAAAATGTCCTAAATAAAATTTATAAATATATTAGTCTTGGAATCACAGATAAAATTTCATGCACAAATATTAAGTATATGATTTATGGTGAATTATTTGGTGAAGTGTGCCAAATCTGTTTTTCAGACAGATTTCAGGGTCTGTATTGAAAGCCAATTTTGAGCATGTTCCAGCCAGAAATTTGACATATAAGCAACGTGATGAAATTTTATAAAAACTTGTTAACTTTCTAACAAGACCAAGAACACAAAATTCCATTGTGTGTGCAGGTGTTTAGGTCAATTTTGCTAAACTGTGTCAAGACTGAAAATCAAACAGACAAGTTGTAAAGATGAATTTGTTTCTCCTAAATTATAAATTGAACATATATCAAAATTTATATGATTTTGTGGTATAACTTCAAGATCTACAGGTCTATATTTTTTTGAAACCCAATTCAACCTACATCAACAGTAATTACAGCAACAACATGCAACAGAATTTTAGGATTTCAAAAGAGATAACTTTTCTTGGAATTTCAAAGGGATATTCATGAAAATTAAATCATGGAACATCAACTTAGTTACCACTAGTTCATATGGGTAAAACATGATATAAAAACATGATGAAAAGAAACCCTAAATAGATTTCCAAAACAAAGTTGGAATCCTACCTCAAAACTTGATTTTTCCTCCTCTCTTCTCTTTCTTTCTTATCCACCTTCTTCCCACTTGCAAGCCACATGAAATTTTTGGAGTGAGTAATTAGGGTTTTGATTTGAAGAGGATGGATAAAATTAGAGAGGGGTGGCCGGCCATGGTAGGGGAAAAGGAAGGGAAAAAGGGGAAAGAGAAGATAGAAAAGAAAAGAAAGTTAAAGATTTTAAAAGAAAGTTCTCTTAAAAAATCTTCACCTAGAAGCCTCTCTTAGGATAAGCATGCAACACATTAAATGACCAAAATACCCTCCAAACTTCCCACTAATTACAAGTGTGCCATTACTTTATGTACCGACCACTTAAGTATGTATGCACATCAGCTTTAGTCCAAATGACCGTTTTGCCCCTCGCCTTTCTAAATATTTACGGGGGTTGCCATTGACCCCTAACCCCTTTCACACTTGCATGCCTTCCCTACACACACTCATGCATGCCTACACATGCATACATGCACCACACACATGTTGGATCTGGATCCTAGCCTAGAGGGGGGGTGAATAGGCTAATAAAAAAAATAATTCGTGCAACCCACGAATAAGCACACGCAGTTATAGCAGCAACAGGGTAAATAAAAAGCAGACACAGAGTACACAACAGATTTACCCTGGTTCGGTCGACCCTTCGACCTACTACAGCCCCCAAAGCAGATACTAGTATTGAATAGCGCAATAGGTACAAAACCACAAGTTAGAGCACGCTCAGAGCACCCTCTACGTCTCTACACTCGCCAGGCTCTCAGTACCCTACACACAGTGTTTTCTCTCACTATCAATCCTAGTAATGCTTTCTACCAGTTAGTCCCAAACTAGCTGGGTCCCACTTGTCTAGCCCCAACTAGACAAGTCCCAAAATAGTCCCCAAAATATAGGTAAAGTTTCCCCTACAAAGATCACAACGCCACAACCACAAATAAAATAAAGTTTAGAGTTTAGAATCGCTCAGTTGTGACGGCGTCGATGTCTCTATCATTCAGCGCGTGGTCAGATCAATCTGACAAGTAGTAGTCTCTGATGTCCCCTCAATAGTTCGGCTCTCTCTCGATGAAACTTGTGGCACCCAACAGAAATTGAGACTTGCGGCACTTGTTTTGTGTGTTCCTTGGTTGCGGCTTGCAAGGGGATGTCACTTGAAAGACATGCTACTTTGAGATTGGAGATGAACTCTCGAAAATATTTGTGCAGCAGTAACAATTGAAGGTCGGCCCCTGGTTAATCAAAAGTTCGGCTCCTCCCCTTTAATTTTTTGTGCATGCGCCTTCCTGACTTTGAATTAGATGAAGAGTTCAATTTGCAAAAGATGCAACAAAAAAAGACCCCCAAAAAAAAGGCCTGTCACAAAGAAGTTGTTGCAAAAAAAAGAACAGAGGCCTTTGATCACACAAAGATATTAAAGTTGGCCTTTGAAAACAAATGCACTCAGAACATTAAAGAGGACCTTTGAAAACAAATGCACTCAGAACATTGGTTTTTAAAAAGGAATTGTTTAAAAAAACAATGTAACGAAGTGCTGTCAGGAAAAATGATTCGGCCTGTCAATTGCTGGAAAAAATGCAAAGGCCCCAGATTTTGATGATTGCCTGCAAAACAAGTATAACCAAGGGTTAATAATCAAAGCGAGCACATGTTACTTCAATGGATTTTTATTAAAAAAAACTTCCCTTTGAAGATTTCGGCAGCACTTGGATATTTGAAAAATTTGCAAATTGTTGGAGAGGACTTCGTGCGTAACCTTGTGTAATGGCCGCCTCTTTGAATTCTTCTGTTGCGTGAGAGCCTCTTTTAATTCCTGATGATGGATAATTTGTCATCATCAAACCAAAAATCCTAGATTGTTGCGTCTAACAGCACACACGTCCAACACATTCCTGTTGTTTTGCACCCATGACATCTTTCGCACTTCTCCCGCATTCACACTTCGCATTCACTTCCCTTAGCCACGTATTACGGCCCAGTCCCCCTTGCGCTACGTCACATACATCGATATCTACGCTTATTCATGCCTATCCATGTATCGTAAGTAGAAATACCACGTGTGTTCGGTAGAATACACGTTTAACACAAAATAGGCATGACATCCTACCCACCTTGAAATAAAGTCCGTCCTCGGGCTTCCTAAGGTATGAACCTTGTCGAGGTCAGCTATGTATGATGGTCTTACTACCCATGAAGTGCAAACAAGAATACGTATCTACACCACACTTATATACACTGTATGCTTCCCTATCTTCCATACACGTCCGCATCGCACACATGTCACATATACATCCTATTTCTCATCATTTCTCATCTAGTAGCACATCCATATCACTATATGCATCATTACATACACATATGTATATGTTCTTCACATAAACATCTAGGCACACATATTCACACATTAACATGTACATCACACACCACAAATAAGTCTCTATATGTATTATTACACGTATTTAGATCACTACTCATATTTATATGCATAGGACATCACACCATATCCATATCACGATACATAAGGTATCCATACATGGCATGCTTTCAGATACATCACAATACATTCAAGTATAGGCGATTTATATTCTAGCTCTTTATATATATTTACATATACATCTACATCCATGCACAGACACCCAGCAATACACATTAATCTACGCACCATTGCTTGATAAACAGGGTCACCATCACGGTGTCATACCGTATGTACCCCGGATCCCTATACTCCCAATACTTAGTCACATGGGCTTACTCACATTCATAGGCACATAAATACCTATATACACACAATATTTAGTCGCATCTATACATACATTCACGTGCACGTACTAACACATGCATGATAAAGTCATATAAGGTTCACAATCATAACTATAAATAAGTATATACATAACCTCACATCCATAGCAGTGCACCTACTGCCTCACACAGATAGGTACATATACCACACACAATACACACAAGAGTGCACAGACGTAATACGTTTCCCCCATATATTACTAGTGCTGACCCTAAGGAGTTATGGCAGGCTATGAGGAATGATGCATCCAGAGTACAAAATGAAGCATGGATCATGGGAGGGGACTTCAATTGTGTTCTTTACGCCAAAGATAAAGTGGGAGGGCGCAAGCTTTTGGCCAACATGATTGACGACTACCACAACTGTATTAATGATTGTTCTCTCAAAGAACTTAAACGTGCTGGCACACGGCTAAGTTGGTGCAACAAACGAGTGGGCGGGGATCGGATAGCTGCCCAGCTTGATAGAGTCTTCTGCAATTCAGAGTGGATCACTTTACTCTCGGAGTCTTTTGTAGAATATATTGGGGCCCAAACAAGTGACCACTCCCCAATGGTCGTTCACCTTCATTCCCAGGTACACTCCGACCCCAAACCCTTTAAATTCTTTAACCATTGGACTCGTTTGCACGGTTTTAAGGAGCTCATGTATGCAAGCTGGGACCAACCAATCTACGGAAACCCAACCTATTGTTTCACCCAGAAATTAAACCGCCTGCAACACACCATGCGCAAATGGGCAAAGGGAAAGGTTAGTTTCTTTCTTGCCTCAGGTGAACTCTGAGGAAAAAGACATCATCAAATGCCGCAAACAGCTGGATGATCTAAGGAAACAATCCTTCATTCATTCTAATATAGAAATGCAGATAAAGGAACAAAAGCTTACAAAGGAACTTGCTAATATTATGGGTTTGGAGGAAGAAATGTTTCGCCAGAAGAGCAGGCAAGAGTGGTTGTCCCTAGGTGACAGAAACACTAAATTCTTCTACGCTTCCATGAAAGCGAGGCAGGGCCACAACAACTTATATCACTTGGTGAACGCCTCTGGAGCTCAAAAAAAATCCTATGAGGAACTCAAGAGGTTAGCACCTAAGTTTTACGAAGAATTATACAACCAAGGTGATTATTGGCGGGTTTTTCCGAATCTGAATCCTAAGAAAATAATCTCCCCAGAAGCAAAAATATGGTTGGATAGAAGAGTAACTACTGCGGAAGTGAAAGACGCTGTCTTCCAGATTGGTGCGGATAAAGCACCGGGACCAGATGGGTATAATGGGCATTTCTACCAACACAATTGGAGTTTGATTGGGGAAGATGCTACCAAGGCAGTCTTAGCCTTCTTCAAAACTGGGCATATGGTCCGACAGGTAAACCACACTTTTTTAACTCTGGTTCCCAAGAATTCAAATGCAACATGTCTTGGAGAGTATAGGCCAATAGCATGTTGCAATGTGCTATATAAGGTCATCAGAAAAATCATTTGTAACAGATTGAAAGTGGTGATTCATAAGCTGATTGCCCCTAATCAGGCTGCTTTCTTAAAGGGGAGGCTCCTCTCGGAATGTGCCCTACTAGCGCATGAACAAATACGGGATTTCAGCAATCCTATGGGTGCCAGAGCATGTATTAAATTGGACTTGAGGAAGGCTTTTGATAGCGTGAATAGAGAGTTCATTTATTACATGATGCATCGGATGGGTTTTGGCAATATTTTTGTCAATTGGATTAGGGAATGCATCTCCACTCTGACGCTCTCAGTTATGGTAAATGGAAGCCCTCATGGTTATTTTGAAAGCAACAGAGGTTTAAGGCAGGGTGACCCTTTGTCCCCCCTATCTTTTTGTAACTGTGATGGAAGCCTTCTCTCTAATGGTAGCTAAAGCTATTACCACTCAATCCATTGATCCGATGAGGCGAATAGGATCCATCTCCCATCTTTTATTCACAGACGATCTACTTGTTTTTTGCAGAGCTAACTCCTGCTCATTGAATGGTCTCAAAAATCTTCTTGAAGACTTCGGCACAATTACAGGGCTACAAATTAATTGGGAGAAGAGTGCTGGCATTTTCAGCAAAGGTACCAGAAACCTGGCCTCACTAGCTGGATGCTTAGGGATCAGACTGGCAACTACAATCACCACTTATTTAGGCTTGCCCCTATCATCCAAGTACCCCAAAACACACATGTACAGCAAGTTGGTGGACAAATGCAAGAAAAGGCTTATGGGGTGGACCTCAGCTACTCTGTCAATTGCGGGAAGGATTGAATTAGTGAGGACCGTAATCTACGGTATGGTTTCCTTCTAGATGCAAGCGTTTCGCATCCCTACATCTATTATTCGTTCTATTTCTTCTATTTGCAAACGATTTATTATGGGCTCCTCCCGCATATGGTCTTGGAAGGATATCTGTTCCCCAAAAAATGAAGGCGGAGTGGGTCTCAGACTTCTAACAGATATTAATATTGCCTCTGGAATAAAATTAACTTGGTGCTATCTTGCTAATAAAGGACTTTGGGCTACCTACATGAGGGAACACTACGGGGAACCAAATTCTTTCTTTGCTGCAAATGGGAAGCCAACTCAGTCGGGGACTTGGAAGTTCATGATCCACTGCAAAAACATTTCCCAGAAGCTCATTAAAAAAGAAGTACGGGATGGAAAATCGACACTGTTTTGGCATGATCACTGGATGCAAGGGGGACCTCAGAAAAACTATCAATCCATTCCCGCAGGTGCTGATGCCTACACTGTTGCGGATTACTGGCAAGGTAATGACTGGGTGAATGATCCTTCTATAGAATCCTTGAAATCGCAGCTGCAGCGAATTAGGCTAACTTTCGACAATGACTCATGGAGCTGGGTGTCGGGTACCGAATTCAAATTCAGAGAGGCATGTGAAGCAGTGCGGGTACAAGGCCGAAAATTTGACTTCCACAAGCTCGTCTGGTATTGGCATAATATACCCAAATTCTCCCTTGCGTTACTGAGGGCATTCAAAAGGAAACTATTGACTAGGGATATATTATTAAAATGGGGGTTGAATACTCCTAGTAGCTATGTGCTGTGCGAAGAGAGCGCGGAGACTGTGGAGCACATTCTCTTCAACTGCGACTACTCAAGCTACCTGATGCGCCGAAGCTTGCTAAAGTGTGGGGTTTCTATCCCTGTTCCGACTAAGTTAGATGACGTAGGGCGATATTTCACAGCCAAGTTTGGGAGCAAAAGTACACTCAGTTTGCTGGCAAAGACAGCGTTGTCGGCGATAGTGTGGCATATATGGAGGGAAAGAAATAGACGTGTCTTTGAGAATTCCAGGAAATCCAAGGTACTACTATTTGAAGATATTGCTGTGGACCTGAGGATCGTGTTACGAGACCAAGATTTATCGGATAAAGAGGCAGCTGAAGCTTTGTCCAACTGGGAATTCCGTGACCTTGGCTAGTATCAGTTTGAGGAAGTGCTGTTGTAGTCTTTTTGTTTTTCCCTTTTGCTAAGGTTTTGTATGACATTTGTTGGTCTAACGGGAGTGAGGCACTGATAGTAGGGAGTGACGGCGCTTGTGCCCTATCCTCACTCTATTGGCCCCTTACAAACGTTAACCAACTGTACTTTGATGCACATATATATAGTTTTCCTTACTTTTCAATATATATATATATATATATATATATATATATATAGCCACCCTTGTATATTCTACGCACATACTACCATATTAGTGAAATAAATATAAATATCCATCTACACTCCACACATGCATATACATATACCAACATTCACACACATCTCAATACCTACATACCAAACAGTTTCATTCACTTATATTCATCAAATATGTGTATATACACTTATATTCCATATCTATCACATTTACATCTACATTGCATATTTATATACACACACACACGTACTCTGGTACAGACCCATGTATACACACATACAAACAAGAATACATTTATCCAAGGCACACAGAGATACACCTGAATAGACAACCCTATAGGATAAATCAGCAAGTAAACAAACAAGATATGTGTAAGTATATATATTGTAATGGCCGGTACTCACTATTCGTTATACGGCTGTGCTTATAGCAATTTCGGGTACCTATTGGTTTTGTTGCTTTGTATATGAGTCGTGTCGTCGCGTCGATAGGGCCGTAGCACCTTGATTGCATCCTTAGTAAGCCAACCCCCGACGTGTGCCCAACTTGGGATTACTGTCGCCTTTGGACCCCGTATCCTTTATACGCTTTACGTGCACGTAGTCTTGTTCGTGCAGTATTTATTTTAGACTTTGTCTGTATCCGAACCCTATAGTGTGATATGTCGTTGTGACCCTCTCGAAGAGTATTAAATTGTGGAATTATTTTGGAACGTCATTTCACGGGTCGTTCTCCCACGATTTGACCTTGGTTGATGAGGCATCGCGATTTTCACTTTTGTCGTGAGGTCTTTCTATTTTTAGTTTCGTTCCTAGTAGTCGAAATTGTGATCCGTCTTCTTTGTTTAGTTTTTCTCGTCCGTGCGGTCACCCTAGTATTTATCTTACTTTTTTAGAGCCCCGTTTGACCCTTTTCCCCTATTTTGCCCCAACCTATTATATTTAACCCTAAGTTTTTATGATGTTTCCCTAATCGTTATTTATTATTATCCTAATCAACTTTGACCCTAAACCATTTTGGAACCCCCCTTTAGCCGCACCCACCTGTTACTCACGCACACATCATAATAAAACACACACACACTTATATTTTTTAATAAACCCTAAGCTAATATCTTATTCCTACACCTTAGAGCCCAGGCCCACGGACTGCTACAACCCCCCACACAGCAATGGGATTTTTAACACTAAAAACAAAAGAAAAGAAAAGAATACTTATAACTCTAGACCCCCAAGTGACAGGCCCACCTACTTCATTCTTTTAACAAAACCCTAGAGAACCCATCTAAAAATCATGCAACCTCATACTAGGGCTTGGGAAAATGAAACTCACAGCCGCCCCCAAATACAATATCTCCTCCCCGCATCGCACGCCTCCTCATTGAACGCCCTCGCATCGCGTTCCCCTCCTAGCGCAGCAGCCCGCGGTTCCCCCAGGCATCACGGCCATCGCTCCCACCCACGCGAACGCAGCCTCGTTGATCAACTCCGGCCACCTTCTGAGCAAACGTCAGACAGCCTCCCCGTCGTCATCATCTCCTTCGACCTTCCTTCTCTGCCCTTCCCCGACCATTCCCTGATGGCCGCCGGTTCATGCTCAGCCCAGGCGCACGGCAGCGGTGCTCCCCGGCGCTGGCTACGGCTGTCTGCAGCCCCGGGATGCAGTAACACGGCTGATGCTCTCCGCAACAGCTGACGGTGACGCCCGCGTGAGGAGACCCCGCTGCCCCCGTGTCGTGACCGCCGCCTCTCTGGACCCACGACCATGCCTCCCTGAGAGCCCTGCTGCCTCCCTAGGCGATGTCGCAAACTCCGAGCCCTCTTTCTGTCGAATCCGCGCCCGGCCAAGGCAATAACCACGATCCGCCCACCTGCAGATGTTATCGGAGAGAACGGTAGCACATGAGTTTGCATGCGAACTAAGTTACACCATGATATATATCAGTTATAAAGGGTTTTCTTTATTGCTGTACCCTAGTACATTGTGTATGTTATAAACTAATGAATGGTGAATGAATGGTGAGTGAATGGTGAGTAAACTGTGGGTAAACATGAACAGTATCAGTGTATGCACCAATGTTGTGTTTATTAATATGTGTTAGTTTATAATTAGTTAATGATTAAACGTGCAAAGTCTTATGTGGTATCAGCAATTCACAAATATTCTTTTAGTGTGTTAGTGTTATTATTTTAGCTTACCACGTATCCGTTAACGCAGATATAATACGTTTCCTTCGCGACCCGTTACAGTTCCCGAGTCGACGCTGTTACTTTACCCAATACCGGAATCCAACCCTGACGTCGCTACCCGACGTCAGTATAGCTCTCGCGTCGTGTTGAGGTAAGATCTGTCCCGTAGGAATCACCACTCGCCTGTTAATCAACTAAAACTGGTAATTTTTGATGGTTGTGGTTCATTAATCAAGATTAATAAATTGGGTTGTAGAATGGACTGCGAACTGAACCCGTAGGTAGTTTGGACTCTGGTTGATTGTGACTGCAGATTGGTTGTGCAGGCAAGTGAAACTTGCCGTCTTCTTTTTTAGGCCATGTTTTAGGTCGATTTTTGGTACCGTAGCGTAAAAGAGACTAGGCAGTGAAATGATAGCTGCCTAGACGCCCATTTGATCTAGCTTGACAAGGAAGCTAGATCCGACCCCTTTTTCTTGTTCATGTCATTCATGCATCCTTATCTGTCATGTTTAAATTCCTTATCTGTACGCCTTGTTACTTGCCATGCCATGTCATCTATGCATTGAATGTTGCATTCGTAGCACACGCTACATACTTGTACTTCCTTGTTTAGGCTAGGCACCTGCTTTTGCGGGCACAACCCTATGCCAAATACACTTCCTGGCTCGTGATCCAGAAGCGAGCATTCCGTGTTCGGGGGTAAGGCCATGGGTCGATACACGTGGAGGGGTAGGGATAAGCGATCACTTGAGTGTAAGAGTTGGCCCGTACAGCCACTCTAGCCAAAAGGCGTAATCCCTGTGCACGACGTGCTTACTAGACTTGTCATTCTCCTTGTGATTGTTCTTGCAAACTTGATATCCATGTCATGATTTAAATGCCAGTTGTCATGCCATGCTCGTACTTTACTTCACTTGTTGCATTCATGCTATATCTGCCATGTCATTGCATCATGCTAGAACTGCTAGGTTGCTTTACTTTTACTTTCAGTTTCCTTGCACAAGTCTCTTGTAGACTTCCTGACATGTGCCCCTAGCTCTTTTGGGTGTCACATGTTAGACCCTGAGCCAGAGACCGTTGCTGAGGACGAGGTGTTTGCTGACACTGAGCCGGAGCCCACATTTGACGAGGAGTTTGTGGACACCGGTGACCAGTCCTAGAGACTGTTCTGAGTTACTTCAGTTTTAGCTTGCTGTTAGTTGTCGGTGCGTAGCACCTTTTCTTTCCGCACGTTGTACTTTTGTTGGCCATGCTTGGGCCTTTAGACTCTTTTTCTTTTCAGCCTTGTGGCTTTTCTGTGATGTTGGAACTTATTTTATGGATATTCTGAGATTGCTTTTTGTCTCATTTCCTTTATTATTATCTTGTTTCGTATCGCATTTGCAAGGACCTGCCATTTGAAGTTTATTGACGCTTATCAGACTTGCAGCTTCACAGCTTCAAGTCTGAGCGGACCTATTCACGCCTCGCCTCCCTATTTTTGGGAAGTGGGGCGTGACAGATTTTGTTGGTGGCCCAAGCAGGTCCGTCTTGCAACTGCGAATTATCGGAACAACGATAATAACTATGCAATGTCCATTAAATAAATTGCAACATCCGAGTCATAAGCCTTGAGCCTAGTTCTAATCGTTTTTCTATGTCACTAGGTGGTAAGAAGACTTAGTTAGACGTCTGTGCTTGCTAGTTAGAGGTCCCTGATTGTTAGTTAGACTCCATGCTAGAAATTGATATAATCATCTTAGGAGTTACCTTAGTGGTTCTTGCCCAGCTCTGACCATATTAGATTTCTAGAATTGCTTTAGTCGTTCGCTTGGGTTCATCGATTTCGGGCCAAGCTGAACGCATTTCATTACGGTCTTGTTCCTTAGGAAGTCGTAGCGTCAAGTTTCTTAATCTTTAGTTGGTTGACCGTAGGAGTTTCCCCGTAGATTTTCCTGGGTCATATCCTAGGCGTTTGTATGTTTTGATCATCCGACCATTTTCCTTGCCTCGATTCACGAGATTGCCTCATGACGATCGTCGTCAATTTTCGAACCTCTCCGTTACGAATCTTGAATCTTCTGAAAGTTATTGTTCGATTTCCCTTATTGAAAGTTTTCGCTAAGTTTAAATTTTATTTTAAACCCTCTACGTATATATTTAAATTTTTCACTATTCGATTGAGTTAAAATCCTTTCGTAAATTATGGAGTCTATTGGTTGTAATTTTTTTTAATTACTATCTGGTCGCTAATTGCTAACCAATATTTCTCGCATTCTGATTTTAAAACCTTATTACTATTTTGATAGTTTGATGTACCATCTTTTTCTAAACTACGAAATTCATTTTATCCTTTTACTATATATACTTTAGGATAAATAGAACTTCAATTATCTTTTTATATATATCCGTCCTAGGTTCGTTGTACCCGTACTTTAAAACCCTTGTATAAAACAGTTTCTTTTTTTGGCAAATCCTGGTTCCTCTAAAAGTAGTTTCAATATTGATTATTTTAAATTTTTCCCTAGCTTAAAGACTTTGAAAGCATTTAACATGAGCTTAAATTCTTCAGTTAATTTAATTTCATTCTTTGAATTTCAAAATTTTTGCCGAAATTATATTAAATTACTGTCGTATAATATTTTCTAAACTACGTCCTTAATGTTCGTGTGAATGATTTACTTCCTTTTTATAATGATTTTCGATAAGCCAATAAACCATTTTCTCTTATTATATCTATTCGACTCAAACTTGTTTCGAACAACTTGTTTTATCGACCTCCAAATATTTTTATACAGACGAGGACTCCAACTTTTGAAGTACAACAATTTTCAAATTTCACGTATTTTAGCTTATGTTATTTACACTATTTTCTTTCTGTATCCTATAAGGGTATCACTACATCTCCCTTTCCTCTACCTAAACATTCACAATTGAGTTACTGTTTCACCTAACCAAGCTGTCTCCTTATATTCGTCCTATCTGAACCCGTGCTTATCGATCCTTCCCTTGTTACGCTATCGACCTCGGTCTCCCTCTATTGCTTAGGCTTTAGTGCTCGTCAATGACTGTGTCAACTCTAATTTGTTAGTGGGCCCTTGGACCTTTGTGATGTTGTCGTGGTGCATGTACCTAAGTTGAGTGTGTGGACCCGTGTGTATGGACCCGACGTATCACTCACGTATGAGTGTACTCCCCTGTAGTATATTAATGTTTGCCTATTATGTGATATATGCATACTCAGTGTTATTCATGATGTATATGAAGTTGTATGGATGATACTAGTTATATATGTGTGGGTAGCTATAACACTTTAGGATTGTTTGTATATATATTGGAAATTGTGTTGGAGTATAGACTAGTAGTGTAAGTAGCTTGAAGATACTGGGAGATGCTTGGTATATAATATATTAGTAAGTCGCGTGTATATTAGGTGTAATGATAATAGGTGTAACTATAGTTAAGTGAGTAAGCCTATTATATGACCTATATGTTAGTACGTGTGGGCGTGTGCTCGTACGTATGTATATGCTTACTATATGAATATGTGTGATATATGTACGGTAATAGGGTTATAAATTTTGATTGGTATTGCTTGCTTTTACGGGATGTTGTGTGCGTGTATACCATGAGGTATACACGATGATTGCATATCTTAACTATGTATGGATAAGTAGATGTGTTGGTATACTAATTATAGGTAGATGGATATGGTGTGAATATATATGTTACATGTGCGTGACTATATGATGGATGCATGTATTAGGAAAGGTATTATAATTATACATGTGCTGATGTCTGTAATATTATTATGGTATATAAAGTGATTGAACTACGTGGTGCTACTTGACTAAATATTAGGTGTGATTAATATTACGGTACGTGTGAGGTTACGTTAGTAGATATTCATATTGGAGTGGTATTGGTATTGGTATAGATACCGTGTTACGTATATATGGTATCTGATATGTGTTTTGAGTCTGACTCCATTTTGAGTGGGTATACTCTAAGTATATTATTACATATGTCTGTGGTTTGCGTGTAGTACCATGAATATAGCGATGGATGATGTATGTATAGTGATAGGAGTGTTTGTGCCTGGTTGTGTTACGCACATGATTGTGGGTCGCTATACCAGTATATAGTTATAGGTGTTGGTCTTGTAGTATAGTTATTTACTAAGGACTTGCCTGTGTGAACGTATGTGTGCTAGCTAAACTAGGTGTGTAGATGTGCTGGATATATAGTGGTATGATTGGTATATATGAATGAAATGTTAGCGTGTGTGGGTGTTCACCATGCACGGGTAAGTATGTGCTTAGTTATATGAATTGGTCACTATGGTATGTGTGGAGTGTCGTGAATATACTCATAGGACCGTATGTGATGTGAATATATGGTGAAATAATTGCATGCATTTGGATGACTATAAATTGTGAATTATAGTAGTGGTAAATGTATCTTAGATATAATAACATGATTTAATATTGAGTGGTGTGGTTACTTGTGTTGATATGTTGGCATTGGATGTACACTAGGAGATATAGGGAGTAATGTATCCTTATTAATTTTGTTCATAGGTAGTTATCTAAACGTGGAGTATTAGATGGTAATTGCTAGTGTGAACTATTTAATTGTTTGTGAGTATGTGCACCATGGTATGTAATAAGTGTTTAATAGTTACGTAGGGAGGTACGTGATTATATGCTAATTGGAATATGTGTATGAGTATGAATGACTATGATAGGTATAAGTGTATAATGTGCGTAAACATTTATATACATGTTAGTAGAGTTATTGTTTGACTACCTAGTGCATATAAGGGCACTTGTAATGACTACACCTGGTTGAATTATAGTGAGACGTGATTCGGATAGCTACAGTCTGGCTAGAGTTATATTTATAGCTAGAAAGTCTAAGGACGGACTTTATTCTAAGGTGGGTAGGATGTAACGGCCGGTACTCACTATTCGTTATACGGCTGTGCTTATAGCAATTTCGGGTACCTATTGGTTTTGTTGCTTTGTATGTGAGTCGTGTCGTCGCGTCGATAGGGCCGTAGCACCTTGGTTGCATCCTTAGCAAGCCAACCCCCGACGTGTGCCCAACTTGGGATTACTGTCGCCTTTGGACCCCGTATCCTTTATACGCTTTACGTGCACATAGTCTTGTTCGTGCATGTATTTATTTTAGACTTTGTCTGTATCCGAACCCCATAGTGTGATATGTCGTTGTGACCCTCTCGAAGAGTATTAAATTGTGGAATTATTTTGGAACGTCATTTCACGGTTCGTTCTCCCACGATTTGACATTGGTTGATGAGGCGTCGCGATTTTCACTTTTGTCGTGAGGTCTTTCTATTTTTAGTTTCGTTCCTATTAGTCGAAATTGTGATCCGTCTTCTCTGTTTAGTTTTTCTCGTCCGTGCGGTCACCCTAGTATTTATCTTACTTTTTTAGAGCCCCGTTTGACCCTTTCCCCTATTTTGCCCCAACCTATTATATTTAAACCTAAGTTTTTATGATGTTTCCTTAATCGTTATTTATTATTATCCTAGTCAACTTTGACCCTAACCCATTTTGGAACCCCCCTTTAGCCGCACCCACCTGTTACTCACGCACACATCATAATAAAACACACACACACTTATATTTTTTTTAATAAACCCTAAGCTATATCTTATGCCTACACCTTAGAGCCCAGGCCCACGGACTGCTACAACCCCCCACACAGTAATGGGATTTTTAACACTAAAAACAAAAGAAAAGAAAAGAATACTTATAACTCTAGACCCCCAAGTGACAGGCCCACCTACTTCATTCTTTTAACAAAACCCTAGAGAACCCATCTAAAAATCACGCAACCTCAGACTAGGGCTTGGGAAAATGAAACTCACAGCCGCCCCCCAAAAAAATATCTCCTACCAGCATCGCACGCCTCCGCATCGAACGCCCCCGCATCGCGTTCCCCTCCTCGCGCAGCAGCCCGCGGTTCCCCCAGGCATCACGGCCATCGCTCCCACCCACACGAACGTAGCCCCGGCGATCAACTCTGGTCACCTTCCGAGCAAACGTCAGACAGCCTCCCTGTCGTCATCATCTCCTTTGACCTTCCTTCGCTGCCCTTCCCTGATCATTCCCCGATGGCCGCCGGTTCATGCTTAGCCCAGGTGCGCGGCAGTGGCGCTCCCCGGTGCTGGCAGCGGCTGTCCGTAGCCCCGGGATGGAGCAACACGGCTGCTTATCTCCACAACAACTGACGGTGAAGCCCGCGCGAGGAGACCCACGCTGCCTCCGTGTCGCGACCGCCGCCTCTCCGGACTGACGACCATGCCTCCCTGAGAGCCCTGTTGCCTCCCTAGGCGATGCCGCAATCTCCGAGCCCTCTTTCTGTCGAAGCCGCGCCCGGCCAAGGCAACAACCGCGATCCGCCCACCTGCAGATGTCATCGGAGAGAACGGTAGCACGAGAGTTTGCATGCGAACTAAGTTACACCATGATATATATTAGTTATATAGGGTTTTCTTTATTACTGTACCCTAGTACATTGTGTATGTTATAAACTAATGAATGGTAAATGAATGGTGGGTGAATGGTGAGTAAACTGTGGGTAAACATGAACAGGATCAGTGTATGCACCAATGTTGTGTTTATTAATATGTGTTAGTTTAGAATTAGTTAATGATTAAACGTGCAAAGTCTTATGTGGTATCAGCAATTCACAAATATTCTTTTAGTGTGTTAGTGTTATTATTTTAGATTACCACGTATCCGTTAACGCAGATATGATACGTTTCCTTTGCGACCCGTTACCGTTCCCGAGTCGACGCCGTTACTTTACCCAATACCGGAATCCAACCCCTGACGTCGCTACCCGACGTCAGTATAGCTCTCGTGTCATGTTGAGGTAAGATCTGTCCCGTAGGAACCACCACTCGCCTGTTAATCAACTAAAACTGGTAATTTTTGATGGTTGTGGTTCATTAAGCAAGATTAATAAATTGGGTTGTAGGCTGGACTGCGAACTGAACACGCAGGTAGTTTGGACTCTGGTTGATCGTGACTGCAGATTGGTTGTGCAGGCAAGTGAAACTTGCCGTCTTCTTGTTTAGGCCATGTTTTAGGCCGCTTTTTGGTACCGTAGCGTAAAAGAGACTAGGCAGTGAAATGATAGCTGCCTAGACACCCATTTGATCTAGCTTAACAACGAAGCTAGATCCGACCCCTTTCACTTGTTCATGTCATTCATGCATCCTTATCTGTCATGTTTAAATTCCTTATCTGTACGCCTTGTTACTTGCCATGCCATGTCATCTATGCATTGAATGTTGCATTCGTAGCACACGCTACATACTTGTACTTCCTTGTTTAGGCTAGGCACCTGCTTTTGCAGGCACAACCCTATGCCAAATACACTTCCTGGCTCGTGATCCAGAAGCGAGCATTCCGTGTTCGGGGGTAAGGCCATGGGTCGATACACGTGGAGGGGTAGGGATAAGCGATCACTTGAGTGTAAGAGTTGGCCCGTACAGCCACTCTAGCCAAAAGGCGTAATCCCTGTGCACGACGTGCTTACTAGACTTGTCATTCTCCTTGTGATTGTTCTTGCAAACTTGATATCCATGTCATGATTTAAATGCCAGTTGTCATGCCATGCTCGTACTTTACTTCACTTGTTGCATTCATGCTATATCTGCCATGTCATTGCATCATGCTAGAACTGCTAGGTTGCTTTACTTTTACTTTCAGTTTCCTTGCACAAGTCTCTTGTGGACTTGCTGACATGTGCCCCTTGCTCTTTTGGGTGTCACATGTTAGACCCTGAGCCAGAGACCGTTGCTGAGGACGAGGTGTTTGCTGACGCTGAGCCGGAGCCCACGTTTGACGAGGAGTTTGTGGACACAGGTGACCAGTCCTAGATACTGTTCTGAGTTACTTCAGTTTTAGCTTGCTGTTAGTTGTCGGTGCGTAGCACCTTTTCTTTCCGCACGTTGTACTTTTGTTGGCCATGCTTGGGCCTTTAGACTCTTTTTCTTTTCAGCATGGTGGCTTTTCTGTGATGTTGGAACTTATTTTATGGATTTTCTGAGATTGCTTTTTGTCTCATTTCCTTTATTATTATCTTGTTTCATATCGCATTTGCAAGGACCTGCCATTTGAAGTTTATTGACGCTTATCAAACTTGCAGCTTCACAGCTTCAAGTCTGAGCGGACCTATTCATGCCTCGCCTCCATATTTTTGGGAAGCGGGGCATGACATACACACACACACACAAATATATATATGTGTGTGTGTGTGTGTGTGTGTGTGTGTGTGTGTGTGTGTGTGTGTGTGTGTGTGTGTGTGTGTGTGTGTGTGTGTGTGTGTGTGTGTCAATGGCGGCTCGCCTCCATTAATCGGGTAATGGCGGCTCTGGCGGAAGGCGACTCTGGCGATCCTGGCGGAAAGAATGGCGATTCTCCTTTCGATTTCGATTCTATGAAGGATGTTAGGCATGACAATCCATTGCGGCCTTCTATTCTGGATCTTCGAGGTAGAGCGGATGATAAAGGTCTCAGGCAAAGAACGGAATCCTGTTCGACGGGTTTAGGGGGAGATCAATCGAGGCGGAGTCAAGACTACGGTAATCCCGTTAATGATAGGGTGTTTCGTCAAAATCTTGTGTCTGGCCATAAGGGAGATGGGACTTCACGTCGGCCTGCGGAGGAGTTGGGTGACGGGTGGCAGACTGTAAGGAGGAAGGGAGCTGCATCCAAATTTGTTTTCCCACAGGCAAGGAAGAGGTTTTCAGTCAATGGTGATGGGCCTTCTCGCATGAGGGCGCATGGATTACCAAAGACTACTCCAAAACCTAGGATGTTTGTGAACGACCGCAATCTGTTCGACAAAATGCCCATGAGACCTGATGCCCAAATCAATGTTGACACCACATGCACCAAAAGATCCTGGATTGATGTTTGTGCCAATCGGCGCTCGTATGGCACTGCTTTGGGGATGTCCCATGTTCCACCGAAGATTAGGGAGGATGGATCTCTTTGTGCCGTATTCCCTACCGATCTTGTTCAACGGGGTGCAGATAAGTGGAAGAATACTATTGTTGGATATGTTTTGGGAGATATTCCGTTCTATAGTCAAATGATTGCTTGGATGGAGAGGTTATGGAAGCCCCGGAAGAGGGTTCAAATCTACAGTAAGGAGAATGTGTTTTTTTACTTTAGATTCGAGTCTCAGGAGGAATGTGAGAGGATCTTGTCTGGCGGGCCTTGGTTGTTTGATGGGCGACTTGTGGTGCTCAAGAGATGGAGCCTAGATATGAGACATGACCGTGATATACTTACTTCGATCCCTGTTTGGGTTCAGCTACATGGGGTGCCACTCTACATGTGGAATCTAGAGGGACTTAATATCATATCCTCTGTCCTCGGAACTCCTATTTGTCTAGATCGAGCTACTGCCTATTTAGAAAGAATCTCCTATGCTCGATGTTTGATAGAAATTGGCGCCTCTAACCCCCTTGTCTCTTCTTTTGAAGTGGAAATGGAAGATGGTTCAATAGTCACTATTAACGCGAAGTTTGAAGGTGAACCCCCTCGATGCAACAGTTGTGTTTGTTTTGGACACACGGATGAGCAGTGCCCTGATAAGTTAAAGCTCCCTTCAATCCATGATAGCACCAAAGACTCATTACTGGGGGGCGTTGATCTACCTAACTCGAAAGTGGCCGGACTTAACAACACCCAGGTTGAGGGTGCTTCATCATCTGCGCTTGAGCAAATACCAAGCAACTCTGCCCCTTTGAATAAGGTAATGACTGGGGATCTTGCTGTTACTGGAAACATTCAGAATGCCCCTTTGAATGGGCCTGAAGCTGGAGTGAGACCTAGTGCTGGAAGCGATAAGACAGTATTGGAATCATCTACTGGTGGGCACCCTGTTGAGGGCAACTTGAACTGTTCGGTAATGGGAGTTAATGTTGCTGGACTGCCTACTGTGGCCGCCCAGAAAGCAGGAGGTATCAATGGGCTTGCTCAAATGGGGAGTGAAGAAAACTCGGGTCCTGGAGTGATTGAAGTTGCAAATCCTTGCTGTGGGTCAACGGGCGTCAGGGAGGTGGACATTTTACGGCATGAGGAAGGCAATTGTGTGCCTGTTTCGCCCTTGGGTCCTAAGCTGCCTGAGGAGTTCTCTAAGCCTTTGCAAGTCGGAGATATTGACACAGGGACTGATGCACAAAATGAAGGAGATATTGACAGACCCCCTACAGGCATGACTATAGACAACCCAGAGTGGTAATTAGAAGTGGCGGAGTAGCTGAGACACAAATCGGAGATCAAAGCAGGGAAGAAAAAATTAGTCCCCAATCCTTCGCCTGCTTACAGGAGGAGCACTAGAACCCAGGTGATGCTAAATGGCGGTGGCGCAGGCCACCAACATACTAACATTGATTAATGTCTATCTTTTATTTGAATACGAGGGGGCTCAACAATCAGGTCCGTAGGAAGGATCTGCGTAACAAAATTAACTCAATAAATCCATCTGTGATTATTCTTCTGGAGACTAAGCTCAAGTCTCCATCAATCTGTAATAAACCATGCTTCCTTAAGGGGTGGCCATGTCTGGATAATTCCGATTGTGCGCCAGGTGGGCGTATCATTATGGGGTTCAATCCCGCTATTTGGAAGGGTGCTATCTTATCCCGATCTGCTCAGCACATTTCGGTAACTTGTACAAATGTGGGAGGGTTTGTGTGTGTCATCTCGGGTGTGTATGGGCGTAACACTGTGCTTGAAAGGAAGGAGCTGTGGAAAAGCATGGAAGATGACATTGCTTTGATTGGTAATTCAGCTTGGCTTGTAGGGGGGCGACTTTAACAGTGTCCTCTTCACCAAGGATAAGGTTGGGGGTAGAAGACTGGAGGAATCTATGGTCCATGATTTCAGTGATTGCATTAGTAGGTGTTCTCTACAGGAGCTGAAGAGCGCTGGAAATAAATTAAGCTGGTGTAACAACCGTATGGGCAAGGACCGAATTGCAGCTCAGCTAGATCGGGTTTTCTGCAATTCTACATGGATCCACATGCTACCAGAGACTTTTACAAACTATATGGATCCCTCTACTAGCGACCATTCTAATATGGTGGTGAATCTCCACACCCTGGTGCCTTCTGATCCTAAGCCTTTCAAGTTTTATATTATTGGATTCATTGCCCAGGTTTCAAAAAAACTATTGATTCTTGTTGGGTCGGCCTGGAGAAGGGGACACCTATGTATAGGCTGACTCAAAAGTTAAAGAGGTTGAAGCTTACACTTCGTGCTTGGGCTGGTGAATATCATGCTTCAAGTCAGGTGAAGAAATGTAGGAAGGAGCTGGAGGATATTCGTAGTGATCCTTGCATTCATTCATCTATTAATTTACAGCACAAAGAATGGCTTCTTCAGAAGGAGTTCGTTAAATCTATGAAACTTGAGGAGGGGATGTTTCGACAAAAGAGCAGACAAGAATGGCTCACTCTTGGTGACAAGAATACAAAGTTTTTTTACACGGCAATGAAGGCTAGAATCTGCCGAAACAACCTGGGTCATCTAATTGACAATAAGGGGGGCCGAAATATGGCTTATGAAGACTTGAAAATTGCCGCACCCACTTTCTTTGAAGATTTATATACTCAGAATCATTATCTGTCCACCTTTCTGAAACTTGTTCCTAAGCGCCTATTAACTGAAGCTGCAGGGGTCTGGTTGAGCAGGAGGGTATCTGATGAAGAGATTAAAGCAGCTGTTTTTCAAATTGGCACAGATAAATCCCCAGGGCCTGATGGGTTTAATGGTTTTTTCTATCAGCACAACTGGACACTTGTTGGGGATGAGGTATCTTCTGCCGTTAAATCATTTTTTGTATCTGGTTCCCTTCTTAGGTCGGTCAATCACACCTTTCTTACTCTTATTCCAAAGAATGATAATGCATCGAGCTTAAGTGATTACAGGCCTATTGCCTGTTGCAACGTACTCTACAAGATCATCAGCAAAGTTATTTGCAACAGGATTAAATTCGTTATTCATGATCTTATATCTCCCAATCAATCTGCTTTCTTAAAAGGGAGGCTATTATCTGATTGCTCCCTTCTTGCACATGAGCAAATTAGAGATTTTATCAATTGCATGGGCGGAAGATCATGTCTGAAATTAGATTTGAGAAAAGCCTTCGACAGTGTAAATCGGGACTTTATTATCTACTTCTTAAGACAACTGGGATTTCCTGAAATCTTTGTGGTTTGGATCAATGAATGTATATCAACGCCAACTTTCTCCGTCATGATTAATGGTTCCCCCTATGGATATTTCAAGGGCAACAGAGGTATTCGACAAGGTGACCCACTCTCCCCCTTTTTATTTGATATTACTATGTAGGCCTTTTCTCTGCTGATTTCTAAGGCCATTAATATGGGAAATATTTTGCCCATGAGGCGAATCGGATCTATTTCACATCTATTGTTTGCGGATGACCTCCTGTTGTTCTGTCGGGCTACCAAGAATTCCTTCTTGGGAGTCAAAAATTTATTGGAAGAGTTCTATACATATACTGGGCTGCAGGTAAATTGGGATAAAAGTTCAGGCTTGTTTAGCAAGGGGGTCAAAAATAAGACTGTGCTGGCTGACATGTTGGGTATCAAGATTGCCACAACTATTTCTACCTACCTTGGATTGCCACTTTCTGCTAAATACCCCAAGACCACAAATTTCGGAAAATTAATTGATAAATGCAAAAAAAGAATGACAGGATGGAGTTCATCCTTACTTTCGCTGGTGGGAAGAATTGAACTGGTGCGAACGGTAATCTATGGTATTGTGGCATTTTGGATGCATGCATACTATATCCCCTTTAGTATTATCAGATCCATATCTTCTATGTGTCGTCGTTTTATTTTGGGAACTTCTAAAGCATGGGCTTGGGATGACATCTGTAAACCTAAGGAGGAAGGCGGAGTGGGCATTAGGCTATTGGAAGATTTAAATGCTACGGCGGGCTTGAAACTAACTTGGAGATATCTTACTTCTGATAGTATTTGGGCCAAGCATATGGGGGCAAAGTATGGGGCAAATTTCTATGCGGCAAAAGGGCATGCAACACACTCCGGAACCTGGAAGAGAATGCTCAGAAGCCGACCTATATCCTATAAACTGATTCACAGGACAGTCCATGATGGCTGAGGCAAACTATTTTGGCATGACCCGTGGCTTGTTGGCGGGCCACTTTGCAACCGCTGCGCGATACCACCTGGAGATGACCGGAAATGTGTTAGGGATTACTGGGTCAACGAAGCATGGAGTACTGACCCGTCTATAGATCCTATTCGGCATCTACTAGATCAAGTCAAGCTGAAACCGGGTTCGGATACTTGGGATTGGTTACCGTATGACAATTTCAGCTTCAGGCATGCGTGGGAAGGAGTCCGACAGCGAGGTATCCAATTCCCTTACCATAAATTGATTTGGTATAAAAATCACTCTCCTAAAATGTCCATTACTTTGCTACGTGCATTTCAAAAGAAATTGCTTACGAAGGATTTGATGAGTAGATGGGGGATAAATACTTCAGCTGAATGCGTATTATGTGATGAAGGTAAAGAGGAAAATATAGACCACCTTTTCTTTGAATGCAGCTTTTCAAACTACATACTGCACAGATCTTCTTTGAAGCTTAATTTATCTGCTCCCTTTGGGCCGAGGCTCAATGATATTGGGAATTCCTATCTTAGCAGATTTGGGGGTAAAAGTGCCCTGGACATCCTAGCAAAGACATCCCTTGCTACTTCAGTTTGGCATATTTGGAAAGAAAGGAATCGACGCATTTTTGATGGAGAAAGGAGAAGCAAGATCGTCCTATTCGACGAGATTACGGATGATATCAGGGTATTGTTGCACGATCTCGAGCCGGCCTCGCAACTTGAAGCAAGGGTTTTTGACAACTGGGAATTCAGGGACTTGGGTTGAGTTTACTCATTTTCTTTTGATTTGTATATATTTCGGATTGGAATAGAGTCATTTAGGATGGGGGATTGATAGTGGAGAGTGACGGCGCTTGTGCCCTATCCTCTCCCTATTGATACCACATTCTTAGATACGCTATTATTGTATTGTACATTTTGTTCAATAAAGTAACACGCTTACCTTCCAATATATATATATATATATATATATATATATATATATATACTAGACATAACCCGTGCCCGCGGGCACGGTTCATTTAAGATTTTCCTCGCGAAATCTTTGTTCCCCGAAAAATTATTTTTCACAGCCAAAATTTAACAGAATAATAAAATAGCGTAAAAATATTTATTACCCAAATCAAGTGACGTCCAATTCTTATCTAACTTTGCACAATTGGCAATAGAAAAGGCTACCAATTCTTATGTTACTACCCAAATCAAGTGACGGCCAATAAGGGGAACTCGAGATGTTTTACAGGTTGACTATGGTGGGGAAATTGCACATTCAAGGCATGCTGCGCAAATTGTGTAGATGAAAGCAAACAGTGAAAAAATTGGCAAATTAAATTTTCTTATTCGTACCATGCCAATTTTCTTATAACAAAATTCTGGGCTGATAACAAATTTAGAGCATTCCTGGGCTACAAAATTTGTTATAAGTTACTAAAAATTTGTTATCAGTTCATTTAGCATTTCCCAGGAATTTGTTATCAAGATTTTCCTAGGAATTCTGAGTAACCCGCGGTAGCTACCAAAATTTAGCTATGCCAGAATAACCAATCTTTTTCAAAATTCAAGACTTTTTCTGGGTTATCAGTACATTCAATCGTGTAAGATACGCCATTTTAGTTATTTTGAAAGTACAAAACTGGGTTATCTTTAAGCTTATTCTGTTTATCCAATCTTGTATAAATGATATTAACTTAAAAGTACACTCAAACTCTTAGTGAACTTTTAAAAAGTTTGAGCATAGAGTGGGAACTTTAAAGACTGCAGAAGAACCTACCACAACAATTAAGAATGTTGCCTTCAAATTTGTGCAAGCCTCACAGCGGGTTCTTGTGAACATGAAAGGAACCCCCTGTCCAAAGATATAGTAACACAAAGGATACCACAAAAAATTAAAAACTATAGGAATGTGGGTACATCCATGCTATACCATGTGGGTACATCCATTCTTTCAAAACTAAAGGATCCTGATAACTTGCACTTATACAAAATGTATTCAGTTTTGATGTATGCAGGTTGGAGATGGACAATCATTTTGGGACTACTGCTTTTCAATTGAACTGTAGATTTCACACAACATATGTAATTAGTGCATGGGTGGATGAGATATATTAATGTAGATTTCCATTCCGAATATATTGATGTTTATTCCTGTGGAAATGAAATTGAACTGTAGATTTCACACAATATATGTAATTAGTGCATGGGTGGATGAGATATATTAATGTAGATTTCCATTCCGAATATATTGATGTTTATTCCTGTGGAAATCAAAGTCATTTGAGTGTAGAGTAAGCATATTTGTTATTTTTAATGTATCAAGGGCTAGTTGCATATAGTTATATAATTAAGCTTGATTTTATGGTGTGCAAAAATGCAGACTCCATATTAGTGTGGTTGTGGGTCTATCTTTTGAATTATATAGCATGTTTTTGTTTATGTGGCATGAACATTCATATCATGAAGCTGTGTCATGTCTGGTACATGACATGCATGTGTATCAGACATGCGTTTCCTATATAATATTTTGACTTTGTTATGTGTTGACGTGTTATGTCCGTGCAATAGATATATGATACATGTTAGATACGGTTTGTTATTCTTGAATTATAAAGCATGTTTTTGTTCTGTTGTAAATGGGTAAAGAAGTACCGAATATCATATTGTGATATATTAATGCAGACTCCATATGAAGATCAGAAAGTAAATAAATTAAGGCAAATGTAGTTGTGTCCATGCAATCTAATTTTCACTTGGATATAACCGTTCTGGGACCTTTTAATAATAGTTTCATTATCATGGAGCCATAGGCACCAATATTCATTAGGAATAATCAAGTTGGGAGCAAACTTAAATCTTCGCATAGCCTCCCTGAGATTCAAGTTGCCAGAAACCCATTCAAAAACTCCTAGTAACAAAACTAACAATAACAGATTTAATAATGAATTTGTTGAGGGTCATATGAGCCAACGACATTCATATAGGTCTTGAGACTAATCATGTTTACAAACAACCTACACTCAGTAAGTGCACCACTAATGTAATACACAAATTTCAGTAAAGATGCACAAAATTAAAAGATTATGTGACTTCAAAAGTATGTGGTATGAGACTAAATGTATTAAGCAGACGTCTGGTTTTTCATAAATGGGAGCAGCAATGTCATGTATCAAAAAATGTCTGTTATTTCACCACTATTTGTCATGCAACTTATTTCCGAAAGCCTTTGTCCAAATGCTTAACAGTAATAAAAAAATGTGAATTCAATAATCCAAATTTCTTCCAAAAAATTTCCCAAAGCCATTGTCCAAGATTTCCTAAAGTCGAGTTTAGTTGAGGCACATCAATTGCACATCAATTGCAGACCATCAAATGCATGCCAAAAATTGCAGATCAAAATGCAGAACATCAGTTTCGTTGATAAAAAATTGAAAGCGGCGATGATTCAAGAATTCGCCAATTAATTACTAATCAATTAACTACACTAAACATCAGTCCAAAAATTAATCAATTAAAAACATCAGAACATCAGTTTTATTTGTAACACTAATCAATTAATTACACTAAACATCAGGACAAAAATTCTGTCATCGGGCCAAAAAATTCTGTCATCGGGCCAAAAAATTGAAATCGGGGATGATTCAAGAATTCAGAATATCAGGCCATAAATCAATTACACTAAACGCAGTCGTGCTGTGCAAATGGGGATCAATTACATTAAATCATTTTAATTGCCAATAAAAGATCAAATCAGTTCAATCCCAGATCCAAAATGAAGATCAAATCAGTTTACCTGGAGATGAAGATTCAAGATGCTGGCAAATGGGGTTGATCGGAGTTACCTGGAGATACCTGCAAGAAATCGAAACATCAGTTTTATTGCTAAAAAATTGAAATCGGGATGATTCATGAATTTGCCTATTAATTACTAATCAATTAATTACACTAAACATCAGGCCAAAAATTAATCAATTTAAAACATCAGAACAACAGTTTTATTACAAACATTGTTTAATTAATTACACTAAACATCAGAACACCAGTTTTTTGTAACACTAATCAATTAATTACACTAAACATCAGGCCAAAAATTCTGTCATCAATCCAAAAAATGCTGTCATCCGGCCAAAAAATTGAAATCGGGGATGATTCAAAAATTCAGAACATCAGGCCAAAAATCAATTACACTAAACGTAGGCGTGCTGTGCAAATGGGAATCAATTACACTAAATCAGTTTAATTGCCAAAAATAAAGATCAAATCAGTTCACTCCCATCCAAGATGAAGATCAAATCAGTTTACCTGGAGATGAAGATCCAAGATGCTGGCAAATGGGGTTGATCGGAGTTACCTGGAGATACCTGCAAGAAATCCGAGTTTTAAATCGTGCGACCTGATCGGAGTTTGAAATCGGAGCAAACGTTACCTGGAGATACCTGCGACTTGATCGGAGTTATCTAAGATGCTGGCAAATGAAATCGGAGTTACCGCTGCATAAAGATTTACCAGTCTAGATCACTCTCCCTTCTATTCGGTTTTGGTGGAAGTTGACGCTGCACAAAAAGAAAGCATCAAATTCAAACCTCAGGATCGAAAAGATTAGAGACCCGGCGTCGAAAAAAAATCTGATCCGATCCTATACCGCCATTAATTCAAGAAAAATTGGGGGAAAACCTTTCTCCGTTTGTTTCTGGCCAAAAATATAGACATTGGCAGAGATCTAAGATGGAACGATCGTTGATGGATCCATCTACCCCTGTACGTCATTAATGGATATCCCTAGGATTTGAGTGCCCATTATTAGTTTTCCTCTCTTTTTTCCTCAATGAAATCAAGTGGTTATGATCTAGGATTTTCATATGGAATCAAGATTTGACTGTGATACAAATCAAAAACAAATTCAGAATTTAAAATCTTACCCCCAAAACAGAAATTTCAAAACCTCCAAAAATAATAATGGAATTAAGAAATTTAGAGGATTTGAGATGAGGCAAGCATCCACAATCTCCCCCTTCCTCTTTCTCTCCTCAAGATCAGCAGGCTCCTTCCCTGATGGGCGAACGACGATAATGGTCTGGCGACAATGGCCTGGAGCAAACGACAATGGCCTGGTGACATTGGGCTGGAGCAAACGACAATCGCTCCGCTTCTTCTTGCCCCTCTTAACGGATGGATCCATTAACGATCGTTAACCTAGAAATTGAACGGAGAGATCTGAGATGGAATGATCGTACCGAAAACCCAGAACTTGAACGGAGAGATCTGAGATGGAAGCGGCGGCGGTAGGAGCGGAAGCGGCAGTGGCAGGAGCGAAAGCGGTGGCCTCGATCTCATGCAGCAGCGGCCTCGATCTCGTGTAGAAGCAGCGGCCTCGATCTCGTACAGGGACGGCCTCGATCTCGTGCAGAAGCGGCGGCTGTAGACCCTCCAACGACGGGGGTATGGGTGAAGGACGTACCGAAAACCTAGAACGTGAATGGAGACTATTAAGGCCCTGACCCTGCGGGAACTCGGGACTTATCTCATCGCCAGCCTCGATCTCGTGCAGATCAGGGAGAGGATTACTTGAACGGAGAGAGCGACGTCAGTCAGAGATCACCAAAAATGCAAACGCCTGTTGATATTCCCAAAAACACCTCTTGCATTCTCCCAGGTCACGCAACCAGAAAAATGGGACCCACAATGGACTGTTTTTCAAGCAAAGTTATCTCCAAAATACAAATCCTTCATCTCAAAGCATCATCTAAACCGTTCATTTCCCCAGAATTAATCCTGCCCGTCTTTCTATCAACTTGTTTGTCCTAGTCAGCTTGTCCTAGTCAGCCCTAGGATTCAAAAATCGTTGTCAAATGTATTATATATATATATATATATATATATATATATATATATATATATATATATAAATGAGTGAATCTCGGAGGGGTGAGCATGGCGATCCTGGGGTTCCTTCTAGGGTTGTGAAGTCGGCGGCTGGTTCAGGTGATGGCATCGCTAAATCCACTGGGGAATCTCGGAAGGGTGATGGAGTTCCTCCTAGGGTGGTGATGAGCAGGGCGGAAATTTCAGGTGATGATCAGGGCGATCCAAAAAATCGTCCTATGATTGTGAAGACGGCGGCAATTACGGGTGATAGCATCTTAAAAACTGGTGAAGATGCATTAGGTGAAGATCAATGGCACGTTGTGACGAGGAGAAAGGACCCCGGCCGGCGATCCAATGGCCAAGAGCGTAGCCACCTACAGACGTTCAAGAATCGTCGCCCTAAGGTGGGCTATGGTAATGCGCTTTCAAGAAATCTGGGTTCAAGGGCTGCGGCCCCGAGGATGGGAACAAATTCCCTGTCTCGGAGAGATGATGCAAATAAGGTATTTGTTGGAATGCATGTGAAGACATCTCCCCAATCTATATCGGTTAACCTTGCTGCTGAGAAACTGAGTTGGGCTGATGTGTGCTCTAATAAACGGTCATATGGAGAGTCAATCGGCATGAAGTTTGTCCAGCCAAAGATTAGGGATGATGGGGTCTGTGTTGCCCGAATTCCCAATGATCTCTTCGTCAAGGGGGCTGAGCAATGGCAATCCACATTGGTTGGGTATGTCCTCGGTGACACTCCCATGTATGGGCAAATCCTAGCTTGGATTGAGAGGCTGTAGAAGCCGAGGAAGAGGGTCCAGATTTATAGCAAGGATAATGGCTTCTTCTACTTCGGGTTTGAATCCAGTGAAGAATGTGAACGTATTCTGCATGGAGGGCCTTGGCTCTTTGATGGGCGTTTGGTCGTGCTCAAGCTTTGGAGCACTGGACTACGCCATGATCGAGACATACTATCTACTGTCCCGGTTTGGATGCAGATGCACGGTGTACCTGTTAATTTGTGGACTATGGAGGCATTAAATATCCTTGCTTCTGTTGTCGGTAATCCATTGTGTCTTGATCGGGCCACTGCTAAAATGGAGCGCATCACCTATGCGAGATGTCTGGTTGAGGTTGATGCAAAAAAGGCGCTACCCACATCAGTTGTAGCGGAACTTGATGATGGATCTCTTTTAACTTTTGAGGCAAAATATGAGGTAGAACCCCCTCGTTGCAGCCTGTGTGTATGTTTTGGGCACTCTGATCTGCAATGCCCAAAACAGAAACAGCTAAATGCTTTGGATAAAGGGAAGGGTAAAATGCAAATTCTTCAGCGCAGCAAGGAGACTTCTTCATCAAATCTTCAGATCGGTGAAGGATCTACACCGAGCTCTACAGTTGACATGCTTCAGAATAAAGGCAGGGCATCTGGCCCCAGCAAGGAGGCTGCCTCCACTTCGGATCTCGGCACCGGGCAACAGGCCCCGGTAATTCTCGCTGGCCTCCGCTTACAGATGCTACGTAAAATGGTACATGCGATGCGTTGCTTGCACATCCTTAAAGTTAACAATTCCCCAGAGATTGTAGTGCCCAGGCCGTCAATTAATGTTGCAGCCTCCGGGTTAAATGACACCTGTGCTGTGGATGCGGCATATGAGAATGCTTTGCCTGGTAATGAAGCAGAGGCCTTGATGAATTCGGTTTCTCATGAAACTGAGGTCCCCACCCTCCCTCATGATCCAGTGTTTGTCAATCCTGAATGGGAGGATGAGCGTTTGGCTATTCTGAAGGAAGTTGATCTTATTAAAAACAAGAAGCTTGGAGCTCTTAGTGCAGGCCCTGCGACACGGAGGAGTAGCATGTTGAAATAAGGGGGCTGGCTTTCCAAACCAATTCTGTTTATATGTCTTTATTAATTTGGAATACGCGTGGTTTGAATAATGCTGTGAGGCGTAGGGATCTTAGAGATCGTATCAGAGTTATCAAACCTACTATCTTAGTCCTATTGGAGACTAAATTACGGACTGGTAATATTGGCAACACTCCTTGCATCCCAAAAAAACTGGACGACTGTTGATAACATCCAGTTTCATAGTGGGGGTCGAATCTTAATGGGTTTTAATCCCTTGGTGTGGCAAATTAGTGTGCTTTCAACGTCTATGCAGCACATTACTGTTCGGTGTACTAATATGGGGGGTTTCTCCTTTGCTTTATCTGCTATCTATGGAAGCAACTTTTCTAATGAGAGGAAATTCCTTTGGAGACAGCTTAAAGAGGATGCAGCTAGCTTGAACAATGAGGCGTGGCTCGTTGGTGGTGATTTTAATTGCATATTGGCGGCCAAAGACAAAGCGGGTGGGCATAGGGTGGAGGCTCACAAGCTTTATGATTTCAACAACTGTCTCACTGATTGCCGTTTGAAGACTCTCAAATATACTGGTTCTCGGATGAGTTGGTGTAATAAACGATTGGGTTCACATCGTATTGAAGCTCAACTGGATCGGGTCCTATGCAATGATGTATAAATTAACAAGCTTCCTGATTCGTATTTTGGTTATTTGGATCCACATACCAGTGATCACGCCCCTATGATAGTCAATCTGCATTCCCAGGTAGCCTCTGATCCAAAGCCTTTCAAATTCTTTAATCACTGGATTAATTTGTCGGGATTGTATGACATTGTGGAATCTTCTTGGGCTCATATTGGCCATGGTTCCCATATGTTTCGTCTAATTTGTAAGTTGCGAAAGGTTAAAATGGAGCTCAAATCCTGGGCATGATCCCATCAAAAAGCTAATCCCATCCACACTTGACGTGCCCAGCTGGAAGCAATTCGGAATAATTTTGCTCTTCATTATGACCGGTCTCTTCAGGAGAAGGAACAACTCTTGGCCAATAAACTTTCTACTCTCCTAGGAATGGAAGAGGAGATGTTCCGTCAAAAAAGTAGGCAGGATTGGCTGGATCTTGGGGATAGAAATACAAGTTTCTTCTACAATGCGATGAAATCCAGGCAATGCCGTAATAACTTATGTCACATGGTTGATATGAATGGTGTTCAGGTCAAAACTTATGAAGAACTAAAATTTGAGGCAGCTACCTACTATGAGGCTCTATACAATCAAAGCAGCTACTGGAATGTCTTCCCCAGCCTTGTGCCTAAGAAGAAGATTAAACATGAAACAGCTTTATGGCTTGAAAGAAATGTGAGTGCTGAAGAAGTTAAAATGTCAGTTTTCAGTATTGGCTCCTCCAAAGCACCTGGTCCTGATGGGTTCAACGGTTTTTTCTTTCAAAACAATTGGAATATAATTGAGACTGATGTGGTGGCCGCGGTTCAATCTTTCTTCAGATCGGGTTCCTTGCTTAGACAGGTTAACCACACATTTCTTACTCTGGCCCCGAAAACGGCTAATGCCAATTCTCTTGGAGATTACAGACCAATTTCCTGCTGCAATGTTATTTACAAGATTATCAGCAAAATCATTTGCAACAGGCTTCAGAGTTTCATTCATGATCTTATTTCTCCGAATCAATCTGCCTTTTTACAAGGTAGATTGATTTCTGATTGTGCTCTCCTAGCCCACGAGCAAATCAGAGACTTTAGCAACCCAATGGGGTCCAGGGCGTGTTTAAAGCTTGACCTAAGGAAGGCGTTTGACAGTGTGAACAGAGAATTTGTGTATTTCATCTTACATCAAATGGGGTTTGGTCATAAATTCATTGGTTGGATCAGGGAATGCATCTCATCTGCCTCCTTCTCCGTCATGGTTAATGGTTCTCCGGTGGGATTCTTCGGTGGAAACAGGGGGCTCAGACAAGGTGACCCACTTTCCCCCTATCTGTTCGTTATTATTATGGAATGTTTCACTCTTCTTCTGGCCAAGGCCATTACTAGGGGAAAGATCCAGCCTATGCGACGAGTGGGTACTATTTCTCACCTTCTTTTTGCTGATGATTTACTGGTTTTCTGCCGTGCTAACCAAAAATCATTCGGGGGTCTTAAAACTTTACTTGATGATTTCTGGAACTTTACTGGCCTGGAAATAAATTGGGAAAAGAGTACTTCCATATTTAGTAAAGTAGTTAAAAACAAAGGTGAACTTGCAAATTTTCTTGGAGTCAAACAAGCACATGCTATCACCACTTACTTGGGGTTACCATTGTCATCCAAGTACCCCAAGGCTCAAATGTACAACAGGCTCATTGATAAGTGCAGGAAGAGGATGTGTGGTTGGAGTTCTGCCACTTTATCGTTGGCAGGACGTATTGAGCTGGTAAGAACAGTAATTTATGGCATGATCATGTTTTGGGTGCAAGTTTATAGATTCCCTACAAGTGTTTTGCGTACTTTAAACTCAATGTGTAGAAAGTTCATTTGGGGCAATGCAAAATCTTGGGCTTGGAGTGACTCTTGCATGCCTAAGGAGGAGGGAGGTGTTGGGTTAAGATTATTGACTGATCTTAACCTTGCAGCTGTTGTTAAACTCACATGGAGGCTACTAAAATCTAGAGGGCTTTGGGCGGAATACATGCGAGGAAAATATAAGGAATCAGCAACATTCTATGAGGCTAAAGGATCAGCTACCCAATCGGGAACGTGGAAGTTCCTCCTTCATTGCAGAAGCCTTTCGCAGAGAGCTATTTTGAGAAAGGTTAAAGACGGTAATGATACTTTATTCTGGCATGATAACTGGCTACCGTGTGGACCGATAAAATTGCAATGTAATATCCCGGATGGTGCTAGCAGTAAGAGAGTCTCTGACTATTGGAACGGCTCTTCGTGGAATTATTGCGCTGAAATGCTACCAGTCAAGCCATTTCTTGAGCATCAGAAAATTACTATTGGTGCTGATTATTGGGAATGGAAAAATGGGTCTGACTTTCAGTTTAAGGATGCCTGGGATACTATCTGCAACAAAGCTTCTCCCTTCCCATTCTTCAAGCTTGTGTGGTACAATAAGCATATTCCAAAGTTTTCCTTAACTCTTTTGCGGGCTATCATTGATAAACTGCAGACAAAGGCTCGCATGGAGCAGTGGGCGGACCTTGCGTCGATTAACTGTGAGTTGTGTAGAGGTGATCACCCTGAGACTAGTGCACACTTATTTTTCCAGTGCTCTTATTCAAAATACATCATCACACGGGCTATGTTGAAGCTGGGCGCCAAGACCACAAGTGACGCATCTCTTGTCGGCATTGGGAAAATTTTGTTGGACCAATTCAGGAATAGCGGCCCTCTCAGTTTGCTAGCTAAAACTGTCTTCTCGGCTACAGTTTGGAATATTTGGCACGAACGCAACAGACGTATATTTGAGAACGTAAGTAAGCCCAAGACTGCTGTTTTTGAAGACATCTCAGCTGACGTACGCGTTGCTTTGCGCAATACTGACGATATAGATGCTGAAGCCGAGTATGCTTTTGATAATTGGGATATCAGGGGTATTGGATGAGCTTCTTTTCGCAAGTTCTGTTGAGAATCTGTAACTTGTATTGTATTTGGGTTTTGTCTCTTGGTTCTGGGAATAGATTCTTGACTATTTGGTCTCGGGTGACGACGCTTGTGTCCTCTCCCCTAGTCATCTAGTCAAGCTTTCTAGTACCAAACCAATTTGTAATATCTGTATTCTATATTCTTAAATAAAACTTCCTAACTTTGCATATATATATATATATATATATATATATATATATATATATATATATATATATATATATATATCTATATTATAAAACAGGGATGTTATCATGGGTTTTTGGATAAGAGAAATTGTATAAGAGATTTTGGTTATGTGTATTTTTGTTTGTGGATGTGTTATTGTTGTATAAGAGAATTTGGATAAGAGATAATGGATAAGAGATATTGGATAAGAAAATTTTGTTTTGTTTATGTGTAATTGGGTGTGATGTTGGGTATGAGAAATTGAGGTTTGAGAAATTGAGGTATGAGAAATTGAGGTTATGTGTAATTGGGTGTGATTGTTGTGTAAGAAATCACATCACATCAGAATTTATAAATTTTGAACTCAACTCACATCCTCTTCATTTTAAATTTTGAACTCATATCACAAAATTCAAAGGGAGGGAAAATCCTCAGCTCTCGCCTTCACAAGGGAGGGAAATTTTGATCACATCACATCGCCTTCACAAAATCCTTCCCGCTACGCTTTGATCTCTTCCCGCTTCGCTCAAGCCCCCATTCCTCCCAAAATCCTTGCTAAGCTCAAGCTCACGTTCCTCACTTCTTGCACGAAGAGTCAGGGAGAGCGCACGTTCCTTCGCGCCATCTTCTTCTACCTCCAGCTCAAGAAGAGCAAGGGAGAGCACGAAGAGCACCCCCATTGCAGTGAGGGAGAGCACGAAGAGCTTGATGTCCTGCACCACGGTTAGCTCTTCCTCTTCTCCTCAATTCTTTTTCCTTTACTTTATTTCACCCTCATTAAGAAGAGCACCCCCATTGCAGTGAGGGAGAGCACGAAGCTTGATGTCCTGAACCTCAACACTTGGTGAGCACCCCCATTGATGTCCTCACGTCCTCTGCACCTCAACACTTTAAGTCAATTTTTGTTTTTATACTTTTTGTATATTTTGTAGTTAAGGCAGCTGAATTTTGTCCTGTGTACATTTTGGTTATTTTGAATTTTTGCTAATACTCAATTCTATTTACAGGATTCAAGCATATGTAGCATATTAGAAAATTATATGAAGATTGAATACTCAATTTTTTGTTATGGCAGCTGAATTTTTGTTAATACTCAATTTTTTTGGAGATTTTTTTATGATGTATGAAGATTGAATCTTGATAATTACTGATATTTTTTATTTTCAGTAGCATATGTGATAACTGAGTGATTGAAGATTGAAAATTGTTTTTTATGATGTATGAAGATTGAATATTGTTTTTATACTTGGTGAAGCTTGATGTATGACATCAAGAATTGGTGAGAATTCATTAGCATTGGTGAGAATTATCAGTAGCATATGTACTGAGATATTATCACATTTTTGAGATATTATCCTTGGTCATCTAATTCCTATGAGTTAATTCTCAAAAATTGGTGAGAATCCTTAGTCATCCATTCAAAAATGTGATAATTGAAAATCTTTAGTCATCCATTCCTATGAATTATCAGTAGCATATGTGTTAGTTCTCCAAATTTCTGAGTTTAGTCCCTCATTTTCAGAAGTCCTCATATATTGAGATTTAACATAAAAATCATCAAATTTCTGCGTTTAATCCCTCATTTTCAGAATAGCATATGTGATAACTGAGATTATTGCTCAAATCTGAAAATGATAAAAAATTTCTGAGTTATATAATGAGATTCAAGTTATATGTAATTATCAAATTTCTTAGTTATATGATCAAATTTTCATACATGTGATAACTTGAATCTCATTGTCCTAAGCTTTTTTATCTCATTGTCCATTGTACTAAGAGATATTTTTTACAATGATCAAATTTTCATACATGTGATAGCTTTTTTTTTCTCAGTTGATACTTGATACATGGAATTTCTGAGTTATATAGCTTTTTTTTCTCAGTCAACTTTCAAAAAAAACTGAGGTATATGTTAACTGATTTCTCCATGTGTGCTTCCTGTACAAAAAACATACACTAAGTTCAAAAAACATACACATACACTGTTTTTTTTTGTGTTCTTCATTTTTTTTTGAACTTGGATGTAATTTTTGAACTTGGATATCTGTTAACATATGCACACATACACCAATGAACTTGGATATCTGTTCAAAAACATACACTAAGAACACAAAAAATACTTTTTGAACTTGGATGTAATTTTCTCCATGTGTGCACACATTCACCAATGCACACTTTTTCACTTGAAACTTTAATTTTGAAACATGGATGTAATTTTTGAATGAATATAAGCAAAAAACTGAGAAGCACACTTTGTTAACTTGAAATTCTCATTGAATGTTGACATTGATGTAAAAAACACCAATGCCCACTTTTTTACTTGGGCTTGGATGTAATTTTTGAAACTTTAATTTTGAAACATGGATGTAATTTTTGAATGAATATAAGCATCATGATTTTTTTGAATGTAAAAATCCAGAATTCATCTTTGAGAATTTTTACATCCAGAATTGAGACATGGATGTAATTTTTGAATGAATATCCTGTTGACATGGACTAATCCTGATGCTAATCCTGATCCTAACAAAATTTGAATGAATATCCTGTTGACATGGACTAATTTTTTTGAATACACATACACTAAGTTCATACCTCATTGAATGAATATCCTGAATGAATATCCTCATTGAATACACATACACATATCCTGAATGAATATCCTCATTGAATGTTGACATGGATTTTTTTGAATACATATTGTATGTGTATTCAAATTTAAAGTTTGACAGATATCCTAATCCTCAATTGAGCTCTCACAAACTTGGAGATAGAAGTTTGAGGTATATGTATAAAAATTATGTTAACTTAGTTTATGTTAATTGAGCTCTCACAAAGTTGAGGTATATGTGTGCTTCCTGTACAAAAACATACACTAAGTTCAAAAAACTGAGAAGCACACTTTGTTAACATGAAATTCTCATTGAATATTGACATGGATCCTCAATTTAGATATCCTATTTTCAAGATATCCTCAGTAACTAGAGGGATATGTAATTATCAAGATATTCTATTTTCATATGCTTCCTGTTAATATCAACATATCAAGATATCTAATGGAATTATCAAGATTTCTATTGTCATGTTCTACTTTTAACATATCAGCATTTGGCAAGGAAAATGAGGGTAAGGCAATGACCATGTAATTTACTCTGCAAAAAGATGCATTTAAATTTGTTAATCAGGATTTTCATTATTAAGGGCAAGGTACAAAGAAACTTGGACCCACTTATGGAATTGTTTGATCACATTATATGGGATGCAAGTCCATAACTATTTAATTTTCAGATAGCAACTTTATCAAACATGAATTCCTCTTCTCTTACAAGACTATATTCTGTTAAAAGAGGAATTTAAATTTGGGAATAGAGATTTTTCATTATTGATGCTCGAGTCATGCACTTAATGGAATAGACAACGATTTTATTGGTATGGATTTGGTTGATGTTCGTCTGTATAATTTGGGTGGGATTTGGACCAGGAAATGTTTATCGCAGTTTAATTGGGTGGGATTTGGGTTTCTAATGAGCAGACCTAGGGTTTGTTTATTTATTCTGTTAACATTAGCATGAGAATACAGATAAATATAGCACATGTTCTGCAATCATACATGTTTTCTTTTACGATTAATCCATGTCCATTAATTTGGTTGTATGATGAGAAAAATAGTTGATGGAGATGGTATGAGAAAAATAGTTGATTAATGATTGATTAATTTGGTTCAGTTTGAAAATAGTTGCTTTTTACAGTTTGCAAAATATTTGCTGAATGAGAAAAATTGTTTGTATGCATAATTTGGTTCAGTTTGAAAATTTCATGTTAAGTTTCAATTTGCAAATTGTTTGGTTGAGAAAAATTGGTTGGCTCTGTAACTTGGATGTGTTATTTGGTTCAGTTTGCAATTGCAAATTTGAACGAGAAAAATGTTATGCTTTGTACAAAGATGGGGTCATAGGTGAGATTTTGAGGGGGGAATGCAAAGCTATCCTGTGCAGTTATTTTCATGATGTAGCAAAATTACTTGATTCGGATGAGATAATTTTTTGTTACTTTTGACTCATATATGGTGATCTTTTATGGTGGAGATGGTATGAGAAAAATGTTAAAAATACAAAGCTATTTTGTAACTTTTGTCTCAAATATGATGATCTTTTATGAGAATGATGGCTAAAAATTTTCAGTCAAGGTTCAAATTTTTGAAGTAAATCTTAAACCAATGTCAAACTGGATAAACCTTTGAGAGTATATTCATAGTATTGAGACTGCAAGCCATATGTCAAAATTGACAAAATGGAAAAACCTTTTATTTGAAATTCATATTGTTGAGAGGATATTCAGCTTGAGTATTTTAGGAGTTGAGAGGACTGTTTTGATGTATTTTTGGATTTTATTACAATTGTTAGGTAGTGCTCAATTCCATATCAATTATGATATGTCAAAAATCCTTACAATGCCATATCAATTTAGTGCTCAATGCTCCATTTTAGCATTCAGTTTTCTTACAATTGTTATATCAAAAACAACAGTTATATCAAAATATTTGCGACAAAATAACAGTTATGATACTCCAGTTTTCTTACAATTGTTATATCAAAATAATCCTAAAACTGGAGCATTGAGGATTTTAGAATGGCAAAATTGATATGGCATTGTTAGAATGGCTCATTGCTCCAGTTTTCTTACAATTGTTAGGAGGATTTTAGCATTCAGCCATATGAGCCATATGAGTCCTGTATTGTTATAATTTAGAATGGCTAAAACTGGAGCATAGAGCTTTGTTTGATATGTTTTGATATTAGCATTCAGGATTGAAAAGGTAATGTCAAAGTATGTTTAAAAATGAACATTCATGTTTCTCATATGCTCAGTTTTAGTTGCTCATTTCCTATTTTTGAAGTATTGTTTCTTGGAGTAAAATGAGTTTAATTGTGCACATGAGATTTAGTTTTTGGAGTATAATGAGTTTCTAAAAGTAATCATATCAATGTTTTCATTTTAACGCAACCCCAAGTTTTAGTTTTGGTTTTTAGTTTTCTTATTCCTCATTACCTCATTTTTACAGGACAAAAAAATCCCAAGCATTTTTAATCATTTAGGACATTTTTACATGATATTGCATGACATTTTTACAAGACATTTTTACAGGACATGAGCATGTTTTCATTTTAAATCATATGCATGTTTTCAGTTTAAATCAATTTTTTCCTCCATATTAACCCAAGCATTTTTACAGGACAAAAAATCCCAAGCATTTTAAATCATATCCCTGTTTTCAGTTTAAATCATTTTTTTACAGGACATTTTTACAGGACATGAGCATGTTTAAGTTTAAATCATTTTTTCTCAATATTAACCCCAATCATTTTAAATCATATCAATGTTTTCAGTTTAAATCATTTTTTCCTAAATATTAACCCAACCCCAACCCCAAGCATTTGTCAACACCTATATCTCAATGAATGTGAATAATTGATTTTTAGAATGTAACTGAACATTGAACCTTGACTGAAAATAGTTGATTTTGCTGTATCTTACTTTGGTTCACTTTTGGTTTGGAGTTTGGAGTTTAAAACTATTTCCTAAACTGCTTATTGGTTCACTTGGTGGGTATGGTTACTTATTGGGTTCATTGTTCATGTTAATTTAAGTAGTCACAGACCTCTTAAAGTCTGCGTAACCTTGGAGAAATGAATGGAAAGGTTGCAAGAGTGTCTAAAGGGTAAACTAAATAGTCAACTAGCTATCAGTCAGGAAACTCGATGCATATTAATAATAGCATTGCACCCATTACAATCCTGTGACCCCAGTTAATTTTGGCTAAATCATCCATCATGCCATTTGTCTGTTTGAATATATTTTTGTTTCAGCATATATTTCAGGGTTTGAGGTAATTCTTTCAAATTTTATTGGCTTCTACCAATAATCAGAACTTTTTTCTCAAAACTAACCCATTTTATTTTCATGAATTCAAACTTAATTTTATTGACTAACCCAGTTCAAGTTTCATGGTTAACACCCAATTTTATTACACAAGTATTTTAGTGACTTTTGATGTTGGTTAAAAGGCATGCATTACACAGAGTTTGCTTACAGGCACTCTTCCATGTTATTACACAGGTGTTTTAGTGACACTTTTGGATGAAGGCATGGATGTTAATGTGCCAGCATGGGGTCGCAAATCTCAGGGTGAGACTCCTCTTCACCTTGCTGCTCAAGATGGACACATCAAAGTCATGGATGAACTGCTTGATCGTGGTGCTAACATAGAAGCCAGGACCAAAGGCGCATGTGGCTGTAAGTAATTTTTTATTAATTAACCATTTGCCTGACATATGTAGATTTTTGAGCTTTTTGTGTGGATCCAGCTCTATTAGCTATTCAAGTGTGTTTTAAGCTGGAATGCCAACCATCTATCTCGAGCATATTAATCTTTTGCTATCTCTTACTCAGAAATTCAGAATGAAATTATTCCAAATTTTCATTCAATAATTTTATATCTGATGAAATAAGTGTCAAGGCCTTTTCATAGGCTAAAAACTAAGTACATAACTGTTTGCCACAACCGATGCAAGCAGACCACTTTGCTTCCAACCGGTAGGTAGCTTCCTCAGCTTTCTACGGATTCCATCTAAAGATGTTGAACCATGACATTATATGTATGCAATATCAATATATTAATGCAGGAAAAGCTTTTGGTTAATTGTCTCAATCCCATGGCAAATCAAGCTTATTTCATGTTGTTATCTATGTTGCGTTCAAGAAACAAATTGTTGATGGTTATCGGTTTCTATCTAATCCATGTGCTTCATGTACGATCAGATACAATTTGACCCTTTAGGCTGGGAATATGAGAGATTAGTTTTCAGCTGCCAGATTTGAAAAGTAATTAACTTCTAATTATACTATTCGTTTGTTGGGGATATGATGTATGAAAATTTGAAATATTTCCTTCATAAATATGCTTCAAAATTTGTTTGCTTTACTTTGGTTGTGACATTTGCACTGTGTTGGCTTAAATTATTTTTTTCACCTTTGCTGTAATCAAATTTCCTTGCAAGCTATGGATGAAGTCTAACATTTTTAGGCAGATTGGTCTTAGATTGCAAATCCACTTACTCATGGTTGCAAGATGTATTAGGGTCTGATTGGCTTTGGATTTTAAGTTTTTTAAGATGCAGGTTTCTTCACATGCAGTTACGACTATGCTTATTATGAACATGCTATGCTTATTATGCAGGCTTGCTTGATGGAGATAATTAAACTGAAGACTATACTTTATGTGACCAATCAAGCTGAGTTTCTTCAAGAAGCAAATATTATCATGGTAAGCAACAAAGACTATACTTTATGCTTATTATGCCAATTTTTTTATCACCACTAAGATTGTTACCACAACCTTAAAAAGTGGCATATGCATTCAAATATGCACTTAACACATATAACTTATATAATCCTTGAAGCTGAGCAATTTAGTATGTGTGATAATTCAGCAATGTGGTCACAGATAGCATGTGCCTTTTTAACTATAGGAACGATACTCAAGACCAAATAGAAATATTTTCTGGCAGGTGAGAGGCTGGTTATGGCGGTGGTGGATCTTACAGAATTGGATAGCCTTTTTGTGAGGATTAGCATGAGAGGCTGGTTATGGTACAAGCGATCCAAGGTTCTATTACTTTATGGAATTCCTATAATGGTACAAAATTGGATAGCCCCTTTGTAAGTCTTTCTTAATGGAATTCCTATAATTCTTGCATGGATCTGTTTGTAACTCTTGCTTAAGGGAATTCCTATTTATCCACAGTTCTATTGCTTACATCAAGGCTTACATGTTACATGAATTCTATTGCTTTAATGTTGCAAGTTACAAGTTATAGGAATTACATGTTACAAGTTACAGGTTCTTGCTGAAACATTCAAATCTTACCTCTGTGCATTTATATGAATTCTATTTCCTACAGCTAGAACCTGTAACATGTAACATTCAATAACATGTATGTCTCTCTTTATGGAATGCAATAGAATTCCAGTAAGTCTTGCTTAATTTGTTCGGTTATAGATGTTATTCTGATTATATGCTGAGGATTGTAATGAAAGTTTTGGTTATTTTAAATTGGAAATCTTGGAGGTTGATATTGCAGATGTGAAGTTGTTGGATGACAGCCCAATATACTTTTGAGGTGTGTGATTCATTGCATTCCATTTTCTTCCCTAAGTTATTCCCATGCTCGACTGATAATGTCTCTTCAAGTACACAAAAATGAGGATTATAATCATAGTCTACAATGACATTAATATGCTCAAATAATTCAATCAATATCACATGAAAAAGATCAAAATATCTGTGAAAATTATGTTTTTATTGTCAATATCTGTTTACTGAGCAAACTATTGGATGAAGATATGTCACTTTAGTTGCATGTACTATTATTTCCCGTTAAAGGTTAGATTGAAAAGGATCTTCAGTAACAAAACAAAAAAAGGGAACTGGTTAGCAGAGATATGCAACTTATACTATTCTGATTTCTTCTTTATTGATATAATTTCATGATCCCATTATTGAGCATATTCTTATACTCTATCAGTTCAAACTCTCCCCAATAATAGAACTACCTTCAAATCAATAATTATGCCATGACGTGAAGATGAAACCAAACTATCTAGGTGAGAGCACCAAAGTGTGTTGTTTAGAGCTTGAATCTCAACTCAGTGAGAGCATCACATGTTTTTATTGTTTTCTTTGTACAATTATTATTTTGAACAAATATCTATGCGCTTTACTTGAGTATATGATTTCCTTTCAGGATAAAATTCTGGTTGCGGGATGCTTGATGGATGCTACAGCCTTTATACTGGAAAGATATATGTTCTGGTTGAGGTATCAAGAAATTTGAAATTTGTTTAAGATTTTGAAATTTCCTGTCAGGATAAAATATCTTTAAAACATGAGTATATATGAGTGATTTGAAATTTGAAATTTGTTCAAGAGAAATTTCCTTTCAGGCTAAAATATATTTACAAAATGAGCATATGAGTGATTTGAAATTTGAAATTTGTTCCAGAATTTTATCAAGGTTTGTTCAATAATTTTATCCTGTCAAGAACATGTGATTTCAAAGATATTTGTTCAAGATCTTTGAAATTTGAAATTCTGGTTGAGGTATCAAGAAATTCTGGTATAAAGACTTCCCTGTCAGGATAAAATATCTTTAAAACATGAGTATATGAGTGATGCTAATCCCTCAAGATAAAATTCTGGTATAAGGGATGCTTTACATGAGTATTTCAAATTGTTCAAGATAATTGTTCAAGATATTTGTTCAGGATAACATTTGAAAACACACTTTGATGCTCAGGACAACACACTTTGATGCTTTAAAATTTCCCATGTTTAGGATCATATTTGTTAGAACTGAACTCTTGGAGAATATGTGATTTGAGCATCAGGATTCTGGAGAATAACAAAATTGAACTCCAAAGTGTGATATATATCAAGTTGAAATGAGAGTTCAATTTGATGCTTGGAGATATATGAAATGAGAGTTCAGTTTTTGTTATATATCTTGGAGAATTGATGATTTGATGCTCAGAACAACTCACTTTGATGCAGTCAAATTTCCCATGTTTATGATCATATTTGTTAAAACTGAACTCTTGGCGAATATATGATTTGAGCATAAGGATTCTGGAGAATAACACAACTAAACTCTAAAGTGTGATATATATCAAGTTGAAATGAGAGTTCAGTTTGATGCTTGGAGAATATATGTAATGAGAGTTCAGTTTTTGTTATATATCTTGGAGAATATATGATTTGATGCTCAGGACAACACACTTTGATGCTTTCAAATTTCCCATGTTTAGGATCATATTTGTTAAAACTGAACTATTGGAGAATTTATGATTTGAGCATCAGGATTCTGGAGAATAACACAACTGAACTCCAAAGTGTGATATATTCTCCAGTTTAGCATATATCAAGTTGCAGTTTGATCCATCTCCTCTCCATATTTTAGAAGCATACAACATTCAACATCTTGCAATTTTCGCCTTAGTAAGTTTTCTTAGTGAGAATAGAATTTCTTCAGGGGAGCCCAATGAAATATCAGACATTCAAATGGTTGTTCCTTTGCACAGATGGCTTGGAATTGGTGTTATAACCCATCAATGGTTAAGATTATTGTTTAGGAGTGTCACTGTATGTATTCAGTATGTGTTCATGTTTTCGCAACGCATCTGTTTAGTGTAGCAGCCATCATGTTGGTATGATACCATACAATCTTCGGAGTTTGGCAAGTTTATCTGGTTACTTTATTGGTATCTATGCATTATCCCTACTAAAACAAGAAATTATTACTACCACGTCATAATTGATATATTCTCAGGTGATTGTAATGCAATATGGTCTTTTGCTGTCTGTTGCTTATTTGGTTTCATCAATTTTTCAGCTCATAATTTTTTTGCGCATAGTTGGACATGAATTTTTTTGCCAGGATTATCCTTTGACATGATTATGCTTGGGAGTCATTAATAATGCTTTGACTGGATTATGCTTCATTAATAATGCTTCATTAATAATGACTGGATTATTTGAGCAAAAAATGTCAAAGCAAAAAATGTTGCTCAAATAAGCTTCATTAATAATGTTAAAGCATAATCTATTCATAATCCTGTCAAAGAATAATTTGAACTGGAATAATGTTGCTGAAATGACAGGATTATTAATGAAGCTTGATACAAAAATTATTAATGAAACTTATTTTGCTCAAATAAACTGGATGTCAACATAATTATGAAATATGTCATTGCATATCAGGATATATTATGAACTCCCATGTCATAATATGCAAATTTCATAATATGCAGGGTATTATACATGACAGGTCAACCATCCTGATATGCAATGAACTCCCATTTCATAATGGGAGTTCAGAATATTATGAATTTTTTGTCAAAATATCCTATCAAAATTATGCAGAACTCCCATTTCATAATATCCTGTCAATAATTATTTCTAACCAACTAAATTAATGCTTGACCTGTCAAAAAATGCATAATTCCACCTATTTGATGTTGACCATACCTATTTCAGTATATTTAAGAAGCCACCTCTAATTTACGGTGATATTCATTTTATTGGAGGTTATTTCTCACAAAACTACTTTTATCTTTCACATTTTTCTCAAAATTTACAGTGATTTATGGGAACTTTTATCTTTTCAAATCATCTAGCATCAGCTGCCAAATCATTTCAAGCTGATGCAGTATCATTTCAAGGCTCAGCTGTCAAAAATCAGCTTAGCCTTGAAACAGATTTCAGGCTGTTTTTGCTAGATGGTTGATACTACATCAGCTTTGCCTTGACATGATTTATGCTTTTAAACTTAAACCACCATCTAGCATCAGTTTCTGAGATAGTTACAATTATTTATTCATTATTTCTGAGATATTATATAGATACTGCATCAGCTGCCAAATGCAACTCCCCATAGATTAAGAAAGCATATTATAATTGCATAATAGCCTGCAATCTGGATTTGAGTGTTGATGATCCAGACTTCACAAATGTTTGCATGTTCATCAATGATGTCTACGAGTTATGTGTTTTAGATCAGAACTTAGATATCATTCACCATGAACATGAACTTATCCCAATTCTACTTCATATATCAGGCTAATATAAATCATGGAACATCCTGTGCTTAGCAATCTTACACAATGAAGGGTATGAGACAAAATTCATGGGTATGCATTGATAGCGATAAATATTTTCCTGTAAGACACTGCTCTAAAGGATCATGCATATGTTGATGAGTTTAGCTGCATATGTATGCATATGTTGTTGCAAACTTTGATGGTGCACTTAGAAATTTGAATGTTGACTGTAATTACATGTGCTGTTTGTTCTACAGATAATCAGGTGTGATACTTTTTTTTTCTTTTGTTGTGCCAGGTATGTGCATGTTTTTCAACCTGGATTTATAAGCCTCAAGGTTGTGGATGCACTTCCATTTACAAATATTTTTGTTGTGCCTGGTATGTGCATATATGCAAGGAATTTATAATCATCAACTTGCAGCTTCCAAGCTGGAACAGTGGAGATACACTCTTGGGAGTTGAATTTAGCAGCATGGAAGCTTGTGTATTTTTGGATTATGTTCACTCCTGTTCACTCCTGGAAGCTGGAGAACTTGAAAACGTGAAGCAAATTATGTGCAAAAAACATGAAGCTGGAGAACTGGAAATCTGAAGTTTGGAAACATGGAAATTGGAAAAAAAACATGAAGTAAATTGTGCTGGAGAATTTGAACTTGCAACCTGAATGTTGGAAACCTCCAACAATCAAGTTGGAGAACTTGAAACATAGAAGTAGGAAATGCAAAAAACCATGTAATTTTTGTGGAAATAGCTTGCATCATAACCTGTATCATACCAGCCAATGCTATCTATATTACAAATAGAGAGGAAACAGCTTGCAATCATACCAGCCAATGCGCTTGTGCACCAAAAATTATTTTGTATGTTTGAATAAGAGATCTTGCAATCTTGCAATCTTTTGTAACAAAATTGGAATGTGAATATTTCTTTAGCACATGAGATGTTCTTGATGAAAGTGTTTTTCATATTTGTGTATGGCATGTGGTTATTGTAAATTATAAATGGAAGGTTGTTTTAGTTGGTCCATTTTACTTGTGATATACATGTCTTGCTAGATCTTCTTCATGACTTATAATAAGAGTTGCATGGAGACAAATTTTCGGGGGCAAGTCTTGCTAGAGCTTCTTCATGACTTATAATAAGAGTTGCATGGAGACAAATTTTTGGGGGCAATGTTGCAGGCTGATAGAAAACATAATGAAATAGAAGAAGCAACTGTAAATAACCTTAAGCAAGAGCAATCAACAAATGAAATTCCCCTCTTAATACAAATAATTTATTGTTAGTATCCCAATGTTGTACATTGATTGTCATCTTATACATGGTACATTGCTTTCACAACAAATCTACTGTCAAGAAGCCCGAGACTGGAACAAAAGAAAATATACATTTTTTGCTACAAACTACAATTCTTTGCATCCTCCTGCCATGCCAAGCTTCTTTGCATCCTTCTGCCATGCCAAGCTTCTTTGCATCCTGCCAAGCTTCTTTGCATCATCCTGTAGAAATAATGGGTTTGCTCTGATTAATAGTAGTGGAATAATACAAAGAACAAAAATGAACATTACCTCAAACAATCAACCTGATAGTAGTAGTTGTTGACAAACCTCTTGACATTCTGACACCAACCTGATTGCATTTTGTAGTATCTACTATACATTTGACAAGTTTTTTTGAATTCTAGGGTTGACTAGGACACGATAAAGAGTGGCTGAGATTTAATCTTGGTAAATCAATGGTTGAGATTGGATTTTGTGAAAATTTTAGTGGGAAAACTTAAATTTTGGGAGGAAAAGTGTCTTGGAAACCAAAATTTTGAAATTAAAAGTGTTTTGGGAAAGATTGTGGAGATTAAATTTGGGGGGAAGTGTCTTGGAATCCTTAACTTTGAAATTAAACGTGTCTTGGGAAAGATTGTGGAGAAGCATGATCCATTAAATTGAACAAAGTAAAAAAATTTAGCGGAAATACAAATTAGCGTAAACAAATTTAAGTTAATACCCTCACTGAAAAATACCCTGAGGTTTGTTGCACCGAAAGAGCCCGCAGAATTTTTTAATTTGTTGTTTCGCATCGAAGGTGCCAGTGCCGAATTTGTTGTTCCATGCCGAATTTGTTGTTCCGTGCCGAAGGCGCTCGCATGTTGTTCCGCGCCGATGGCACCCGCGCTGAATTTTTTGTTCTATGCTGAATTTATTATTTCGCGACGAAGGCGCCCGCGTCGAATTTATTGTTCCGCACCGAATTTGTTGTTCCACATCGAAGGCACTAGCGCCGTATTTGTTGTTCCACGCCAAAGGTGCCCGTGTCGCTAAATAATGTTACGCTAATTTGTTGTTCTGTTAAATTTTGGCCGTGGAAATAATTTTTTGGGGAGCAAAGATTTCGCGGGGGAAATCTTAAATGAACCGTGCCCGCGGGCACGGGTTATGACTAGTATATATATATATGAGGTGGGATCTTCTAACCCCCTAAAATAACCCCCCTTTTGACCCCCCATCTCAGCCCTCCATCCTATTAAATCCATTGGCTCAGATTTCCCCTCCCCCCATGTGATCTCTTGTGAGTTTTTGGGGAGAATTTCAATTTCTCCTCAATTTCTCCCCCAAAAGTGTCCGCAATCTCTCTCTCACTCTCAAATATTTGCAGCACGGAACTCGAAACCCAAAAATCACTCAGCCTCTCTCCCTCTCTCTCGTAAGCAGGAAGCACGAAAACATCTCTCTCGCCGCCGAGGCTGTGATCGGAGATAACTCGCCGCCTCCCCCATTCTTCTTATGCGCAAACATCATCTCCCCAAACCTCCAGCAACAGCTGTGATCAACGGCTGTGATCGGAACTCCATCGCCGCCTCTATCACACTCTCTCTCTTGCTGCAAAGGCTGTGATCGGAGAGATCTCGCCTCCCCCAACCATCTCGTGCCCACCCTAGATCTCCAATAGCCTCCAGCAAGCATGTGCTAAGCGAGTAGTCATCAAAATCGCCGTCTTCCACAGATTTGGGAAATTAGGGCTATTGGGATTTTCGCGTAGGAGCACTTTAATCTGAGGTAAGAATGTATATTTCAAAAGAAATTTATCTACATTATGTAGTTAGTGATAGATAGTTTTGAAATTTTTGCAAAAAATTTCTATTGTTTCGGAGGGGACTGAAACAAGTGTTTGAATTCACGTGTTTGGAGA